>VXBL01000141.1:47072-114750 GCA_013400195.1 Aramus guarauna | reverse complement strand
TTCAATTTAAAAACTTGTCTATGAGGAACAACTGTTGACTTAGAGGAGCAAGTCTAAGGAGTGCAATCTTCCTTCTGTCGAAGAACAGCTTGCATAGGGACCACCCAGTAGATTTTTTAAGGAGCATCACAGAAGTTGTAACTTACTTCGTACCTGTATCTGCCAGCAAATAGTTAGGTATATTGTAGGGAGAGTGAGGACTGTTGAAACATCTCAAACTCTGCTGTGGGCTGTAGTAGAAGGAGGTCAATCTGTGGAGATGGTCTGTGACCATCAGAGGTCTCTGTCGTTATATCTAGTTGTGGAGATGTACTAAAATTTCGTTCCTTTACCAAAGCCTGCGGAGGCCAATGCACTGTTGCATCATGTGTGTACTTCCCTTAAATTCCACATGCCGGTTTTATTTAAAAATATTGGGCATTCTGCTTCATTTTCATAAGTGCATGTGGAAGCACAAGTCACAGAATCTTGGACCTGTTGATTCTGTTGCCGTGGAAAATCCGCCTTGTTCCTTGTCCTGATGGTTGGTTGCTGCTGGGTGATGTGGGAGGCATTTAAGCCTGTGTGGAAGGACCTCTTCCTGATTGAGTCTCGAGTGTCAGTGGGGCCTCATAGCTCCTGGGTTTATTGCCCATTTCATGGGTGAACAGTTGAATTTGTTGTCCAGTGTGTCCTGTGTAGGTGATTTGGATCATAGTGAATAGATCAGGGTTTTTTTCTGGAGGAAGGGGAAGCCCTTGTTCCAGTTCTTGTTGAACTGCAATGTAAACTGCAATCACACTAGAATATTTTTCATGTTCTAGAATGCAAAAGAGAGGCTGAAGTTTCTTATGAAACGCTTTTAGTTAAAAAAAAAACAAACCCCCAAACCTGAACAACCAAACATGTTAGTTATGGCTGGGAGAATCTTCTTTTTACAAAGAAAACATTGTAATGCCATTGACTAATACCATCCATTTCTTCTTTATGGATACTGAAAAGCTTTCATTCAATAGGGACTCCGGGATTAAGAGTTCTAGGGTGCTCTGTGGTGCTTGTTTGGAAAGCTGAGATCGCCCTTCTTTTAACCTTGTAACGTTGCTACATCTTCTATTATGTTAAAGATGTACTTGATGAATAGCACTCAAACACAGTGAATCATAAGGCCAGGCCTCAGTCTGTAAGTATTTATAGCAGTAAATTTTGATCAGACTCATGTTTCAAATTACTTTGGACAGTTACAATCATTAAGATGGCAATCTGGACAATTGAAGTCACTCAAAGTAAACTGCAAAATATACTGTAAATACTTGGACAAGGAGTATGGGAATGATTCAGATTTCTGGCTTGCTTATCTCTCGATATAATTAGTTTTCCATCAATGGTTCAAAGTTCTGTTTTAGCTTATAACTGTTTTTCCAGTCTATGTAGTGTGTTTACAGATGAATGCATCACAAAAATTGCCAATTATAGATTCACTTTTAGCATAGCTATGGAGATAGGAAAAAAACCAATATGCTATTCCGAGACTTAAGATTAAATTTAATGTTTTCATGCTGGCTTTTTGGCATGTGCAATAGCAAAATACCATACCATGCTTTTTGAAAGAGAATAAACATAAGAATCTAAGTAGAGTTGTATGTGCTTATTTATGCTGAAACAGTATTCAAACAAGAAGGTAAATTATACAGTGGGTTTTTCAATACAGCTTATCTCAAGTTTGTTTGGCCTGACTGTAATATGCTTCAGGATAAATACGAATTCACTAAGCTAAAACCAGTCAAGCTTCATGACTCTCACCTGGAGTATAAGAAAATGGCTTTGAATATTTCACTTTTTGTTCAAGACTAAAGGCTTTCTGTGTGTGTCACTGAGCATGCAAAGTTTACTTTGGCCGGTATAGCTTTCATCAGTTTAGTGACCCACCTCGAAGTTCTGTCAAAGCCATCATATGACATTGCCCTTGCTGGGCATATCCTCTGCTGTCTCTTATGCTTTCTTTTAACCGGTTTGTTTTCTGTAACATTATGTAACTCTTGTTTCAAAAATTTAGAGATTTATTTTGTAAAGAAGTAGGAGTTTTTTTGATTTAGTCCTGCTCCTTACTGAAATAAATGTTTTTAGATGAAAGTAAGGACAAGAACTGTTCACAGCATGTAAGGTGCTGGCATATGCATTATGCTGGCGTAGTAAAACCCTTTTTTCTTTACTGCCAGGTCTTCCCTGGGAAATCCTAATATTTTTTATCTTTTAATCATCATTGAGCTACTGTGATTCTCAAATTTTCTTAATTTGCTTCAGAAATTTCTATGCTTCATAGTAGTAGCCAATTTACAGCTCAGTATTTTATATTTTATTAGGACTTTTTTTTCACTATACACATTAATTTGAGTTTATTGACATTGCATGTGGTCTGTTTTATTGACTGATCATTTGGTATTGTGATAGCCATCTTTAGTTCTTTGCTGTCAGCTTTGACCATCCTGAATGAGAACAGACAAAACGCTCCTTTGGTACTTCAATACTCTCTTTTTATGTTATTCCTGAGAGTATTGAATCCCAATTTCAGCACCAATCCCTGTGGAACCGCTGGCTTATGTAATTGTGCAAACTCTCTGCTTATTTCTGTCCCTTGTTCTGTGTTTGTAAGAAGTAACACCAAGAAAAATCTGTCATCGCGTGGCTTCTCAGAGTTGTCAAGGAATAATATTTGCAAGACCATTTTGGAAGCCTTTTGGAAATTGTCTGTAGTTACCAAATGAATCACTTATCCTGCTGTTTGCTGGTGCCTTTAAAAATCTCCAGTTTGTGATACACAACCACTAAATTGGACCCTGTATCACATGCTGATTTTGGGAAACCATTTTGGTAAGTGTTGTCCCATGAAAACCTGCTATTTCAAAGTAACATGTTCTAATTAAAGATTTTCTGTCCCTATTACTAAGGTTATAGGTTGTAGTGGTGAACTTGCGTAGCTGTAGAGGATAAAAGCAAATCAGATGATGTGCGAAGTCATTCATTAAATAGGCAGGATTAAGGAGCTAGGTAGTACAGTACAGCAGTGGATTTAATAATTTGGATTATTTAAAGTTTCCATCCGCAAACTAAAATTTCATACTGAATTCCTGCTCATATTTTACTGAATTTCAATAAGTTGGTGTTGAGACCGGGTTATCCGCGATACTTGTTTCTCATCACAAGCTTTGCAAACTACTGGCATCTTCTTCCAGAGTTTTGAAGGCTGATGCATTTGGAATTCACTTTGTATTTGATCTGGTTGAGTTCAGATTTGGCAGCCTCTGGAGCATGGTCTAAGATGCATGAGTTTGATACAGATTGGGATTAACTTTTTGTGTGTTTATTTCTTAACAGCTTGGTTGCTCATAGCTTTCCAGCTGCAGCTGTGGCAGTAGCTTTTAATGTTCTTGTGCAGCTTTACAGGAAATGATTTGCTTTTTGTAATGAGGCCTACTGGAAACATACACAAATGTTCTAAAAAGTGATATCTAAATAAGCAGAATAAGGAAGATTTTTGATCAGTGGCACTAAGAGTTTAAAGTGATGATTCTGCTATGGTGCAGAATGTTAGACTTTCTAGGATATAACACAAAATCTTTCTCTCTGAGAGCAAGTTTCACTGCACAGTTGTGTTGTAGTGCTGAAACTTCTGGTGTATGCTTTTACTGTTGAAGGTTAGCCAGCCAGGCTAGCGTGCAGCATGCCAAATCCATGTTTTCTTTAAAAATGAAACTTAAGAAAACAGAGTAACATATATGCACAAGATGGCAAAAGTTGATTGTTAAATGTGACATGTTCCCTTAAGATCCCCTTTTGTGAACTTGATAACAAGCAGTAGGACACTAATGAGGTTTTCTTGATGATTAGAAGGCAGTGTGTGCCTTTCGGGAGCTCCAGCAGCTGGAGCTGCTATTAAACAAGTGTGTTTAATACCTTGTCATGAACATCACCACCACCACCCCTGGAAAAAAATGAAGCAATCCCACACCCCAGAACCACCAAAAGTAGTGTGTGGTTCTATAGTGGACAAGGTGGAAAGTCAGTGTCCCTAAGAAGTATTTGTAAGTAATTAAGAAGAGAGATGGCCAAGTCAGGATACCTACGAGGTGTGCTGTAAAATGTAAACATTCAGTATTGTATAGTATAAATACCTCACTGGGATATAAGCCTCATGTATGGAAAGCAGTGTATTAAACTTGATTTTGCAATTCAGCATTTGTTAGCTAGAGAAGAATTAATAAAACAAGAAAAAATGAAAAGAGAGGAGAAACAGAAGTGGGTCTCTGTTGCAGATTTTGTTTGGTCAGTGTAATTTATGTGGTTACCAATTAGTAAACACACACCATAGATGATTTTTTTTAAGTTACATACCGCGCAACCAGTTCTATTAGTCATCTTCAGCGACATGCTGGTAAAAGTAGGGGTGAGGAGGGCAGAAGTGATAAGATAGGTGAAATGTTACTGATTAAGTGATTCTCATTTAATTCAGTCATCTGAAATATCAAAAATCCTCTTAAATTTTTGGTTTTTACCATTAATTGGAGAGGGTTATTATGGCTTTCACAGTGAGCTAAATTGATTTCTGTTCTACAAAGTAGACTTTGAAGTAAGCATAGTAATGGAGAGCGAATTTAATGTTTTGCCTAATGAAAACGAGGAAAAAAACTGCAACCAATAAAGGAAAGGTTGCTCTGCAACCAGAGCAAATGCTGCAAGTCTGTTTTTCACACAGACATGCTTAAATATGCAGGGATGGCCTTCCAGGCATGGTTGGTAAGGTAATACTGCTGAATCTGTTTGAAATGGTATGCTTAGACAGTATGACCAGGGAGGTTTAATACTAAAAGGATAATAAGCTGATGGGCCAGGAGGCCTTTTCTTGTTTCTTTAAAATTGCATTGATTTTGTCTGGAATGTCAAATCAAGTATTAAATGCTTACACCTTGGGTACTTGTTTGAATTTTCTCTCTTTTAGCAGTAGGAGGCTGTTCCTTCTCTGTTTCAGTTTTGAAAATCCTAAATATTAGCCTTTTACCTCATTATCTCCTTCTTCTTCATCAGGTAACTTTGCTTCACAATTTCAAACTAGATTTGCTGTTATCATACTGTTCCAATCATTTTGTGCACTTCTATTACACTAGATAGCCTTACAGAAATAGCCTGTACAGCTGTGTGAGCTTGTACGGCTTCCTGCATAATAAACAGAGGAGAGGTGTGCTACACTAACTACGTCGCTGGGGTGTTGACCCTTAAAATGATACCAGCTTACACTTCAGTGGAAAAACGGATGTAATGAAAAGGCAGCTTTTCTTTCTGCAAGTTTGATACTTCGAGAGGTGATTATTTTCAACACTAAACAATGCAATTTGAAGGTGGATATAATGCTTCCACCAGGAAAATTGACAAGTTTATCATAGTTTAGAATTTATCATTTTTATAAGGAGGCTTTTGCATTTCCTACCCCAAATTATCTCTTGTCAGTTGAATGTTTTTGGTCTGTTAACATTTGCCCTATCTGTGGGTTGGCTATTATGTCAAACAGATTTATTAGGCGTTCATTGGATGTTCAGTATAATAAATGTAAAGATGTTACAAGAGAATATTATCATAAAGTCAGTGTTTTCACCTGAACAATTATCTAAGAATGGCAGATGGCTATTACCTTTTCACAATATTTTATAGACATAAATGAAATGGCTACCATTTAACATAATACGGTCTGCTTTGTTGCACACATTGTAAAACAGGTAATGCAGAAGGCCCCCAATTATACACTACTAACCTAGCAGACAGAAATAGATGATAAACTTTCATATTTGTTAATTCAGCCATGTTCCCCCTTCCACTCCCCCCCACCTCCCAGAGGAAATTAAATCTTTCTGAAGGTGATAAATTGACCAAATTCTCCAGCTGATCCAAAGACAGACTTTGAGTATTCCCTAGTAATTGCAAATTTCTTTTATGCTGTTTGGTCCAAACTAGGAAGATTGCCAGCTCTTCATTCTATAGCATCTGCCCTGAAATTAACTAGGATATCAGCTATGCATTGATTTTTAAGATGGATGCTCTGAACTATTTCCCTGTAATCTGGCTAGTTATTTTGCTGTGCAAAAGATAATAATTTGCAATGAGATAAGACTGTAGCTCAATGAAAAACTCTTGTGTAATTTCTGGCATAAACTAATTCCTTTAGATAATCTGTTATTCAGAAAACATTGCTTTTGCCATTTTAGACTTAAGGATTTATGATTTATCAAGGCCTTTCTGGGTTTTTAAGAGATATTTTCATGACGTTAGATAATACTTTAGCTAGATTTGGATTTTGAATGCAGAATTTAGAGAGCAACAATAAATTTTCCATTTCCCAGCCACAGAAGGGCAGCAAACAGATTTATTTATTCCCTGTTTAGGGCCAAATCATATTTCACCTAAGGCGATAAAACTGCAGACTTCAGCTCTTCTCTTTTGGCAGAGCAAATGATATGGAAAATTGAATCTCCAGTTTCATATCATTGGGAATACAACCCTCCCTTCCTCCCTTCCTCCCTTCCTCCCTTCCTCCCTTCCTCCCTTCCTCCCTTCCTCCCTTCCTCCCTTCCTCCCTTCCTCCCTTCCTCCCTTCCTCCCTTCCTCCCTTCCTCCCTTCCTCCCTTTTTTCTCCCCCAGTGTCTGCTTTAATTCATCAGCTGTGTAAGCAACTCTGCCTTCAGAAGGGGCAGCTGTGGTACGAAAGACCAAAGGCTTGTGGAGTATTTTGTATATGAGACAATCCTCTGCTCATATGCTGAAGGAGATTCCTCTCTTGTAGTTAAAAATTCTCCCCCAGACAGTTCTAGTAGACTGCTGATAAGCTGATGGGAATGAAGTAAATTGGGGGGGTGGGGTAGAAGTCCCAAAGAAAAGTCACAACTCTCCCCTTTTGTAGTTCATCTACTGGAAGAAAGAAGCCTCCCAAAATTTCTACCTGAGGTCTATAAAGGTGGAAGAAAGACAAACTGAGTCCTGTATTTTTTGAGAGGGAATGTTCTGAGGAGAAGAATAAATGTTCTGGTTATGCATTGCTGTGTAAATAGGAAGGGAAGTAGCCTTCCTGTGTACTTTATGAACTGGATGCCACATACCAAGGAAAATATTACATGATTTTGTAAGGCAAGTAATTCTCCATTATCCAGTAGCTAAAGGGAAGTGTGAAAACTAATTATTACATCTAAGATAACAAACTGAGAAGAAAAGGCTTAAGGTTCACAGTTGGTGGCAAATACTTTGAAGAATTTTATGACCAAATCTGTAAAAGGACTTGCTGATGCAGAGAAGGCATGTTTCAGTAATTTGTGGCCTTTGCTCATGCTCTTTTTGGCTAGCAGTTCTTACTGTTTCTTCCTCTCTATATCATAGAATCATAAAATAATTCTGATTGGAAGGGACCTCAAGATCTAGTCCATCCTACTGCTTGCAGCTGGACCAACACTGAATTCAGGCTAAGAACAGAGATTTCACAACCTCTGTGAGCAAGTGTTCATTATTCTGGCGACCCTCGTTATCCTTGCCATGATTTCTGCACGCACACACACACAGAGGCCCCACACCACCACCCTCCCTTTCAGATCCTCATCTTTTTATTTTGACTGTTAGCTCTCATTCTCCAACCAGTCAATGAATCTATTAATGCAGAGTTAAGATTACCTGGCAATGTTCTTCCAGCATGCTGTGTTCACTAAAGCTTAAATTTCTAAAAAGTTATATAGGAGATGAGGGATGTATGCTGATTAACTCATGTCTTTTTGGATCTGTCTGGAAGCACTGATGGTGGAGGCACTTTTTGGAGCAGTTTAACCAACCTAGGTGTATAATACAGGTCCACCAATGTACTGCTTGCTATGGGAGAGAAGGGGGAGGAGCATTTGCCAGTCCCCACATTTGTGATCAGATGTGAGAGATGTACACGTACCATGAGAATTCTGATACAAATAACATCACATTGAATTATCAGTCAGTCTGAAGTAGTTGAGACAAAAAAAAGGTCCAGGTCTACCTAGTCTCTGAGTCTAGGCTAAATGACCTTCTAGTCAGTGTTACCAGGACTTGCCATGCTTATATTAAAGTGGAAGGGCTTTATTCCATTGTACTTCATGAAGCTGAAGTTGTTGAATTTGTTTTTTAGAAAGGTAAATTACACTCTTTAAAAAACTTTGTCAGTTGTAGTTACTTCAGTGAAGAGAATGCTTTTAGGAGAGAATGGTTATTAACATAATTATAGTTACCTAGGTTCATAGAGACATGGCTAGTCTGAGTAAAATTTGCTGTGTACATTCTGGAAGTTAGTAAAAGTTGGCAAGGGGGTATACTGCAAACATGATTTGTGGTTATGGTGATTTCCAAGGATTAAACAAGAACACTCTATTTCTTTTCCCTCCTCGTTACTTCTTCTTTCATGTCTTCCTACCATTTCCAATTGATTATTTTTCCTTTCTTGTCCTACAAAGTCAGCATCATGTTACAGAGTATTAATACATAAAAAATTATTTGTTGTTCTCTACATTATCATGGATAATGCGAGTATGAGCCATTTCCTGTAAATTTAAGAATCAAAACTCAGCTAAGCATTCTCTGGTTTCTATAGCCAGAGGAGAGAAATGGGCACCTCTAAGGCCCAAGTCAGTTGAACACATTTACATGTGTGTGTAAAAGATGAGGTGGATTGTCCCTAAAACGTATAATTTCTCTCCGTTGATGTAAGAATGGTGTGTTTAAGATGACTAGGTCCAATGAAGATGCTAGGGGCAAGTTGTATGAGTGCATGTCGCCCTTGCATGTTTCTGGAAGAAAGTGTTTCCTCAGTTGTGGTTGGTTTTGTAGGCCAGGAGAGCATTGGAGTATGTGCATGGAGAAGTGACCCCTAGCCAGCTGGGTTTGCATACAATTCTGCTTTTTTTTTTTTTTTTTCCTCTTCTTCCCCTGCTTTATTTGGCTTCTCTTTATCTCTTGCCCATCCAGGTGTCCATGCTTCTGGTCTGCTTTTTGTCTGCCTTTCCTCTTTCCACATCCTTATCTAGACATCAAGATGGCCTGTATACTTTCACAGTTTTCAGAGATCTCAGAGCCTGCCTCATGTAAAGCTCTAGGAAAGCAGAGGGATTTTAACCTGCTGAGAGTTAAGACTGTGCTTCCTTCATTTCTCCAAGATTGTTGAATACATTTGGATGCTGAATGGGGAAGCTGGCATAGAATGGTTTGGGTTGGAAGGGCCCTTAAAGATCATCTGGTTCCAACCCCCCTGCTACGGGCAGGGACACCCTCCACTAGAACAGGTTGCCCAAAGCCCCATCCAACCTGGCCTGGAACACTTCCAGGGATGGGGCCTCCACAACCTCTCTGGGCAACCTGTTCCAGTGCCTCACCACTCTAACAGTAAAGAATTTCTTTCTAACATCTAATCTACATTGACCCTCCTTCAGCTTAAACCTATTCCCCCTTGTCCCATCACTACACTCCCTAATAAACAGTCCCTCACCATCTTTCCTGTAGGCACCCTTCAGGTACTAGAGAGCCACAATTAGGTCTCCCCAGAGCCTCCTCTTCTCCATGCAGAACAATCGCAACTCTCTCAGCCTGTCCTCACAGGAGAGGGGCTCCAGCCCTCTGATCAGCTTTGTGGCCCTCCTCTGGACTCTCTGCAAGAGCTCCATGTCTCTCTTGTACTGGGGCCATGTCTCTCTTGTACTGGGGCCTACTGATACAAGAGTACTACTACTAGTCTTGTGGCTGGATGCAGTACTGCAGGTGAGCTTTCACAAGAGCGGAGTAGAGGGACAGGATCACCTCCCTCGACCTCCTGGTAATACTTCTTTTGATGCAGCCCAGGACATGGTTGGCTTTCTGGGCTGCAGGCGCACACTGCCGGCTCATGTTGAGCTTGTCATCAATCAATACCCCCGAGTCCTTTTCGTCAGGGCTGCTTACAATCCATTCCTCACCCAGCCTGTAGTTGTGCTTGGGATTGCGCTGACCCATGTGCAGGACCTTGCGCTTGGCCTTGTTGAACTTCATGTGGTTTGCATGGGCCCACCTCTCAAGCCTGTCTAGGTCCTCTCTCCGGTGCGTTGACCACACCACACAGCTTGATGTTGTCAGCAAACTTGCTGAGGGTACACTCCATCCCACTGTCCATGTCGCCAGGAACCTCTCTGTAGGCTGAATTTTGTGCCCGAGGAATTGAGAACAAGGATTGAAGCACAAGCAGTTAGCATCTCAAACCAACCAAGTCTTACTGTAATCATGTTAAAATGATTGAGGGAAAGAAATAAAACTCAGGAAAGGATTAATATTGCTATAAGGTTCTCACTCAAGCAGGTAGAGAAATTTTCTGTAATCTGAAACCTCATTAGCCAATTAAACTGATTGTTTCAGGCTGCCAACTCTGTAATTAATAGACACTCACTTTAAGAAGCATTCTTATTTTCAGATATTCTTTTTCGGTGGTGATGTGGTGGGGGATTTTGGGTGTGTGTGTGTGTGTTAGCTTTTTTGAGTTTAAATGCTAACATCTTGGAATCATTTGTGCATGTGTGAATGAAAGTGAACCTTAAGGAGAGGCTGCCAGCTCAATCAATACACTTCATTTAGTATTTTCTGTGAACAAAACTGCAGTTAATGTTTCAGACTACTTCAGGTTGAAATTTCTGAAAACATACACAAGAAATTTATTATACAATTTAAAGTGTTGCTTCTCTTTTCCTTCAAAAATCATCTATAGTGACTTTCACAGATTGTGATAAATCCTGAAGGACTTTCAGTACCTTGCCTAGGAGGGTGCTTTTATGCCATCCCCTCTTTTCTCTGCCCAGAGTTATCATCGTTTTCCATCCCTATTCATGTGTTGTCTTGTAGCTTTTGTCTTGCAGCCTTCAGCTCACAGTTTGAGATAGTCACCATATTTTTGTGCTTATGTCCCGTGATACCCGACGCTTTTTTTACCTTTCTCCAAGTTAGCTCACTCTTTCCTGGAACTCTCTGGCACACTTTCTAGGCATGTTGTTCTTTCAGGAAAATTTGTCCTTGCAGCCTAGTACCCATTAACGTGAGGCATACCTGTTAACTCAGGAGGCTTACCATATATGCACTATTTCAAATTTGATCTGTCTTGGCATCAGAATTCCCCTTTCATGAAGAGATTGTAGTTGTGGCAGCCTTTCTCAGTGTTGTTTAAGAGTAACAATAATTTATTTTATCTAGAGACTGAAAACAGAAGTGTTTCTCTGCATCGGTTCATTTCTGGTCTCTACAGGCGGTTTGTTCAAATGTTTCACCATGCTCATAATGAAGATTTTTTTTTTTTCCCCCCGCCTTACATCAACTCCTAAGTTTCCTGTACTTCTGTCAGTGCATTTGTCCAGCTTGTCAGGGTTGCTCTGAACAGCAGCCGCATCCTCTAGAGTACCAGCCAGCCAGTCTGCCAAGTTGATGTCACCTCCCGATTTGCTGAGGGTCCATTCTGTGTGTTGCCCAAGGTGTTAGTGAAGAAGTTAAATGGTATCAGCCTCAGCATTAGCCCTTCCTGAAGAGTATCTGTCTAACTGGTCTCCAGTTTCACTTTGAGCTACTGACCACTCCTCTGTGAGCCTGATGGTCTGACCACTGCTTCACCCATCTTGTCGTTCACCCACCCAGATGCTATCGCTTTAGTTTTTCTGTAAGGAAGCTGTGGGAGACTGCGTCTTGAAGTAAGCAATAACCAGTGCACTCTTCTCATCTGCAGAGCCAGTCCTTCATCACTGAACGCAATCAGTTTGGCTCTGCTTGATTTGCCTTTGGTAAATCAATGCTATTTGTTCCTAATCATCTTCCTGTCCTCCATGTGCCTGAAGTGCCTTCTGTCAGGTCTTGATCCATAACTTTTCCGGGAAGTGAGGTGAAGCCTCAACCCATAGCTTTCTGGATGCTCCTCCTTGCTGGTTTTAAGATGGACATAATAATAGACATTTATGTGCATTTTATATTATAGCTCTGTGTGTCTAAACCTGAGTGTTTTGGAAGCACCATGCATACATTTGAGTAAGTATCGGACCATTGTGAACCCTGCCTCTCCATACCGCACTTAGTGTGAGACAGAATGACAGTGTTGTCAGCTAGATTAGCAAGAAATAATAGAAATTATCATTTAGTTTCTTAGCTTTGGCAGATAAAATATATTTAGTTAATAAAATCAGAGAAGAAAGGATATTCCTTGTTCTGAGTAATTCTTTTTCTCTGCTTCCTTATTCATTTAAAAATTCTATTGAAGTTGCCAGGGGCTTTGAACATTAAGTGATTACCAGTGATTTCTTTTTTGAATAGTGACTAAGACACTGTCTTGCTTGTAAAATGTAGATATTATTTTAAGAGCCCCAAGTTCCAAGAAAATCTATTTCATAAGATTGCTCATGGAAATTTAGCCTTGAGTATTCTCTGAACTTTGGTATGTAGGAAAAAGATGGGAATTACATGCAACTTCTTTTTTTGTCCGAATACAGGAGGAGTGATAACAGGGAATTCTATACCGCGACTTGCATCTTCCGCTTAGTGGTCTTGTTCATTTAACTTTGGCACCAGAAATTGCTAAATCCTAAGTATGGATATTATTAATACTTAGTTTGCTTTCAGATATCTTTTTAAGGTTCGCCAAAGTATTATGAGTCTGTGGGAGCACGTCTTTTGCCATAGAAAGTAGTGCCATTATTGGAAAACTTGGAATCCTTTTCCGAATAGCACTAAAACGTACCCTGTTCAGCCAGTTGGAGCGGTCTAAAAGGAAGATTTCTGTTTATACAAAGTTTTTTTGCTTCCCATTTCAACATGCCAACAGGTGGTAAAAGAAATCATTTTAGTCGGGCTAAATTGTCACTGCATACATTTCTACATCTAATTTTATGGTTTAGGGTTTGCAGGAAAGTATGTTTTATTTTCCACCTTGTCTTCAGGAGACCAAACAGAGTTTTCTAATGCTTCTTCATAATGCTGTATTTCTCAAGTTTCTAATAATTCTTTTCTTTTTTCTGTAATGTCTCTATTTGGTCCACAATTTTCTTGAGCTGAGTGGAGAACTTTAGTAAGTGCTTCAACTGAGGCCTTATCAGTGCCAAGTGGAGTGGAAGGGCATCACCTGTCTTTTTGTTCAGATGACATGCAGTGGAAGAGCTATTGATTTTGTCCCAGAGACAGTCTGAGTCATGGCTTTGTCAAAGACAGCTTTATTATCCAGTGGTTAGCTCAGCTGAGATATGATTTTTGGCCAGTACGACTAACACCAAGATCCCAAAGGAAAATCAAAAGGTACAGTGCTCTACTCATGATAATTGCTGTGGTGACTGTGGCAATCTGACAATTTCTTTAAACATCCATCAATCTGCTGTTACAATTAACTCCTATACTAGACACTCTGACTCATGACAAAGAGATGGTACATCATCCTAATCTTCCTTTTCTGCTTTAGGAAGTAGAAATACTTGGATGAAAAGCAAAACTTGATCTAATGCATTTTGAGTAAGAGCAGGAAGCATCTGTGAGAAAGATGCAGGTTAAAACAATCTCAGCTGGACTGTGATCAGTGCTGGTTTCTTTCCTTTTTCCATTAGATGTGCTAAGGCAAATCTAGAACCTTGTTTGTGCCTTGGGGAAAATTAAGCAATGCTTTATTGATTGTGAAGTACCTCATCTGGGATGAGCTTTAGAATGTCGTGATTGACTATGTGTTGTCTGTGGATATTCAGAAAGGCTACTGCTATATAGTACCAGTGTGTGGGGACAAGGTCATTTATGCTCATTGAGTGTACATATTGTCTGTGCATTCTGTCATGCTGACAAGAGCTTGTGAGTTTTGGACGTAAGTATGGCATTTGTCAAGTTCTCAACTGACCCCTTACATATGATAGTGTATGGATGTAGCAAGAAAAAGATGGTGTAGATATTTTCTAGTACAAGGTGGATGGACAATATACAGTTAATAAAATCTGTGTCCATCTTTGTCTTCTTTGAAACACATTATCTGGAAGGACATATCACATTCTAATTTGTATTCCCTGATATTATTACAGGCTTTGATAGTTAGATTCTAAAATGACTTAAAAGTAGTCTTACCAATTTGGAAGGAAGCAGCTAATTAGGATCTCAGGCAACAGCATACAGGTCTGGTTGCATTTCCATTGAGTGTCTGGCCTCAAGTTTGCTTTTTCTTTCTCCATGAAAGTGTTGTTTTTAACATCTCTTAGAAGGGTTTGGAAACTGAGTGCTTTCCCTGATGAGTTTAATTCATACAGTATTTCCATTAGGCCACATTTATTTATTTATTTATTTAAAATTTACTTGAGATTCACATCACACAAGATAATCAATTAATTACGTTTTTCCATTATAGAGATTTCACTTGGTAGAGATCAGACGAGCCCTATCTTTCTATTTACACAGGAATAAGCTCTTTAGTTGTTTGTTGACAAAAGATTCATCTCATGGAACCTTTTGTCAGTGGCTTAAGAAGGTTTCAACAATAAGTAACAGGTTTAATCCTGTTAAATTTTTCTTCATTCTGCAAATATTCACTGAATATGTACAATTTTGTGGCTTTCATATTTTTCTAGCACTTTCTAACTCAATATTTTATTATTACTGTTCCTTATAGGAGAGTATTACTGTACCTTTCAATTCGAGGAATCATTAAATTGTTTTAAGGATTTCAAGGAAAGGTCAGTGTAGATTTCATATTGTAGGTTTTTTATCCAAGCCTGTGTTGGCCTATGCATTTCAACAGGGAAGAAAAAAATGCAATCAACTCTGTGTCTAAAATGTGTCTGATTGTGTAAGAGGTGCCATCTTAATAGAAATGTTGTTTTATTTGCAGAAAGCCATATTCTTGAGGATGTAAACAAGTGTATCATTGCACTGAGAGAGCAAAATGTGGACAACTTAGATCGTGCAGCAGGTGCAATCCGAGGCCGTGCATCAAGAGTAGCTCATATTGTTTCGGGTGAGATGGACAATTATGAACCAGGGGCTTACACTGAAGGAGTGATGACAAATGTTCAATATTTGACCAAGAATGGTAAGTCTGGTTGCTAAGCTAAGTTCTCAGTTTCTTTAGTGGTATAAGCTTTCCTTTACATGCCACATTTAAAGTGAATCCTGTGATTCTCTGATCTAATACGCTAAGCACTAATGATTCACTATAATTCCTTTCAGCATGCTATTCAATTATTATGATACCATGCAGTAATTTTCAAAATTGTATTTGAATTACATCATTTATGTAAGATTTCTTAAGTTATGGAAGACTTTATTGGAATTCTTAAATAAATGCAAGTAACAATGTTTGGAGACTTGTAACTGATGAGACAGCAGGTTTGCACTTTGTTTTACTGGCCTCATCACATCTCTTCTAGGCATCTGAAAGGGAAACTCAGAGAAGGAGAAGCAGGTTTATGATTTGTTTGTACTTACCACTTAAAGATCTTTTAAGCAGTGGTTAAATATCCCCAATTGTCTTCAGTTTTGCTAAGCAAATTTGGAACTTCCTAAAATGGCTAGTAGTGTCCATTTCCTTTTTCATTATATTCAAAAAGAGGGTATCCTGTATTGCAGTATACCTGCACTGGCAACAGGGGTGTAACTGCACTATTCTGTAAATGGTTTCTGATGTTTACAACAGTTGTTCATATAAATTAATCTCTCACCTTTCATAGTTTATACTTGAACAAGAAAATTATTTGTGGAGCTTCTAGGACCTCCATGTTTTCAATGGTTGCAAGTCTAGTAGTTGAGCAGTTAAAAAATCGCCATTAAGAAATCTTAGGACAAGTCTGTACATCTCTGGAATATAGGATTTAGCTTCATGAACTCAGAAGTCTAAATCCTAGCTCTGAGAGTCTATACAAATTTATAGTATCTTACATTTGACTGACATTTACTTCATTTACTGCAAGAAAAGACAAGAATTTGGTTTGAGCTCTTTCTTAATCAGTTCAAATACATCCAGCACAGAACTGTCTGCATGTGAAACAAGAGTGAACTGACATCGCAATGAAGTGGCAAAATGGACAAAATAGTGAGAAGAGTTTGAAATAGACTCGCTGGTTTTTATCATCTTTTCTGACACTTTGATGAGAAAATCTGAGAACTTTGAACATGACAATCTTTTTTTTCATAACTTCTGAAAGTACTATGGCAAATACCAGGGGAAGCAGCAATTATAGGAAAGAATAGTTTTGATTCCCATGTAAAAGCTGAGCCCTTCTTTCTTGAAACTGGTAGTGTTTAAACACATTAGGAGTTGACACTGATTTCTGTTCTGTTGCCTTGCTTTGACAGTAATATATAATGTACGTAAATCCTTCTATCTACAAAAGACAGGAAGACATAAAACTGGTTTTGGTTGGAATGTTTGCCTGTCCAAAGGGACATCAAGCACAGTGTCATCTTAAATATCTGTGCAGTACTTCAAACCTAGGAATCCACTATCTTTACATTATTCAATAGAAGTGGAAAAGAGAAACATGCACTTTTCGTTCTTACCTGTATTTATATGATCTGCAATGAAAAAACATTAAATCATGCAAGGTTTTTTGATTGCTTGGTGATTTTTCTTTTGTTTTGTTTAACTGTTTCAGCTTACAGGGAAAATGCAGGTAGACTGCACCCTTGGAGGTAACCCAAAACATTCTATCACTGCTGGGTCTTTCAGGAGCCAGCTGATTGCAAGGTGCGCTTCAGTAGGAGAGAACTGTATTTATTCTGCCATTAGCTCTTAAGTTAGCTTTCATGAGTAACCTAGGGCAGTGAAGTGCATCCTTTATGCCCAGTGAAAAGGTAGTGTGTTACTGAAGAGAAATTATTGCAGGCAGGGTATAGAGTTAGTGAAAATAGAGTTACAGAATAATAATGTACACAGAAATTGCAGAGAAATGAAAATGAAAGAGACAGTGGGAGCCAGAAATGGGAAGGATGCAGATTGGAGATAACAGAACAGAGAAATTGTGTATAAAGAGGAACAGATACATTTACTGTTTGTTAAAACAAAGATTGAGGTTAAATTGTGGCATGTACCTTGGAGGTAATTTACAAGAAAAAAAAAGGTGAAATTTTATACATTACGGTATATTCAAGGAAGGAGCATAAGATCACTGAATCTGTCTTTTCAGCTGGAAGACATTAGACATATTTGAGATGGTAAAGTGAGCTATTCAACAATAACATCATAATACTGTCATACAATAAGTATTAAAAACTGGTACTTAATTTCTTAGCACAAGTTGTGTAGTCCTGTTTAGACACAAGTTGTTGACAGCCAAATGGATCTCTACAGCACCATACAATGGAGTATCTGCTTTGTCTGCCTTATGTTATGATGTTCCTCCATTTTGCCCCTTCCCTTTCCCCAGCAAGAAGTAAAAAACCCAAGCAAACTAACACCGAGGCCATGTAAGAGCACCACTTACTTTGTGGAGTCAAGCTCTTAGAAGTTAGGTAATACCAGAACTCAAGTTGTCTGCAGCCTTGGTTTGCACTCTCTGTGTGCATGCGTTATGACATTGTGATTTATGTGATCATATGCAGTTATGTTACAAAACAGCTGCTTAATTCAAGTTGCTGGATGGACTTTAGACATATGCCAGGGTCATGTATTGGAGACCGGTGTCCATAAGGCTGATTTGGGAAGTAATGAAGCAGAAGACTGCAGGAGGAGAATGATATCACTCTGACAGTGAGGATAGCTATGGTTGGACTCGATGATCTTAAAGATTCTTTCCAACCTAAATGATTTTATGATTTTATAGTTCATTTGGACTGCCATTCTCTGTACAGAGTTCCTGTGTGATACCATATGAATTCATGAGGCTAAAGCTAATTGTGGGGTACAGGAATGCTTCCCAGCTCTGGATGTGAGTGAGCATCACACTGACGTGACTGGAAGTCAGCATTGAGAATCGTGCCCTGGATATGAATGCTTCAGGGTCTGTATGAAATCTTCACATATGACTGGAGAAAAGAGTGTTCAGTCATGTGGTCTGTATGCTCTGTGCAGGCAATTCTGTAAACCAACATTTCCTATCTTGATTTTACAAGTGCAAAAGTAGTTGAGCTTCAGGCTGTATTTTGGTATGGATAAGACTGAAAATGTTAGTACTGGTGCCTCTCTGTCATTCCTAACGTCTAGCACTGTTGTTTAGACATTCCTAATATGTGGTACGGTTGAAATATGCAGATCCTTGCAGTTTGATAGGGTTTGTGAACTGTTGCATGGAAGTAAAATGAAATCTTTCAAGACGCTGTTTATAAAAACCTGAGGTATTTCCATTTCAGAACTGGAAGAGTAACCTTGTACTATGTTTTTAAATATCAGTCTACTGTGCTGTTGTAGGGCCTGCCAGAATCCGCAGCAGCTAAATTTAAGTAAACAATTTATATTATGGCATATATCTGTTGATGTAGTAAAAAGCCTGTATTTATTGTAAATTTTGTCTGCGGTTTTGCTTTCATGTCAAAGTATAATGATATACTATATACATATATATGTTATATATGTATACACATATATAAATTGTCTAGTTATTTAGATGTAAGAATCTTGGGGCGGGGGGAGGAAAAGGCTGGAGACCAAGTATTTTAACTGTCTTAAGGAACTAGCGGAGGCATCTTTCTCTGAATCACTGGAGTTTTCAGTCCATATTTTTTTATTCCAGTAGTGCTGATGGAATTAGAGCAAACCATTGTCCACAGCTTCTTACAACCAGAATTATGAAATACCTTGTAATTCACATAGGGACAGGGATTAACTTTAAGTTTAGGAATAATAATGAAGTAGTATTTGGAGTGAAAACCAAATTTACCTGTACTCAAAATAAAGGTCAGCTGTAGGCATTGTTCTGAGACAGATACTGGTATGACACACAATACTGTTTTCATTGCCCTTAAAGTATGGATTAAGACACAGTTTAATCTTGGAGACAGAATGGTGATATCAAATATAAAGTCGAACAAGGGTTTGAAAATTTCTTCTTGCATTCGAAAATGTTTATAAACCTGTGTCTGTGAATTCTGTAACTGTGAAACCTATAACTGTGAATTCCAAATACTTTCTCAGTATAAGAGGGACATAAGTCAGATTTTTTACAAATACCCATATGCCTAAATTGTGTAAGTCTCATTGAAAGTCATTAAAACTGTTATTCATGTGGTATTTGTACTCATAGACTATGAAGTGTAGTAATTGAATTGACTGAAATCTAAGAGTCTTAAGAGACTACCACTCTTCTGGTGCGATACCAGCAATGTTACTTGTAATAGGGGGTTGAAGGACAAAATACGTAAGAGTTGTTTTTTGTTAAGTGAGTAATCATCTGGGTGAGTACATGTTTTTAGACATTTCAGTGAGGGAAAAACCTCATGTCCAAACAGTCCCCGTGACTTAAGAGGCTCACGGAGCTTCATTTTGAGTATTACATAATCATCATTCTTTGATAAAGCAAGGAGATACCAAGGACAACTTGTGGCCCCATTATCTCCTTGATTGCTGTGTAGGCCTATTGCATCTAGTTAAAGATTTTCCTCAAATTTCTAGCATTTATGCATGGCCAGTTCTGTACATTGTGTTCTTGTGTCAATGTGCACAACTCTTTTTCCCTCCACCTGGATTAAAATCACTTGGCCCCAGCTGGCCAAACACATTAAACTTTTAGACCTGTTCTAGAGAGGCTGGGTTTGTGTTCAGTGATTTTCTTTAAAACCTTCACAAGTAAGTTACGTTTTCTTTTGTGTGTGTGTGTGGGGGGGGTTGTTTGTTTGTTTTGAAGTCTTATGATTTTGTCCTAAAAGTCATTCTGTTCTATACTGGCAGCATGTTTTAACATCCTGCTGTTTGCCAATGTCACTAATGAGTTTGTTTATTTCTTGGTCTCAAGAGTGTTCTTTTGGCTACTTTCCAGAGTCTCCTCTCACTTTATAGCTTTTTCAGTGTGATCAGTTGTATAGCCTCCATACTAATAGTGATCTACTCCACCTGAAACAGCTTTCCTGTGCTGTACTTTATTAAATGATTCTGCAGGGTGGATTAAATCTACTGCATTGCTTTTCTCTGGGGGAAAAAAGTAATTTATCTTAACAATAAAAGATAGTAATGTTATCTAGTATGAGCTTCCTTCCATCATCTGCTTTTTATTTAGCTTTTCCATTTCTTGCATGCTTATGCACACAGGCTCATGACTTCGTATTTTCCTAGCTGCTTCACTTGCCTTTTTCAAATACAGTGTGCAGGTTTTTTGCAACAGCTTATGTGAAGTGACTGACAGTTTCCTGTGTCCATTGTCTGAGTCTTTACCAGTAGGGCTTGTCTGCTTTCTCCAGTTCAAGAACGTTACACTGTCTGTCACCCAAAGACACCTGCCAAGGAAGAAACATAAGGCGGCTTTGTGGTCTGTTTTCTCCTCTTTTGGTATGCCATCTAAGCCAAAAGGGGGTGAGAGAAGCATCTCCAGAGACTGCATTGACTTTTCCTAAGAGCATCTTCAGATCAGATAGGATGAATCAGCTGTTGAAGCTCCCTGCCTCTTCTTGTAGTGTAAAAGATACCAGTATGACCAACTTTATTCTAGGTGTTTTATTTGGGGGTAGCTAAAGCGAGACAGATGAATCTCACTTACTCTGTGGTGCATGCAAACTCAAAAGTTTTCATTAATTTAAAAGACAAGTACTTTGAATAAAAAACTATTTTCCATTGCTCATTCATCACCCTCGGAATGAGGTTTAAAGATAGTACTTGTGATTTGAGTCGTCTTAGTGTTCGGAGATTTTTACCTTTGCTTGTGAAGCTCAAAGACTGCTAAAGAGGTCTGAGTCTTTTCACTGCAAGATATTTTTAAAAAAAATCCCCAAAACATTTGATAGAAAAAGTGGAGTGCAGTTTGAGTATGCAAGCTTATGGAATTGGTGAACTTGTGAAATTGGTGTACAACTCAGACAAGGAACAGCTTGTAAGAAACTATTCAACAGAGAATTATTTTAAGAGCTGTGAGGGGGAAAAAGCATTAACTAAGAAAAATGGTGAAGATGTTTGCATGACTTAGCATAAAATATTTTTGTTTATAAATACATGATGATTGTAAGACTTAAGCAATAACCCTTCATTCTTGTGACTTACTCTGTTACAGAGTCAATAACCTCCATTTGGTTAAGTCTGCAGCTAGCTTTTTTTTCTGTAAGGCTCTGTTCTAATCCTTCTTTGAAACTGTGTTAAAAATGTTGGCTTTAAAAACTGTGAGATGTGCTTCAGAAGAATGTTTCTGGAAAATAGGAGGAAATGTCATTAATTTTTTTATGTTCCAGATAAACAAAAAATGACCCTGAGCATGCCATTTCTTTTACCAATTTTTTTTTTTTCATTTCCTGTAGCTCAGAAAAATAGCTTTTCTTCACTGTTAGTAATGTCCATGTTGATTATAAACACTGTGTGGGAGTTAAGATGCCTTTAACTACACATTTGCTTGCTTTAAAATGCTGTTGCTTTTAATGATCATCCAAGGTACTGAGAAGAAACTCAGTGCACTGTTCCTACAGGCTTTGTTCAGTAAAAGCTTCAGAGTGCCCAGTGCAGACTCACTGTCTAGGGTACTAGAAACACAGAGTCTCCAAAACCTTTCCTCCTTCTCAAGATAAAAGTTAGTAAGAGTAGCATTTAAAACGCAGTATTAATATATGAATAAGCTAATAACTTTACTTTTACAATTTCCAATTTAGTTTTGATTTATTTTGGTTTTGGTTGTTAGATCATTTTCATGAATTAGGGTAGTAAATATATTTCTGTTACTAGCATGGATTTGACATATGTGGTCGTGCTCCAGCTAGTTATATGGGGAGAGGGAAAGGAGTCAAGGGAAAAATCTCAGTTTAAGTGTCATTTGTGGAAGAAAATGGAAAAGGGAGGATTTCTTGTAAATTCTAAGTCTTGCGCCCATAATAATGAATTTGCCATGTACCCTGGTGAAGCCAGGTTTACTTGCAGTCTGATTCTGGAGCAGAGGACACTTGCATAAGCCTTCCTTAAAGTAGGAACACCACTGTCGTCTTTGTTTCTTTAATTTCCACAAGCCCTTAGTAAAATGAATTTTTTATTCTTGCAGGCAAAGTGAGTATGATAGTGTTCTAATGTGCAGTAAGTGTTGAGTTTTTGGGTGGTTTTTTTTTTTTTTTTTCCCTCCCCCTCCAGTCAGCATAATAAATCTGTATGTGTGATCTAGGAGACAATTTTTGTTGGGTGGATTTGTTCTGTTCTTTGTTTGGTGTTTTGGGTTTTTTTTTTTCCCCTCAGTAGAATTGCCCTTCTGTGTTCATCATATGTGACACTTTGTGATAAATCTTCACTGCTTCTCCTCACTTGAGGCTACTTTAAGAAATGACTCATGACTTTCCAATGTGTATATAACCTTTATCTATCCCTTTTAATATATTTTTCTCTTCTAGATCTTAAGAATCACTGTCCTGGTCTTGTTCAGTAGAGCCAATTCATAATGACAGCCCTTCCTTAAGCTGATAACAAGATCAGGAAACTATTACTGCTCTTTGTACTAGATGTTTTTAACTGGAGCAGACTATCTAGCTTGGATAGTTTTTATCTGTGTGCCCACATCAAAACCGTTACTGTCATTTCAGCTGTGACTTTCTTGCACAGGATCTTAAGTGCCTTAACCTCTGTAGTGTTAAGGACCTTTCATTTGCAATTCTGTAGTCTACCTTTCACTTCCAGCTCTGTAACCTTTTGGGTTATTTTGAATGTATTTTCCAGAGCCTCTGTGGCAGTGTTTTTTCCATTACTGTTGTCATAATGGTTTTCTCATGGTCTTGCACCTTGTCGTGTTTTTGCCCAGCTGGCAATTAAGCACCACACAGCCACTTGCTTGCTTTGTACACAACCACTCTGTACCTAAGAACACCTTCAGAGATTATATCTTAATAGTGTTCAAATAGTGCTAGTTTTATTCAGTTTCTAACCATTGTTGGTGACTTGATAACTGACGTTCTTGCATATTAAAGTCTGCTATTCTGAGTCTCAGAGAAAAGTTAATTCATTCTGCATTGCAGGTTAGGAGGATGTATTCTTGTAGTCAGCCTTTGTAAACACTAAGCCACAAATAAAGAACAAAAAGATCTGGAACTTTTTCAGCCTTTCCATAGTCTCTACATAGAATTGAAAGTAGCAGGAAATCTAATTGCCAATCACTTTCTTGTCTGTCAGCAGTCTGTTGCAGTTGGAGTTCACCCTGACTCTATGTGCTAAACAGTCAGTACCTATTATAATTAATCATTCTCTCTGTTTCTCTGACTTCTTGTATGGAACTCTACCTAAAGAACTTCTTCCCGCTGATAATACTAGCGATAGCATTAATATCTGTAAATGTTGCTAATGTAAGCAGTCACTAGTTGATATAGAGGTTTCAGATGAATACTGAAGAATGTTTTTTTTAATGTTACTGGTAGCTGATTCGTTAGGGCAAGGTTTCTGTTATGGGGCAAAATATGTAATGCAAGATGCAATCATTGTCAGTAGTGCAAACAGCCCATTCAGATNTTTATTTTGTGTGGTATCCCATCCTGCTGTTTTCAAAAGAGAACTGGTACTTGAGAGCATCATACTATCTGTTTCTTTTTCTTTAAGTATAAAAATAAGAAAGATACAAGCAATTTTGTTAGGCTGTGTGAATAGTTTCATTCTTCATGTCAATACTGTTTGATTTGGGGGCTGTTGTGTATGTGATCATGTGCTCACACTGTTGTGTCTATGCTTGATCTTTTGAGCTTTCAGTTATCTTCAAATTCCACTTGAAACAAATTTCAGAATGACTTTCCATTTGGTTTTAGGTTTTAATTAGATATATTAAAAATGTTCTAAAATACCTGTACTCCTTGTGGTAGATATAGTTGAATTAGTATTGATAACTTAAAAAGATATACAGGTTCAATCCAAATGTATGTGGCAGCTTTTGAAACGTTGCCCAGAGAGGTTTTGGTTAAAGCCCAATTAGGCAAAGTCTGGCACAACTTGTAGCTCTTTGAGCAGGAGGTAAACTAGGTGACTTCTCAAGTTCTTGGGATGGTTTGTTTTTCCCTGGAGCACTGTCTGTATGTAAGAATTTTTGCAGAGCAACTGGAGATGCCCCTCCTTTGATGCATACTTCGATGCTTATTATGCTTTTGCTGTCATCTAATTAGAGGAAATTAACTTTTTGCCTCCTGTTGCTTGTTTCAGTGGCTGGAAACTGCTGCCTCTTTGACTAGTTTTATTCATTTTATGTTGCTGAGTGGTTTAAGGCAGATTTAGAGAACCTGATCTTTCTCAAACCCATAGCAAGCAGGAGTCAGAAGTAGTGGGTTTCTTAATTTCCTCATCCAGATCTAAGCTTTTTTGTGAAAGAAGATGCTCAAGCGCAGCAGCATTGTTTTCTACAAGTGAAGGGTGTTCTGTGTTTTCTTCTAACTCTCTAATTGTCATTATTTTCTTCAGTGGAGTGTAGGCAAGATGGTTGAGTGTCCCAAGACTGAAAACTTCTCTTCTGATACATCTTCACCTTCAGGGAAGCCACGTGTCCAGAGGGCTACTCTGCTGCTTGCAGCAAGAGAAGGATAGGATAATTTCTGTTTTAGATTACACCCAGAATTCTAGCAATTTCCACCCTGCGTTCCTTTGTTAGAAAGTCTTCTTCCTCAGCCTTCTTTTTCAGTTCAGTCTGATGGTGAGCTCGTGCTTCAACACTGCCGACAGGAAGTCTTTAAAGGCTGTAATATAAACATGGAGGTGTATGAGTCTGGAGACTGGATTGCTAATTTGGTTTTACAGTTGTATTTACGACATAGCTGGATGCTTAATTATGTGATAAATGTGCTTAGTGTGTTTGTATATGCAAACAGTTTGATTTGCTTATAGATCTAATTGCAGGTCCCTAATCCGGAAATTATTCTCTACTACAAATATGACCACCAGGATAAAATACTTTGGGTAAGGTTTACTCATGTTCTTACAGTTGATCTTAACAGGTAGCAACCTTACTTATTAAAATGCAATGTTCAAAGTAAGTTTGAGAACGATGTATTCTTTCAGAGTATTTAGGAATGTAATAGGAGAAGCCCAAAGCTGTTCAAATTGGGGACCCTCCTATAGATTGTGTCAATATGGTGTATTGATAGAGCTATTCCAGGCTCTATCTCAAGCTGGCAGCTATATTTCCAGCCCATCTTTGTCTTCCCGCATGGACATGAATGTGGTTGGCCTCAGAGCTCTGTAGTAAGCACGGCTACTGGAAGAATGTTACTAGGACAGTATTTCCTGCTTGAACAGTCATGTCTTACCTTGCTGGAGTAGAAATGGTTGTCCAGAAGGCAGCATTGTGAAGGCTGGCTGTGAGTCGTAGTTGCAGTATGGTGACATAAGGTATTCTAGAAGAAATTTCCATTTTTTAAAGGAAAAGGCAATTACAAACTAATTTGAAAAGGCAGAAAGCCTATGAATAACACAACAAAAGGGCCACATGTGGTAATAAAAGTTAGTTTTAAGTCTTGAGAGAACCACTTGAGTTTTTATTACCTTTGCTGCAAACAAGCTATCCAATAGTATTTCACTTTCTGCAACTAGTAGGCTTCACATGTTTACATACTATAATTGAACATACTTAAATATACCAACATTCCTTTATCACTTTTCATTGAAAACAATTTCAGTAATACCATGTTCTAGTAATGGAAGTTTCTGTGTGGTCACTTATAGCAAGGGGTTTAGCATTTAGGACTTAATTTCAGATCCACTGAAACCACTGGACTGATTGCCATTGCCTTCACTGATGATGTCTCAAACCCCATAGGTCCCAGTTCTTACCTGCTGAGTTTTACCATGGGTCACTATTGTGTTGAACAGTAAAGAGCGGGTAGAGTACCAGTGCACAGTACACTAAGGTGTTGCAGCAAAGACAGGAAGTAGATGCACTAAGTTTATCTTTGCCACAAAATGCGTTTTATGAATCAATTTGAGGTTAGCTATTAATATTAGAGTCAGTATTTTTCTGACACCCTTCAGAAAAATATCTTTTCTGCAGTTGATGTATATTGGTATTTCACTGTAATTAAGAACCTGAGGATTTTGGCTACCAAGCTGTATCTTTCTTTTACTTGCTTTTTCAATGTCAGCTATTCTTCTTGATTATTTTAGTAATTCCAAGTTACTATTGTGGTAGACATAGTGCTAAAAAGTAGTGTGACCCTTTTCCCAAACACATTTTGCCAAAGGGAGTTTTGTCTTTTTGTTTTTGTCATTTGCTAACATATAAGTCAAAACTAAACTATCTGATTCTGCCTAAAAAAAAGAGCGTTCATTTCTGATGTTTCCCAGTGGTTAACACACACCTGCCCATGTGCCTTTCTAAATTTAATCTTCTAGCAAGAGAGGGACAGAAAGACTGTAGTTACTGCTCACATGTTCTGTGTGGTCTGGCCCTTGTTTCAATAACTGAGTGTGCTGGATGTAGTCTGATCTTCTGTTAGAGGTATATATTTGGCTCAAGAGCCCATTATGTTTGGTACTCAGGACACACCCACTGCTTAATGCTTCTGTATAGACAAATTAATTCTTGCCATGTTTCATAAAACACAGTCTCTACTTGAAACACTGGTATTTTACTATTTTTGCCATTGCAAAAGAGACATTCTGTGCAGTGCCTCAAAATGAATCGTCAAATACAGAAATAAAAATAGCTTTTTTGGTACAGGGTCTTGCTTTTACATTCCTGTATTTCATCTTTTATGAATTGCATGAAGTGTAGTGTGGCATGCAAAGGAGAAACAAAAGCATGTTTCACTTTTGTCCTTTAGATGTAAAATAAGAACAAAACAGAAAAATCCCAAACTGTTGTAAAAACTACAAAGAGAAGTGGCTAGATAATGAAAAATGTTACGGATTATACAAACTGAGCATATGTTGGGGTACAAAGGGTTCTTTTGCACATTTGTCACGTAAACTTGTTCTGCTTAAAATAAATGGTTTTTCTGCCTTTCCTCTGTAGAAAGCATATAATACTGCAGGATTGCATTGGCAATTTGACATTGCAAGTCAAACTGAAATAAGATGTGACAGGTAATGGCATGAACCACTAGTCAAAGTACTGTATATTTAGTTCTAGTGTTTTACTGAAAACACGTATGCCTGTCCATGTGTATTACAAACTTAAGTA
This sequence comes from Aramus guarauna, assembly GCA_013400195.1. Classification (NCBI taxonomy): domain Eukaryota; kingdom Metazoa; phylum Chordata; class Aves; order Gruiformes; family Aramidae; genus Aramus; species Aramus guarauna. The sequence continues at coordinate 87,526 of VXBL01000141.1, read as the reverse complement.
ACATCTTACTCGTTTTAGACAGAGGGTCCCTCTTGGGGTCGTGAGGCAGGATTAGATAGTTTCTTCCTATTTTGTTTATTGTTATTTCTGTATTTGGTGACTTTCGTCAAAATTGAGGTGTCCCTTGCCCTGCTATAAAAGTAGGGCCTGAAAAGTGTCTATGTAGTTACACCCCAAAGAGAGTACAATAGGATGGAGAAAATGAGGTAACATTGTATCAGTCAGTATTACTTCTTTGTTTAGAATACAAGATAAACATTTTTCAGTTAAAACATTATTTGGAGAAATTTGATTTCTCAGTTTGTCACTGAATTGCATCAATATTTGTCCCTCAAAAAAGTCTGTTTAGTGGAAACATTACTTTTGTAAAGGGGAAGAAATGTCTCAGAGTTTCTCACCTTGTTTAGTTGAATGATCTTCAAATTTTTTAGATCATTTTATAAATGAAACTCTGATTCAAGAAATCCTTAAAAATAGAATTTTAAACCCACTCCTGTATAGCAAACCAAATATACTTAGATTCAAGCATTCACTTGGTGTTCCGTCAGGTGGGTAGGGTGTTGTGCAGTAATTGGGACCAGAATGTACAAGTAATCAACTTTGCAGCTTATGAAAGTAGTTTGCTCATTCAGTGCAGCAACTGACACATGCCAAGCTGAGAGAGGAGTCTAGAACAAAATCCTTGCACTATTGACTTCATTAGAAGTTATATGGTGATCAGTAAGCAAAGCCGAGGCAAGGCTGATGCAAGCATCACAGACTTGCTTTGTTCCAAAATGATGCAGTGTATTTTTATGCTCTGTCTATAGATGTATGGCAAAATGTAGAAACAAGCATTCTTTGCCACTGTGGACAAAAGCTTCCCAGTTGTGAAGATGGTGACTCATTTCTGTTACTAGGACTCCCATGCAATAAGCACTGCTCAATACAAAAGACAAGTCCCACACCAGGTACCTTAGAGTAGATGCTCCTCTGCTTTGCAAATGCTAGGTCCTGTTCAAGTCATCATGTTTCTGGCAGACATGAAGAGCCTTTTCTGGACCGTTTGCAAGCTGTACCCTATTACCTATTTTCCATAGAAGGTAGAACTAAAAGTGACTATTTCAGAAGATGTACTAGAAGTGATTATTACATTTATGTAACGTAACAAATGGCTAAATCCCATTCTGGTTTCTGCTCTGTCTTTATGCACCTATAGCAATTTAGAGTGTTTCTGGAGACCTTGGGAGAGTGTTGAGAGCAAGGGCAACACAGAGAAAACAGCTAGCCTGGTGCCGTTCTTGTTGTTGAGCCTGATGTCAGAGTCTGTTCTCTTTCCCATTTGAGAGGCAGCCATGTTTGTTACTATGTGTTACCTAAACTTAATTAAACTTACTGGAGTAAAACTTGTCCTGAATTGTGCTGCCTGGTTTCCCCCAAGTGTCTAAGTATGTCTGGAGACTCTTGCAGTTTTGAAGACATTTAATTACTTGTTATGACAGGAAGGAGTCTAGCTTTGTCCCTTTACAAATGTCCACGTTAGCTACAGTATTAATTTTAAACTCCATGATTCTTACTGTATCTGTTAGCAGACGGATGTATTTTTGTCCATTGATCTGTGCTGAAGGTATTAAGAGAATGAAGGATACCAACTCCTTATCATGCTTTGATAACTGTTAAAGCTATGAATGTGAAAGTGTCTATGAATAATAGTTCTCACCCCTGCTGATCTGTTGAAGTGCCATATGCTTAACTCCTTGCTGCTCAGGGGAGATGCCTTTCATTTTAAATTTCTTTCCTATCACTATTGGCTTTTAATCAATGGCAAGCCCCTTGCCCTGTGGCTTTTCCCCCCCTCTCTTCTTTCATGTATCAGCCATTCCCCTTATATTAGTATTTTCAGAGCACTGCAATGTTTATGCAGCATAAGCTGTGTTTTGGGGAAGATTATAGGATGAGAATATAAATGTAGCCTTAAAAATACTTTTGATTTTCTGTGACTTTTCACTAAGCAGAGCTTAGGTATACTTAGAGATACTTAGTGACAGATAGTTAATGTTTCTGCATTGATTTTATTCTAGCTAGCTTTCCCAGTACATGCTTAAATTTCGCCATCTTCTTTGTCCTCCAAATGAAAACAGTAACTTGTTACATTCCACCCACTGTAACAGTTTTTAATTGGAAATGAAATCAGATACTAGGTATTAAAAATCAGAGAGTGCTTTGTCTATCCTAACATACAATTAGCGAAAAATCAGTGAGAGTAGCCTGCAATCACACTGATATTGTTTGATAACAGGATCTGGTCCTAGAAACAGGTCAGTTAGAGTTCTTAACATCCCTCCAGATTATCCTCCATGCTTGTAGACTGCTCATTCTCTTCTGACTGATTTAGAACAGTTTTCATTTTTCTTTTTTCCATTTGGAAGCAGTAAGACAAAGAGATTGTAATATCTCTCAAATGTTTCGGTTTTGTGTGTCTTGCCTTTAACAGATAGGACAGTGTGTATGTTTGTAGATAGAGCATTCATGCGCTCGAGTAGAAAGTTATAGAGACGGAGTGTAAAATAGTAGAGAAAATGATATGGTCATCCTCAAGAAAATAAATGAAGTCAGTCTTCTAAGATTCAAAAATTGAAATCTATCAGAGAAAAGGTGAAAAAATAATTTTGCAATATTTTTTTCTTTTTTAAAAAACCACGGTATTTACGGACACAATGCTTATATGGAATGCTTATGGTGTTTGGTATGTTACAGTTGGTATGTTTACAAACAGACCCACCTTATCCAGCAACAGAGTTTTGTGGAATTCCTTTTTTATTGGATGAAGCCTGATTGCTTTGGGGATCTTCTGAAGATGCTGGGATTGCCTTCAAGAAAAGGAGAAGATGTACTAAGAGTTACAAGCTTAGGGTATAGGCCAGGGTCATGCTAACCAGTAATTTCTGGGATGTAACAGCAAACATGTGGAATAAGCAGACTGTCAGTCTGCCGGTAGTCTTAGCATTTATAAGTGAGTATGTGAGGAAACCCACACTTTAGTCATGGCAATGTTAATGTATAAAACCTTAGCCCAAACTGGCAAAGTATGAATCTATTCCATGTTCCAGTGTGTCTGTTTCCCAAATACGTAATCTCTAGTGCAATGGTGAATTTATTGCATGAAGTGAATTCTGTCATTTTTTCAGTACTTCTCTCAAGTTTAATAAGATTTCTATTATAGCTCAAAAGAGGTAATACTTCTTGAATGCCTTTAAATTATTTTAAATATCTTCTAAATGATGTTTTCAAAGGTCAGTCTTTTTAAAGACTAAAATAGTCTTTATCCCTTTATATACTTTATATAAATACTTTATATATCCCTTTATATACTTTAAGCATATTCTTATCACATCAAATTTTCATAAGAATTATGAAAAAATAAAATTAACAAAAACCAGCATGTAATAGTACTCAGAGTCTGAGCGGTGTAGGTTTTTTTGCTAATTAACACCATTCTCTAACTTAAGCAGTATATAACATAATGCTTATTCACTAGAAACAACCGACTTCCACAGATGTGTGGGTTTTTTTTTTAATTAAACTCTTAGGATTTCTCTTCCTCACCTAAGTTAATGAAAAGCTGTTCTCTGTTCAGATAGACTCCCTTACATATCATGAAGAGACTCCCCTGCAGGAAAGACCTCCATTTCCTCTTAATGGTTTGCACTGCATTTCCTGTGTCCATTTCAGTACAATTCCAATTCGGGAGTGTTAGTTCAGCAGCCTTTAGAAATTGCCTCGTGTTAGTCAGCTCCCTGCTCTTGCTGGCAGAGATTTCACCTTGGATATAAAAGGCCAGTGAGGAAAAACTTCATTAGAAATCTGCAATAACAAATTCTAGTCATAGAAATGGGGCTGCAATTGACAGTCATTTTAAACCACTCTAAGTGCAGCTTCTGTTGAGAGTGATGATGCCTGCCTGCCCCATCTGCCTTTTCCTACCACCTTGTTTCGGTACTAGAATGTCAACTATCTGGCCTGGTGGCCAGTTGGACTAGAATACTGAATCACCTCAAAACTAGCCTGGCAACCAAAAACGCAAATCTTCAACTGCTTCTGTTCATTGAACTTTGTCATCATGCTGCTGTATGATCACAGCTTTTGAAGTGAGGACATACATGTGGAGGTTTGATGGGAGTCTGCAGTTGGACTGAAGGTAAATTGAAGCCTCTGTGTGCCCCACAAAATCCCGTTACGAAAAGTAATTGTGCTTGTGTGGTTTTGTGTTTTTTTGGGGGTGTGTTTGGTTCGTGGTTTTTTTTTTATTATTATTATTTTTTAAGATGCAGACTGAGGGTATTTATTAGTCTTAGCTATGTGTATCACAAGACATTCTATTTAGTGCAGATGCCTCTAAAGTAAGCACAGTGACTTTGGTTAGATAAAAGAAGGTCATGCAGTTCTGTACTGTGAACTTGGTTCAGGAGGAGTTGGATGTTGCCACAGCACATAAAGGCCATGCAATACCAGGGAACTCATGAGGTAAGACAGGCCCACATGGTCCACACTGTCTGCTAAAAAATGCAAAAAAAAAAAAAAAAAAGTTTTCTGAAACTCTTTGCCAGTATGACCTAGGGTGGAATGTCTTTCTCATCTGAGATCTCAAGGTCAGTCTGTCCTTGAGCATGGCAGCAAAAAAAGGTAGTTTATTGGTACGATCTCAAAGTATCTTTCTGCTCTTACGGATGCTGTGACCTGTCTCTAAGACCTCGTACAAGGAAATCTGTCTACCACCTCAAAACCAAAACCACCTCTCTCTGTGGTTTTTCTGGATATTTGTACAGTGGGGGGGAAAGATCCCTGTAAGTCACCACTGAAGTCTTGAGCTGTGATGCTTAATTGCAGGCCCTGCCTTAATTCCCAGCTGCAGTGTTAGTGCATTGGCCAGGCTGTGCAAGGACTGTGGAGAGAGAGCTTGAGATGGGGAAAGTCCAGAGGCTCACAGGCTCCAAAGTCATAAGCAATTACCCATACCCGACCCCATCCAGTCTGGCGTCTTACAGAGTCACAGTGACTTTCTGTATATCTAAATTGTCTTGGTGCAAATGAAAATCACTCTATGTTTTCCAGGTAGGAAGTTGTATCACCATCATAGGTGTGTTTAAAAGAAGTATAAATTAGGGCCGTTTCAAACTTCAAAGCAGCAATTCACTAGATTGCCATTCATTTATAATACACATTGCTAATAATTAGGTCTCACTCATTATCAATCATTTCTCATATTGAGGACAGTTAACTTAAAAATCTTACCCTTACTAGCTGTAAAGATGTAATACCACAAAACTGATGTCACATATTTGGCATAGTTTACATATAAATGTATATGTAAATACATACATATTTTACAAATAATTATACAAGTATATATACATTTCTAAATATTTTATGTATATTTTTATATATGCTTAGCTATGTTACTAAATGCTTGCTGGTTATGCCAGCAGCTTCACAACCTTGCAGATGCATACAGTGTTGCAAATGCTTTTACAGAGTTTCTGTTTTCACTATGCATATGTTTGGGTTAAAGAGAAGCAAATACTAATTATATATTGCTTTTAGCCTGCAATTTCGTTTTACATGCAACAGGCCTCTGTGTTGGCTCAGATATCACTCCAGAAGAAATTTGCAAATGCGTATTTTTAAATCACAAGAGGTGCAAACTATACTTTGATGTCACAGAGTGAAATGAAATAAAAAAGTATTGAATAAAGACTGTGCAGTTATTAACTAGATTTCTTCTTTAGTAACCCTGCATTTAAGTGGTAGCTGTTTTTTTAATCTTTTCAACCATAGTTTGCTTTAGCTGAATTTCTGCAACTGGAAAACTATTAAAATCCTCAGAAAGCAAACTATCTATACATATCACAGTGACTTTCATACTAGGTGATCAGATTATGGGCAATAATAAAATACTTGAGATACACACCACTTGCCACAACTCTCTGCTTATGCTGCCATAGGGGGACTCATCTGAACTTCTTACTGAAAGATGAAGGATGTCCTTAAAGCAAATCTTTCATTCCTGTGAATAAATTCTAGATTAATTCAGTCTAACATAGTGTACAATTCCGGGATACAGTGTCGAAAAGCATCCTCAGGAGGGTAGAATTCAAGCATTGATTCCTTTTACTATGTGGCTTTCTTAGTGCTAAACAAAATTAGACAAACAGTAAAAATTAAACTCCAGCTATGCTGATGAGCATAAAAGAAAATGAAAAGGGCATACAGAAAAGAAACAGTGAATTACCTCACATGAGAAGAAAAAATGATTTATTTTTTCCTGATGGAAAAGTAACTGTTGCTGCTTTACTACTTTTTTTTTTCTTCTTCATCATTTTTATTTTACTTTTGTTTCTACTTTATTTCACATTTGTCTTGTTTTTTTTGCATTACCATTGTTGCTTTTTTTGAAATGTTAACCTCAGATATAGAAGGTATGCCTATATACTTGCTTCTTTCCTGTAGCATTTACCTGGTGTCAGGATAAGTGTACATGGTAACTCTTTCTTTATTAGGATTGTATAAGCTTCTTCCTTTAAATAGGGAAGTCAGGAGACTGTTAAAAAATTACCATCTATTAGCTGTCTGTTACAAGGATAGATTTCCTCATCAACAGCTCCTGATAATTTTTACCTGCAGAACTTAAAAGCATCAATGGTGTATCTCTCTGAAATGGAAATGTTAAATTTTTACTCTTAGAAAAGGTGAGGAATTTCAGATTTGATGGACAATATAGTTCTTGTATTTAGGAAAGCGTGTGAGTTAACATATTGCAACCTGTGGTGTCTAATCAAAGGCCAGTATCCATCTCAGTGTTATCCCAGACCTAGTGAGGTCAAAGCAAGAGCCCCCTGTGGTATGGGTAGATTTTAGATCAGCTGCTCAGTGTTCAGTAGGTGCTTTGTAAGATAGTGCAAAACTGAGTTGAGTTTTTCAGGGTATTACATAAAGAGATACAACAATTTTTGTGAAGTTCTGTCTTTCTTCCATTGTTCAAAATGCCCTGAGTTTTCCTCATAATGATAAAAAAAAAAATACATATGCTGTGAAAGGTGTTGATGAGCCAAGGACATGATTAAATGTTAGGAGGATACTAGGTAATTGGCTCTGTAATAACTAATTTAATATAAACCCAATGTATTTCATATCATTAGGTGTGGTGTTTAGAAACTATAATATAGAAGGTACATTGTAAAAATGGGATCAATATTCAATGGATTTATTGTATGGGCTATGAAAAAATACTCTAATGGGGTCCAGCAATTGAGTAAAATTCAATGCTCTTGGGAAAAACGTGTTTTAGTTTAGAGAGTATTTTGGATAGAAATACAAATTGTTCAACTGAAGAGTATTTAAACAGTAAATAAAATAAAGAACATGGTTACAACAGTTTTAAATACAAATGTGAGGTTGTGTTTTTGAATAGTTTTTAATATTAGTTATTATTTTTATTGGTTTTCTTGTCAACACCCTTCTTCTTCCCAAAAGCTTTTTCGTATTTTTGTGGTTTTATTTTTATTTCATAACTGTTCTTTGACTTAGGCACACCCTGCTTTCATACTGTTTCACTGTGGCACCTTGATGTGTGAATAATGGCTTCCACTCTAAAGGGGTGTTTTTATATGTACAATTAAGCACAATACATGAGATGTACATTTAAATACACTTTAAACAGTAGTGAACAGTACATAAATGCTCTATTTTTGGAGGTGAATATGGCAGAGATATTTAAAAAATAATTTCTGTGCATGATTATTGAAAGGAAATGGCACTAATTCCTATGGTTCTTTGAGTTGTGATTCATTTTGTACATACGCAGTGTGTGAGTGCAGTGTTCTGAATGTCATCTCTTATTTTTATGGGTCATGTCCTTTTTGTGTTACCTGCGTTATACTGAAATATATGTGTTACACAGCAATGCAAATTTAATTATGCATGGCACAGAAAGTAATACTTGTCAGGAGATTTGAAGCCCACCGAAAGTGTCACCAGAATTATTTTTTCTCAGTCAGTTTTAATAGACATAATGTGAATACTTAATGAAAATGAGATAATCTTTTACCTTGCCACTTGAAAAGGCTTTCCGGAGTTAGTTGGACCTTCTAGGTCCTTGACACTGAGAAGAGAAGAGAAAATCACTTCAAGCAGCATTCTTCATACTCATATCTTGAGATTAACTATATCTGCAAGGGGTAATTTCCTTGGTAATGTAAGAAACAAGATCACTGGTTCTGACTTTTATGACTTCTAATGAGCTTTTGGTGCCTAGAATAATTTTGAACTAATTTTTGAAGTAGGAGACTTGGGAGATTTCTGTGGACCACTTCCACTGTTACCTCTGTGGGGAGATACACAGTGATGATCTGAAAATTGTTCTGCAGGATTTGTGGGTGCCCCGAGATCAATTTCCTAACTTTGGAGTATCAACAAATGACTTTTTTTTTTTTTTTTTTTTTCTCTGAAAGAAGACTCTTTGGAGGATTGTTGTCAAGCACACTCTTAGCCCTGTAGTTAGGAATGGTTTTCCTTTGTCAGGAGTTACCTTCTGGATGGCAGAAGACAGTGCATTTTTGGTGCCTTGATCTACAGCATTTTTTGTCTCAGGACTTGCTATGTCTCTCGGCTTGGAGACCTGTGATTTCAGATCTTCTTGCAACAATCTGAGCTCATTATCAAGAACTGAGCCTCTGTTTTTTGCCATCTTACTGTCTAAATGGTGGATAGTTTTCAGTATTTTAGAGGAGCCATTCTTTCCTACTTGGAGGCTAATTAATAGAACGATAGTATTAGACTTAGTGGTTGAAACATGTGGCTTAACATAGGTCTAGGCTGCACTCATCTCTTTTAACTTGCCTTCCTGCAAATCTGGTTTATTTCTGTGATCTGAAAAAACTCCAGACATACCAGTTTCATAGTAGGTTCATTCAGCATCTTTATAGACCTTACATGACCATGCTTTTCCTTACTTTCTAAGAATCTGTCTTCCCATGGGCTTTTGGAAGTTCTCATGGGACTTTTCCCTCCTGTTGGAATCCTAATTCATCAATAGTAACAGACCCTGATTTTATTCTCTTCAGGAGGAAGACTATTTTTTTTCACTGAGTCTTGCCTACATTTTTGGTTTAAAAAATGATCTTTTTTGTAGCAATTACTTCAGCTACCTGTGGAAGATGGAGATTCCTATTCTTCTAACAAGTCTGCCTTATGCCATTCTTGTTAAGCTCTTCTGCAGTCTTTACTCACTTTGATATTAGAGGTTCAGTTTTAGGTACTAAACTTCATGTGATTTTTATTCTGAGTGCTTCATTCGTTGAAACTTCTTATTCACTCTGGGTATTCTGTATTTTTGTATACTGACTAGACAGACTTTTTAGGAAGGCTACTCATGTTTTTGTATCTCCTGCCACACTGTCCTGTGACTCTTTTATTTGAGCAGAAATGATGTCACTGGATGGCCAACTGCCCAACAAAGAGTCTTCTCCTTTGTTGAAAGGTCATTGAACTTAAGTTCAAGCAATAGTTGTGGCAGTCTTGCAGAGTCTACCTGTAGCTGGGATCTGTAGGTCTGCTGCACAGAGCTTCATTCATTCATCTGGGCACTGTGTTTTCTTTTCCATTTCAAAGCTACCTTTGAAAGAGTAGTTTTTCAGTCTCCATTCTAGTGGCAGGTCTTGAACTTTTTCCAGTCTATCTACACAATACAGTAAGTTGCTTGCAGTGTTTATACGTACAGATAAACCTTGAAGGTGAAAGTTTGGTTATTTACCACAAGTTCTTTTGCTTGAGATAAACTGTGCATATATGCATTCACTAATCCACTACATCTGCTCTCCCTTGACATCCTTGAGAAATCTTTGTGGCATTCTAAGTTGAGAAGAACTGAGAGGGCGGACCATGCCCTGCCTATATCATTCCAACATAAGCACAAGGAATGGGACCTGAGGATTGTCCTGCAGAGATGGCAGAGAACCACATAGTCTTATTTTCAGAATGGTGAAAAATAAGTAAGCTGTGTTTTTGTTTTTTATTACAATGCTTCTTGGGTTTTTTCCCTCTTTCATCAAATAAACAGGGTTTTTTGGGTTTTTTTTTTCTTTTCTTCCTCCCCCGCCCCCCAATTAAAAACTATAAACATTTTGAATTGAAGATAAATGTCACTATTTTTTGATCAGTTCTAGGAGATCATATCTGTTATGTTCATTTTGTTAAGGCATTCTTTAAGTGAGTGCTTCATACGCATGAACGTTTTAGCTGTGGAGACTGTTGCTTTTTCAGTATCAAACTATCTCGATTGCTGATGAAGTGATGTTAATCACTTAACATAGCTTCCTTAAAAGATGCCAGTAGAATGGCTCACGTATTCACCTGTTGTCACTGGCCACCTGCAAAGCTGAAAACCTGTTGTCCTGATGATTCTGTTATTAAAAATAACAGGCACAGAGTTGCTAATTGGAGTAAAGTGATTAGTGAAGTTTACTTTTCTATATTACTTAATATGATTGTGGCATATAGGTGTGGTAGCTTCTGAATTAAGAGCTGGGCTCTGACAGCTATTAAACTACAAACAGGATTCATTAGTTTGTTTTGGTTGAAGATGACAAAATCAAGCAAACATTAGAGGTCTAAGAAAGCATGGCCTACAAGGAAAGACAAATAATAGTGTTTATTTAAAACAGGAGAGGAAGTGAGGAAGACATGATGAATTTTAAATAAGCTTAATTTCAAGAAGAGTGCTGAATGTGGTTTTGGTGGCATGAATCCTGTAAATTAGTTTGGGGACTTTCAACATTATGATTATGAGCAGTATTGGTATTTTCCAAACATCTTCCTCCTTTCCATGCCTTTCCCCTTAGGAAATGCAGGATTACAGATGTTCATGTTGGAATTTGCTCATAGTTTTCATTGAGGAGGGAAAAAAAGGCAAAAATGAAAATAAAAATTGTCATGTTTTCTTCAAAATGTTTTAATATTAAAATAACAAAAATTTAATAACACTTCTCAGTTTATAACACTTGAAATTTTTCATTTTACTTACAACTTGTTTAATTTTTCTTTTCTTTTGAAAGATTGAAAAAAATCAACCTTACCCAACCTATTTTTACCTGCATCCACTTCTCTGTATTTAGGCTGCCTATAAAAATAAAGCAGAATACAACAAAGATGCACATCATTAACATAACTCTAGTCTGCTTAATGCAGTGTTTCAGAGCAATGCCTGAACCATTTGAGGGTATATGAAGTTAAGTATTTTTGATGCCAGTGATCCATGGATAAGAACTCATATATTCACCAAAACCTCTTTTTAAGTAGTCATTTGGTTGGAAATGCAAAAATTAAATAAATCACATGCAGTCAAGAAAGGAGGTTTGGATTTGAAGGAATTATCCAATCAGATACGGGGTACATGACCAAATAATAGTAACAACGATTTGATAACCTTATAATAGCCCAAATGTAGTTTTATACTTCTTTTTTTAGCAGATTGTTATGTCCATATTTTAGAATTACAGTTTAGTTTTGTGTTTTAATTGTCTGTGTAAAAATGATACTGATGAAAAGCAACCATCTTAAAAATGTTATCAAAGGGAAGCCACTGAGATCATATTTCTATAATCAAGTGCAGCCTGTGGTTTATGCTACTGGTGGAGTCAGTGCTAAGAGCTATAGAATATGTATTTGTGTAAAATCCTTTTTCATAAGTGATGTATTTGTTCAGACAAACAAATACACTGTGATAATGAGTTTGGCCTTGGAAGGAGCTGTAAAAAGGCCGTTAATAAGCATATGGAATAAGGATGGAGCCTGAATAGATAACTGAGAAGAAATAGCCTGTCCTGTAGAAGAGGCCTGCAGGCAGTTCGCAGCCACTGAAAACGCTGCTGGTAAGCAGAGAGTCTGTGCTTTACAGTACTGCCAGTGAAAAGATATGAAGTACAAAGAACTGAGAAGTAAGGGTGTAGGAGGCGCTGGAAAACACCTGATGGTTTTGGCTGTACCAATGGAATCTTGAATTTCTGGAAACTTCTTATATTCTCCTTTGCAGCATTTTTACCATGGATGTGAAGTACTGAATGTTTAATTTTATGTAAACATATGAAGTGAACGTTTAGTTCAAAGTTGTCACACTTGCAGTCATTTTGATAGTCTAAGGGCCAAGATCTTTCTTTAACAGGAAAAAAGATTACATGTTCTGAAATTTTATATTTGTATTTCTTTAAATAAAAATTTCAAAAAGCACTAAATAAATAGGCACTTTCTCTCCCTAATTACTCTATTTGGTTGCTAATGAAAAATGCACCTTGTCTTTTTTCTACACCATTTAAGAAATCTGTTCTTTCCACTGACCTTTTCAGAAGGCAAGATAATTCAAGTGATAATCTGAAGAGGGCAGAAAGGATTTTTAAATACCCTGTTTTTCAAATTAAATGGCATCTACTTGTCTCACACTTGTGAAGACCTGTTTTACAGAAGAAAACGGACCTTTCCACTACCGCTGAATTAACTGAAGTTTGTTACTTCTGAGAACTGACACATGAAGTTACTGTTCTGCACTCTAGAGAAAAACAGCTGAGCTTGAAGACAGTGAAGTTACTGTAATTTAAAAGTGAATTTAAATGTCTCCAAGAGTTATGTGGGTTTCTCCATGGGCTAAATCATTGTGGTGTCTTTCCTAATATTAAAGTATATGTTGCCAGGTTTTCTAATTCAGAAGTCCTTTTGACTTCAGATGAAGCTTTGTCTGCATAAGAATGTATTATATACTTCAAAATTTGCCTGAAATGATTCATACTTAAGGTATTGGTAATGTTGCTTTCATGTGGTATGAATTTATGAATTACACAGCACGTCATTTTGGAGGAAGGGATGGAGAGCATATTATATTTGTATTTGAAAACAACACGTTGCCTGAAAAAATCTTCTGTTCCACAAAGTATATGTTATTAATATTGAATATTGCAGAAGTTGAGTTCTATCCCTTTACTTTACACGTCTTCTGTGTCTTCAGTCTCCAAGTGACAGGAAGTGAGTTGTTGCAAATAGGTTGGATCTATACTTGTTTGAAGTCCTTCTGTGTGTGATAGATTTTTCGGTTGCATTCTCTCTTCACTGTAATTCTGTGTGTTGGGATTCTTTTGCTTTGAATTGATATGAAGGATAGAGTAGTACCAGGTCGCCGTGCAAAATAAAGCCATGGAGCACCAGAAGAAAATTCTCAGGACATTCTGGGTAAAGCACAGGTTAATACCAAACTGACTCAAAATTTAAAATTTGTTTGATTCGATCAAACAAGGTAAACTGCCTTGGTAAGTCCAGGTTACAGTTGTGGGGCTTTTTAATTGGGAGAATAAGCATCAATCTTTTGGTAGTTTTCAGAATCTGCTTTCAGTCTGAATGGAGACAAATAGCAGCCTGTGGAATAGTAGTTCCAACTCTGAGCCAGGTTATTCATCCTGATTCTTTGGGTAAAATTACTATTGAGATCACTGGCAGGTTTTCACAACTGCTTCCTGACCCCCCTTTTAAAGCTTTCTTCTTCGTTGTACTGTATAACCACCCACAGCTTATGTGGACACCAAGTGCATTTTTATCACTGTGATCAAATTACAAATGTGTTCCCACTTAAAACTAATCGTGTCATTACTCTCATGCATTTTTTTAAATAAAGTTCTAATCAACGTGAAGCAATTTGCCAGAAAGAAAAATCACGTTTTATCCTTTTTATGATGACTGAATTTTGTTTGTGTTTTCTTTTTAAAATAGTGATTCCAGAGTTTATTAGTCAAGTAAATATTGCATTGGAGAGCTTAAGCAAGAACACAGTGCATCTGTTTGATGATAACCAGTTTGTGGACATTTCTAAGAAGGTGTATGATACAATTCATAACATCAGATGCTCAGTCATGATGATTCGGGTAAGTTTTTTGTTTATTTAATATTAATGTTTAAGGTAGTTCAGGAGATCAGAGCATGTTCAGGAGAATTTAGAATTGTGTATGTGAACAGTGCCCCTAAGCTTATATCCAGATTGGACTGATCTGGGAAATTTGGATTACAATGAAACAAACATAATTATAACTCAAGAAGGTTAGAGTAGTGTTGAGTAGCAGATCAGAATGTTGCATAAAAATGTGTTTCATTCATTAAAAATACTTATTTATGTTTGGTTGATAAAGATCCACATTCACTTCATTAATGATCATTTTGTGGCTACAAATCCAAATCTAATTGTAGCTCTAACCTTTAGTGGAATGTAGGAATGGAGAGTATATTCAGGTGACCCTAATAATATCTTGTTGAAGTTTTGTCAGCTTTACACCAGAAAACTTAACAGCCTGATTTCTGTCAATCTTACACAATCACAATCAATGTACTTACCCTATTGTTTTTCCTGAAGTTCAAAAAAATACTTCAGCTTTTTTTTTAAATTTGAAAGAGAATTTTGTCAGATGCAGAGTTTTCCCCAAATATCTTCACTCCACAAATCCCATTTCAAATAACATCAGAGTTGCAATACTTGTATGTTCAGCAGTTTTGTTTCTAAATAAAATTAAACATTTATAAAAATATAGATATATTTTTCAAAGGAAGGTTATCTTCTGCATTGTTTTTTTAGTTGACAAGAAAGTAAGAAACAGAGTCTCCTTTTCTTTAAAATGCAAAAACATGTTATAGACTAGCGAGGCCAGCAGGTTGAAGCAGGTGATTCTCCCCCTTTGCTCCCCTCTCGTGAGACCCCACCTGGAGTACTGCGTCCAGCTCTGGGGCGCCCAACATAAGAAGGACATGGAGCTGTTGGAGTGAGTCCAGAGGAGGGCTACAAAGATGATCAGAGGGCTGGAGCACCTCTCCTGTGAGGATGGGCTGAGAGAGTTGGGCTTGTACAGCCTCGAGAAGAGAAGGCTCCGAGAAGACCTTATAGCAGCCTTTCAGTACATAAAAGGGGCCTACAGGAAAGCTGGGGACAGACTTCAGGGAAAAATTTCTTTACTGTGAAAGGTGGTGAGGCACTGGAAAGGTTGCCCATAGAGGTGGTAGATGCCCCATCCCTAGAAGCAGTCAAGGTCAGGTAGGACAGGGCTTTGAGTATCCTCATCTAATTTAAGATGTCCCAGCTCATGGCAGGGGGGTTGGACGTAGATGACCTTTAAGGTCCTTTCAACCCAAACCATTCTATGATTCTGTGATTCTAATATGGAAAATATTAGTCTTAACATAATTGCAGTGTATAAGTTAAACAGTTTCAATAGGAATTCAGATGTGTAAAGTCTTTAAAATGTGTCATCCTTATCACAGTTGTCAATTATGAAATTGTTTATATACTGAACAGAGATCCTGAAACATGGTTGTACGGTTTACTTTTATTTCACTTCACCTACAGTGATTTTTGATTCATTGCCAACAAGTTAGTCTTAAATGATTCTGTCTTGAAGTGATTGTTTGGAAGGTTTTTTTTAATCTGGTTGTGCATGTAGCCAGGCATAAAAAATTAGATAATGATATACTTTATCTGGAAGGCTCACTAAAGTCTGACGTGCTTGTCTTGTTCAGCACCTAACTACATGATCCAGGATGCAACTAGTAGCATCTAATTTCATTGCAACTACCTGAAATAGTTTTATTACTGTTTTGCTAATTTTCAGTCCCGCAGCATTTTAAATCTGATAAGAAAAAAAATATATATATATATTTAGGAGTTTCCTAATCCTATTTGAATTTTATTTGGCTTCTACCACATCTATTGGAGGAATCGTCATGTATCTGCTTGCTTTATGTTTGTGCATGTCCCTGTTACTTGGAGTAGGCTTCTGCTCTTTACTTTTCATGCTAGTCTGCCTTGGTCAGACACTATTTACAGATCCCACAGCAGTAGACATGTCTACAACAAAGATGAAACAACGTCTCCATTTGCTGCTCCTTCAAACCCTGTACCTTTTGAGAGGAGTCCAAGCTGGAACCATTTCTGCTCAGAGGCCTTTTTAGTAATGTGTTCTCACAGCCATATATTTTAAAGGATGTAATTTCTCTGCTAATCAGGGAATTACAAAATGTTTTTTCTGTATACCTCTGGAGAAAAACTTTACAACAGATACTTTCAGGATCAAACAGGAAAGGCAAGTATCTACCAGGAAAATCACATTTATGTGATGAGTGGCACTGCTATGGTGATTTGTGCCATTAGTGGAGTTTTGAATGCTGTCCTCTGTAAGGGAGCAGGCAGGTTTTGGAAGTGGATCAAGAGCAAATTCAAAGTTTGCCTCCTTCAAACTTTAAATGTCCTTATAGGTGACCTCAGTTACTTCATGCGCTTAGACTGTGAATGATGTTATCAGTATGCAGATACTACTTGATGGGTTCAATTCCAGTCCTGCTAGGCCTGGAAGTAATTCTAGGATGAAGCTCCGTGCCTCAGGCACAAGGAAGACAGCATCAAGACCTTTTACTTGCAAGCTAGACAATATCTCAAGTGACTGGGACACTAGGAGTGTCATCGTATTCTTCTCCTCTGTCCCAGTTAATTCTGTGAGTCCTACTCAAGGAGAGCCAAATGCCAGATAGATAGATAAGCAGTTTTGATACGACAATCTTTGTCAGTGAAAATGTTATGGACTCTACCCTTCCTTATTTGCTAATGCAGAGCTCCGTGCTTGTCCCAGGCCCACGGTGCCTCATTTCACAGGGTTGTACTCCCTGGCTCTGTTCCTTTACTTCATAGAAGATTCTTGCCCATAGCAGGAAGAGTTTACATGAGGTGGATTTATCTGGCAAAACAGACCAGATTGAGGGTCTTCTGATCAGTTCCTGTTTCAGTGAACATAGGCTAAGAGTTTTGATTAGGACATCTAATTTTTTTCCTAGGTCAGTTAAGTTTCATTTAGTGCCTGCATTACTCATCTCACCTTCCCTTAGTGACTTGGGGACTTTTGGTTTTTTAAGATTACAAAGTTGTTTCTATTTGTTCCTCAGTGAGATCTGAGTCTTTTGCATGTCCAGTCTTCTTGGGCTTGAACTCCAGATGATCATGCCTGACTATTCCTTTATGGAGTTTTTAATTTTTGGGAAATGCACTGAGGAGTGTAGCAAAGCTTCAGTCCGTCTCTGTGAAGATAGAGATACTGCTCTGCAGGAAACTCTTGAGTATATATTCTTACAGTCCTTTGTGATGTGTGTATGTATGTATGTAGACAGTCACTCAAAAAAGAAAAGGATATTATCTCCCCTGTACATATTTCTAAAGTATGAGGGGAAAGTACCTTCATCTGAAGAGACTGTATATATGCATAATGCATAGTAAGTGCGGTGTGTACTAGTCATATGTAAATGCGTAGTACATCTGTAAAATTGCAAGTCATAACACAACACCTAAATTAATATGAAGATTTTTATCAGTGCCGTCTTCCACTTTGCTTTGCAAGTGCAATTTCACAAGGCAAGAAAAAACAAAGTATCAGAAATTACCTTGTTGGCAGTACCTGAAGCTGTGGGTAGCAAAGAGAAGAGACTCCTCTTCTGAATTAATTGGAGAAGTTATGAGCAATGGGTAAGAGCTTGCCTCCACCTATACTGAACCTGCCATTATCCTAAACAATGTATGTGTTTGCCTTAGAAATCACTGTGGCTTGAAGTGTGTTCAGCTGTATTTGAATGTATTCAGCAACCCAGCAATTGCAGAGTCCTGACAAAAGCACAGGAGATTAAAAAGAAAAAAAATAGTTTTAATTCATTAAATAGGACCTGTGTAGCTTTCTACTTAATGAATACCATTATTCAGACACTGTCATAAGAGGTGTTTTTTTGAGGTTTGGTGAAATGATAGTCAGCTACTCCACCATCCTGTAGAGGTGCTGACTGCCAGCACAGAGAGAGTGCTGAGGAAACCCTGGCATTCGTTTTTTGAGTAAGGATGTATATGCATTCCTAATTAGATACATTCCAGACAATTCCAGTTTCATTTCAGTCTGCCTGTAAGAAGCTTTAGTATATCTGATGGTTATTCAGATGTACGCTGTTACAACGGCAGCCAAGGTGAGGAAAGAAGTGTTCTGTGGCCAACTTATAGGGGCTCACTGATACAGTGCCAAAGAACAATGCGTTGCTGATTACAAGGGATTGCAAGGCTGAATCAGGCAAAGAAATTGTTGATCAAAATATAATTGAGAAGTCTTAAGTGAACAAGGACACTGATTCACAGGGGGCGATTTTTCAACATCAAAGTATAAGTAGAAACTCTCCAGATCAGTTCCTCAGGAAACATTTCAAGCATGTAATTACACAGAAAGAATGTTTTTAAAAATAAAGCTCCTAACTGTAAAATGCTGCCAAATACTGTTGTTAATGCAAATTATCAGATATGCTTTTCAAAGTCCAAGCTTAACCATAGATACTTAAAACATTCATTCCAGTCCTGCAGGTATAATGTGAATAACACTTGAGAGCAACTAAATAGTGGAAGGTGTGCTGCACTGATGAGCTGAAATAGAAATGCCTCTGCAACTGCAGGACACTTCCCTTAAGACGTTTCTCATTGTTTCACTCACAAGGATTAATTCATCCAGTGGAGGCTGTTGATTTGAAATCATCAGATATTTGATCTGGGTTGTATAGCTGCATGTGTCCACATTCCTCAGTCCTTTTTAGACTCTTGAAGCCTCTTATATAGGCTTTGGGAGCTTGATTTTGCACAGGAACAGTTGGGCATTATCTGGATAGTGTTTTAATCAGAATATTGCTGTTATGGAAGTAGATTAGGGTAGATAGTAGAATTAAAGACAAGAATTCTGCTATGTGAAATACATGTAAAAGTCAAAGGAAACAGGTTGACAGTTTTTGAGACCATATGTTTTAAATGTTGCATAATGTTAAGACTGATGCTAGAACTTTTTTTTTTTTTTTTTAAATGGAGCTTCTATATGAAAGTGTAGTTTGTTGAAGAATATGGGACAGCTGGATTGAAGTAACAGCTAATAATACCCTACTAGGGTAATAAACACAGTGGAAAAAGTGGTAATGACTTCAAATGAATAATAACTCCTGATAGCAGTAAAAAAAAAAAGGAAAAAGTGGATGCTTACCCTTTCAATCTCATCCTAACAAAATACACCAAGAATGGTGGAAAAGAATTCCCCAAGTCAAAGTTTCATGGAAGTCTTTGTTCTTAGTGGAGGATAAACAAGTGAACTGCTGTGTCATTTCTGGAGAGGAAGAAGAGGGCAAAATGTTCATATATTCTTTTCAAAATACTTTTACTACTCTGTGTTCCTGGAAGCAACAAATGAGGAACCTGTGTTCCCCAATTTTATGAGAGGTGGGAAATGTATATTAAGATTCTAGTTCTTATCTGATACAATGCATCATTTTGATGCATTTCTTAAAAAATCTTTTCTGCTCATTTTGTAGTCCATGTGCTGTTTCTTTCAGAACTCTGGCATGGAGACTGCAGATTCTCCTCGAAGTTTATGATGTTAAGCTTTTTGAGTGTTTCTTCTGCAGATTGTGCCTTTATTACCCTTGAGCATCCATTCTCTGCACCATGTTGTATGTGATCTCTATCCACAGTCCCCCCAAAAAACTGAGGCAAAGCATTCATTTTAGTTTTCTATCATACCTGGATACTTTTATTTCCGCTAGATCCTCACTATACCCCCATTCCATTCCTTATCTTCCTATTTCTTTATCTAATAGTCTTTTACTCTAGGTTTTAATTTCCTTTGCAAAATCAAAGCCAGCTTAGCTACACATTCAAGTGTCTACAGCATGACCCTTTTTAAAGTGTTTTGGCTACCTCAGAATATACTTGGGATGGGTTGTCTTTTTCTTCTTTTGTTGGTTGCAAATTCTGGGTAGTTCTTCATTCTGTTTTAAAGAAAGAGTTCATTCATGACGGAGCTTGTGAGCTCTTCAATACCCTTGATTTCTCTCAATAAGGGACATCACAGCAGACTTCGATCTCTTGCATCCAGCAGAGTTACAGGAATTTTCAGAACACGGACTTCTCAGAAAGGAAGATAGCAAGTGGTAAAAACCTCGCTATCATTCTGTTTCTCTTTCAGCCAGTTAATAAGCATCTAGTTTAAATTCTACATTTGCTTTTATTAATGACAGAATTATCCTACACATGCAGGGTTTTCTACCTGTTTTTACTTCTGCAGTACGAATGAGTTAGATCCTGTCAGATGCAGGCAATAGCACACATGAATTGAACCTCTATTTAAAAGCTAGAGAAAACAAAGCAAAGCTGGGGGAAGCATTTGAGAAAAAAGACATTTACTGCAGTCTTATAATTGTTTGTTCTTCCAAGAGAGCCCTGAGACCTCATGGGGAGGAAAGACAACAAATCATGTAGTCTTGGTAAACTTTATTGTTGTTAGTTTGAAATTTATGAATGATGCTAACTCATTACAAATACATATTGGAAAGCTTGTTAACTACCTTTTTCTTCATTTTTCTGTCCTACACCAATTGCACAAGAGGAGGAACTTCTGCAATGGTAGTTAGCAAGCCAGTTGGACCTGCACCTCTCATCACTTTCGTCCCATTTCTGACCTAAGTAGCTCAGAGCTGATCTTTCCTTCCCTCAGCTCCTTGTCAACTTCCCTTGCAGAAAGCAGGAGCTTTCTTCTGTATTTTCGCTTGTGCTCCTTGATGCACTAGACTTCTGGTATAAACATAGTAAATACTTGTTACATTGTCATCTCTTTTTTTTTTAACCAGGAGAGGATTTTCTTTCCTTGTTATTCAGGAAAAAAATATGCTCTGTACTGATTGTTACCAAGCAGATGTTTCCATGCCCTACCTTCTTCAAATGGTGCTTTCCTTACTTATTCTATCAGTCCTCTCATCCAAAGATTGATATATCTAGATGCTATGTGACTGAAAAAGGATGTAATATCTAATTTCCTTTAAAAAAGAGCCGAGAAGTGCCTGTCATCTGTTAAGGATAGTTGGATACCTGTTCCTTTTTCAGGTTTTGATCCCGAGTCACATAAAAGGTGTTACTGGGGAATGTTATGTTTGTGCTGGAGAAACCAAGTAAGAGATGGGTTAAAACTGTTTAGTGCCATGATCGAATATGCATGCTTGGAAGTAAAAGCTTCTGGCAGGTATTTGTCCCTGCCATGTTACTTGACTTTTTAACATCTCAAGTCAGGTTCACCAGCCTTGAAGGTACCGTTATGGGGAAAACTTAACTCAAAGCACTATCCCACATAGGTTACATTTCATACCTAATTCATCTACATAGATGTTTTCCAAAAATGTCTACATTCTTTACCCCACAGTATACCTAAGAAGTAATCTCATAGTGTAGAAATACTTACTTGTTTATATTTACAGCTGTATTAGCGTTATAAACTCAGTCATTATTATTATGACTTTACCTTGCAGATACCTTATCAAAATACTCAGTACTGTAACAGTTTTGGGACACAGTCTGCATACATTTCCATTTCACACACATTTTTTTAAATGCTAATGTCTATTTACTAACAGGGCGGTTTGTATTCCCAAATAAAGCAAGCCGATTTCTGTTTTCTGGCAAACAACTACACATTTCATTTTGCATGTATTTCATGTTTATGTACCATATAACAAACTCTTTAATGGCCTGATTTTCTGCCAATTTCATTAGTTTGTGGCCTTTAACATCTTCCACAAATCAGATGACCGTTGTAGTTCTCTGTGTAATAATGTTGCTGGTTTTGCTGCTTTATAGAGCAAAAAAGTGCTCAGACTGTATCTGTAAAGAAAACTCACCCTCTCATGTTCCCTGAAAGTTGCATCCTGCTTTCTTGAACACGTGGGCAGGTTGTTACTCTAAGAAATATCTTTAGAGTTCAGAGTTGCCACAATTGCCATAAGTATCTGTTTTTAAGACTTGAGGTGTTTCCACAAAAAAAATTAAAAATTTTTTAGTAGAAGAACAGATTACTGATTTTTAAAAACAGATGGTGTGTTCATATCTCAGGTAGAGGGAGGGAGAAAGAAGAGGAAAAAGTAGATGCTTACCCTTTCAGTCTCAGACATGGGAGTGGAAGCCAAAGCACGGATACATCATTATTTCAACCAAGGAGGGATGGTTCTTCTCCTCCCACATCCTCAGGTCCCCTTTGCTTAAACCACTGAATTAGAGTCAGCAGGGTAGTTGGGGAATGGTAGATTTTTAAAAATTTTTTTATATATATACAAAAGATAACAGAAACTACCTGACTTCCGTGCTTTTATATTCCTACCCTTTCAGACTAACAAGTTTTAACCTTTTGCTTCATTGTACGTCCTTCTGACTGCTGTCCCTGCTCCCATGCTCCAGCCATTTGCTCAGTTTTTACAGAGACAGTTCTGATTTTAGATTCCGGGTTCTTTTTACATTATAAAATGAATAGTGAGTAGGAAAATAAGTGCCCCCCTGTATCCCCATATGTGCAATTCCAAAATTTTCCTTTTACATCTGTGTACATATTTATACAGAGAAATCATCCTGTAGTATAGGAGTGTCAAAAGCAGATGCACCCTTCTGAGCAAGAATATGTAGAATTTTCATAGTGCTTTATGTATAGGTTGGAGGAGTAGACTCTTTCTTCAGTTGCGTGTATAAGCATATGAGAAGGCACTTGATGTTGTCGGGCTACATCTTGTGTACAGGTCTGATGGTGAAGATTTTCTTTTCCCTCCAAAGCAGCAGCTCACGTGTGCCGTCCAGGTGACTAGGTAGGGCTGAATGGGAGTACATACTTAAAAGGAGTGTCAGGAACTCGCCACTCAGTACCGCTTTTCAAGCCTGTAGTTACTGTATGGTAACATTTATTACTTTTTTTCATTATTCAGAATTCTTTTACTGCTATTGGGTATTACTCTTTTTGTCCAAAACATTATGGTTAATTGAGCCTTCTTTCTAAACCAAAAATACTGCAGTATCTTTTGAACCAGACGTTACTTTCACTGTCACACATTTTACCTGTCTCACACTCTTGTCAATGAGGGGAAGGAGAGAAGAGAAGCCTATGTAGAGGATCACAGAAGGAAGGGACCTGAGGAGATCATCTGGTCCAACGTCCTGTTGACAGCAGAGTGTTATCCAGTGCCCTGTCAAGCAAAGTCTGACTTTACTATCTGTTTTTTTCTTTTATGTATTAATGTTAAGACAGTAATGGAGAATTGATGGGGCAAACAAAGCAATGATGTGTGCTAAATCTTGTTTCTAAAAGTGTGCTGCTTGCTACATTGCATGCAACTACTAGATGGTAACACTTTTACCATTGTTTGCTGTGTTCATGCCTGCTTGTTTACATTCAGCACATCACTGTATGACCCACTTCCCTTTTTTATTCTTTTACCACTTAAAAATGTAATTTTCTTAAATCTGTCTTAGGTTTCCAGTTTGTAAAGTGTCAGATAATGGGAAAGATGTGTTGGTTTCTAAAAAAGAAAGGGAGAAGAAGAAAAAAAGGCCTTATGGGTGTATATATAGACAAAAATAGTGAATGATTTCAGAAACACTGTTGCAGGGACCAGTAGTGAAAGTGTCAGCTGCATACTGTATCCACTATAATATAAATTTGCAATTACCTGTCCTGGCAAATCTGCATTGTCTTCTGCCCAAGCTGTACAGCCTTAGGCATGATGCAAGGCTGTGAATTAAGAAGTTTTTAGCAGCAAATTGCTTACATGGCTTACCATCAGAGTCTCTTAGGTTACTGTTTCAGACAGAGAAGCCAGTATGCTTTGTACAGAAATGGATGGCATGAACAGTTTCGACTTACTGGGGTAGGTTGACTGGGGTAGGTTGACCCTGGCTGGGGGCCAGGTGCCTGCCAGAGCTGCTCTATCACTCCCCTCCTACACTAGACAGGGGAGAAAAAAGTATAATGAAAAGCTTTGTGGGTCGAGATAAGGACAGGGGGAGATCACTCACTTATTATCGTTACGAGCAATACAGACTGAACTTAGAGAGGAAATTAATCTAATTTATTCCCAAACAGAACAGAGTAGAGGAATGAGAAANACACCCCCTCATCCTTCCTCCCTGGGCTGCAGGGGGACAGCCTGCTTCACCATGGTCTTCACCAGGGGCTGCAGGGGGATCTCTGCTCCAGCGCCTGGAGCACCTCCTCCCTCTCCTTCTGCACTGACCTTGGTGTCTGTGGAGTTTCTTACATCTTCTCACTCCTCTCTCCAGCTTCAAAAGCTCTTAGCTGTTTGGGTTTTTTTTTTTTCCTTCTTAAATATATTATCACAGAGGTGCTGATTGGCTTGGCCTTGGCCAGCAGTGGGTCCGTCTTAGAGCCGGCTGGCATTGGCTCTATCAGACGTGGGGGAAGCTTCTAGCAGCTTCTCACAGAAGCCACCCCTGTAGCCCCCCTTGCTACCAAAATCTTGCCATGCAAACCCAGCACACTCACATATTGCTTTGAATTTCAGTTCTTCTCAGTTTAAAGATTATATTGCATCTGTGCCACATACTTTTATGGTTTTAATTGTTCACAAAATTATCCCTCTCTTTCAGGAAAGCAGAACTTTCCAGAATGATTTGGTAGCTCTAGTTGAGTGACTCATTGGAAACTTAAGCACAAGGCAGTATTTTTTCTAGAACATTAAAATCTTTGCTGAGAGTTTTTTTTCTTATAGCAAGGAAAAGTGATGTGTATTCCTTCCTTGGTATTTGGTGCTTACTGTCTAATATAAACTATATGCCCAGAGAAATGGAATAAATATTACTCTGTTAAAAGGGATGGACTGAATTTCTGGAATTAAAACTGGGAGGCACAGCAAAATGTTACAAATCACATATATTCTATTAAAATGTGCATCCTGCCACATGGTTCACTGGAGTATGAGAAATGCAAGCCTGGAAATGGAGACGGCAGTCTCCTAATAGTGTTAATAGCTCAGGGTATGGTTCTTATTCTGAAATCAGCCCTGTCAATGCTAGTGCCAGTTCTGGCTCAGAGATCTTCATTGCTCAATGTAAATCTGGCCATAGATCCCTTTTACTGATCATAATAATCTGTGCAATCCGTGGCCTAGTTGAAATTTCTCAATTGCCATTGTTATCACTGTGGAATCATTTAACTGGTAGGATGGACCTTCTTTTTAGCATAATGCAGAAAAGCAGCAAGGTACATTATAAATATATTCAATATGTAATCAGATTTCAAAACCATAATAACTGTCTGTGTGCTAGATTGTGATCTCTGTTTTGCTGGCACAAGAATGGAGTACCAGTGCTGTGGTCTGTGTCATTCTGTGCTTTGACATTGGTGTAACAGAGTGTAAGATCTGATCCTGTTACATGTGTCCTTGCTGATGTAGTAGTGTGACAGTGAAAAAGGTTTGGAAGGAATTTATGTATTTAACCCTGAGTAGGTCTTTTGATTTACGTATTTATAATTCCTTAGTATTTCATAAGTATGTTTGAGTTCAGTTTTGCTGTTAATGATACCTTCCTGCTTTTTTTTTTTTTTTTTTAAATACTGCTTACAAACTTGAATCACACCAGATTATTTTCTTGAAAGTGTGCTCGTAGAGTTGGAATGTAGAGTTGATGAAGGCAGGCGAGCACACCAAGTAAGGAGCTATAGTAGTAATGGAGAAACTGACTCAGGAGAAACAGAAACCTTGAAAAAAAATTCTTTGGAGAATTAAAAGATTCCTCCACTGAGTTATTGAAGATGGTATTTTGAAGTACTGCTTACCTGAAAGGATTTTGTAGAGGTTGACAAACCAGATACCACCTAATTACCTGAGAACCTCTGGGACTTACAGCCTGCTCTTAAAAAGAGAGGAAGGAGACCCTTTGTCATATTCAGTACCAACAAAGTCAGTGTATATTGATGCTGAAGCAAGGGAGTACTGTGCTTCATGTAGCTCATGGATTGTGTTGAAATTGCAGTTTTAGAACACCCTTTCTTCAGTGTAGCTTAGCTATTAGCTTTTGAGGCCCTCTTTCTGTTCACTATGCCAAGTACTTCAGTTATTAGGAAATTAGAGCGGTAACATTAACATGAAATTAGTTTGTTACGCCAAGTGCTCTGTTATCCTGGTCTGCGTGAGGTAGTCTGCATAAAATGGTTATAGAAAATATAAGAAAATGTAATTATTCAGCAAGTTGGAAAGAATTCTTTCTGAAAATATAAGCCTTCCTTTTTCCTAGACATGGTCCAGCATGAATAGGGCATGAGAAAGGATCATATGTGCTAATTCAAATTAGCCTTTGAAATAGCCTGAAATTTGTTAGTGTTCAATTCACCTAAAAAAATAGTAACAACTTTCATGTTATGGTGCAACAAATCATATCCATGTGAAGTACTCAGAATAAAGAGCTTCTGGTAACTACCTAGAGTGAGGCAGTGACAGCCTGGGGATGCACACAGGTACAGTTACATATCCCTGAGAATTGCTTTGTCTACAGATGACTGCTTAGTTAGCCCCCTTGCACCCAGAGCAGCTGCATGGCCCCCATTCCAGCAGTGGCTCATCCCCTTACTACAGTGTAATCAGGTTGTCTCCACTGGGATCATGGCCAGAACGGATAGGGGAATATCCTTCTTCTTTCAGGAACACTGAAATTCACTGGCTGACTGTGTGTAGTCTTGCAGTGAGGGCCACATGCTTGACTGCAGTAATGGGTGTCAGAGCCAGATGGATAACTGACATCTGTTGTTCTTCCACCTATGTTTATTGTATCAGTCATACCGCTGCCTGCCTTTTACCTTCTTCATAATCAGCATGTAATTTGCTCACTGAGGAAATCAGATAAGCAGATGTCAGACAACTCTCTACATTCTTTGTATTTGTGGCTGATGTGCTATCAGAATGGGAATCAGTCCCTTTGGCTTTCATGGGAAACCAGTCTGGCATCCCACCTGAACATGGCATGCCATGCTATGTCTGTGAGTTTGGCTGACACCACAGGGTTGTTCTGTTAGATACGCTCTGAAAATGTTTGTGTGTTTGTGAAAGCTTGACTTCAGATGTGTAAAAAAAAAAAAAACAACCAAAAAACAAAACAAAACAAACAAACAAACAAAAACAAACAAACAAAAAAAAACAACAAAAACCAAACGTGTGTGAGGCTTAATTAATATTCAGCAAATAAAGAACAGAGTTGAAAAATTGTTTGCTGTTTCAGTGAGGAAGACCTAACCACAACAAAGAAAGGTAAATGCCTTTTAGCTTTAGTTACATGATTGAAGTGATGTCAGATCTTACCAGTGCCCTGGACCTGTATACATACTCAGTGTGACTGGTCAATGGCCAACAAATAAAACAAGCTTGTCACCTTGGTAAGCAAAGCCAGAAGTAGAACTTACCCAGATTTTAAGCAGAGCAGCACCAGTACAAACTGTTGCTTCATTTGCCTATGTTGGGGTTTGCGGAGTAATCACTTATTTCTGAAATGCAGCCAGTCCTCAGCAGAGGTGAAACCTAAAATTGTGTCTGCCTAAACTTAGGCTTCCCTTTCTTTCCCCTTTGCTGTTCCATTACATTAATACAGCCTTAAGCCTTGCATCTCACAGCTTCCACCATCTCAGGCTTGACTGCTTGATTTGCTCTTGCTGTTTATAGGAAACTTCACAGATCAGAAAGAAGATGACTCACCCTAGTTGTCTTTTAACGGCAGAAAGGATGTGCATGAAGGGAGTTATTTTTTCCTGAATGAAAAGATTATCCTATCTGAGAGTGTTGCTGCTGTATTGTTGGTTTTGTTTGTGTGTTGGTGGTTTTTTTAAATATGAAATTGCACCATGCGTTTTTAGAAAATACTAGCTTTGTAACACATAGGGCTGTTTTCTCCCTATGAATTTATCACGTTTCTTGGCTGGTAGAGTTAAATCCAGATGAAATTTTAGGCTGTGTTTAGTTCATCAATAAAAAACTTCATTTTCTCTTGATACTTTCCGTTCTAGAAACCTCAATAGCAAGTATTACCTGCAGTGTGGATATTTAGAGATGGAATGATTCACTCTTACACAGTCTGTAGGATTGCCAGATAGCTCAGAGGTTTGGCAGGTAGCTTTTACCTGGCATAATTGAGTTTTAAGCTGTGATACATCTCTGCTCTTTTTTTGTTCATTCTTGGGTATGTTGGTGAGCTCAGAGATTTATCTACTGCCTAAGCAAAAAAAAAAGTTGAGAGCATTATTAATTGCTAAAAAATACCATCCTCTACAAAGAGAAAATAAAAGAATTGAAATTCATGTCAGGGACCATTCAACAACTGGCATGAATAGCTTACCATGAAGACATAGGATAGTATTCTTTGAAGAATCACAGTGTTGCATCACAGGCATAGCTATGCGTTGTCCTACCTTGCATAGTATTGTTTATTTGTATCCTCTTAATTTCTTTTCCTTCCCCTCCTTTTTTTTTCATTCCTTTTATATTTTTTTCCTGCTACCTTACAGTTTGTCTCATGTTGTTGATATGCAGATTTACTTCTCATGCCTGGTATTAAGGTACTGTGAGAATTGTCTTTTGTAAAGCATGAAAACTAATTCCCACAGGGTGCCAGTCCGGAAAAGAGTCACTTCTGCATGAATTCTGATTCTTATCTTGGCTAAAATAAATACTGTAATCAAGTACAAAATTTAAAGATACCAAACTATTTATAGAAGTTGTATAATACAGTAATCTGATTCAAAAAGCATTTATTTCTGGGCCAGGAAGGGTGGTCAGACATTGGAGCAGGCATCCTAGAGAGGTGGTTTATGCCCCAAGCCTTTCAGTGTTTTAAGAGGCATTTGGACCATGCCCTTAACATACTTTAATTTTTGGTCAAGCAGTTGGACTTACATAATTTTTGTAGGTCCCTTCCAACTGAAAATACTATCCTATTCTGTTCTGTTCTGTTACATACACTCCAGAAAATCTGAGCAAAATACATGCTTTTCCAAGGAAGCCATTAGGTGCTATTTTTTTACCGTACTATTACCTAGAATAATTACCAACTAATTAGTTGGAGAAAAATGTATTTTACCAAAAATACCATGAAAGCAAATTCAAATCTCAGGGGAATTTAATGTATTTTTAACATCTGGTGGAGCACACCACTAAGCAGTGGGCCATTGTGCACTGATAGATGTAGATGTTACGGATCACATCTTACACAAATTAGCAGCTATGTTAAAACCAGTAAAATGTGGCAACTACTCTGCTTGAAGGTCTGACTTACTACTTTTTATGACAGAGAAGTAAGAGTTGGTCGATAACATATTAAGAATGGGAAATAGATAAAGGCCATTCCAGCATCGTGAGCAACAGACCTCTTTTACCCATCTCAGCCTGTATCTGAGTCTTCATATGGTCCTGTGGTATGGCATGGTTCTTGGAGCATTCATGACTAGTTATTTCCTGTCTTTCAACTTTCTGAAGTCATCTTTTATTCTTTTCTCCCTGATCTGGAATTGGATTTCTTATTTGCAAAAGTAAGCTTCCTCCCTCTTCTCTTGTAAATCTTAAAGTCTCTCAGACTCATCTGGATGTTTGCACCTGATTTCATTCCCTTCTCTGTTTCTTATGTTGCCTCTTTCTATATTAAAATATGACAGTAAAAACCTGTGAATGTTTTAGAAACAAGCACTTAAAAGTTAAATAGCACTGTTGAGGTTCTCTGCAAAATTAATGCACTATATCTGAATAATATGTCATTATATGATCTTACTGTATATTTATCAAGCAGCGGTGTTTTTTCATGGTATGTGAGTAATTAACAATAGTAAATCTTCTTGCACTGCATTAAATAAGTACACAGTATCCATACTGCCTGCATATATATGCATACTAATATGCTAGTAGTTTGATAAAAGAAGACAAAACTTTAAAACAAATCAATGAATACATTATGTTTTTTATTTAGGGTAAGAGAAAATTTTAGAGTTTGGATGATTTAAATGTCTCTGAATAGTTTACTGGGTTTCTGATCACCATATAAATTAAGGCAAATAAATTTATCTAAATGAATTAGAGTATCATTTATGTGATCACTGTTTTGAAAAGTGATTTTGCTCTGAATCAAGGATCTATGACCCATTATGTGCAAAATGTATTCAATTGGGTAAGTCTGTTTATTACATTGCATGAAGTATTGCAAGTCCTATTCTAAACTTTCAAGTGGTAGTAACTCCTACAAAAAATTAACAGCAGTGTGCTGCATTAATGAAGAGATATGCACAGTGACTGTTGGATGTTTTTTCGTTTATTTCTCAAGATTTACACTAATTAGAATAAAGTGTCATTGTTGAATATTTAAATTTATCATTCTTGTAAAGACCTTACTTGTACTGTAACAGCAGGAATTCCATAGTGTAATCTGTGCATAACAAGGTATTTTTGCTTTTAAAACTATGTTTGGTAGCAGTGTTTACAAACTTGAATCTTGTATAATATTTGCTTCTATTTCCTTCCTCTCCAGTTACAGTTCAGCAGCTCCAGCACAGTGGTACTCCATCAGTACTGTTGCCTGTGCAGACTAGGATTAGCTTCAAATAATTCCCAATGTTAATGTCTGACCTGTTCTTAGAAAAATCCACAGCTGGCAAGTCCGTAATGTCTTCAAGCAATCTATTCCACTCCTTCATTACCTTTAGAAAGTTCTTCCTAAAATCCACCCCATGTCTCCTTATGGTAGCACTTCTTATCTTGTCCATCAATGATGTGGAGAACAGGCTATCTCCTCCTCCTTCTTGTTTCTTGTATACTTCAAGAGCGTTTCTTTTCTTAAAATGCTCATGCTTGTTGCGGTCTTTTCCTTCTGCTGGTGTCCCTCCTCCTGCCCAACGCTAGATACAGTACTTCCAGTGGAGGCCTCAACTCTGAGTTGAGTAGAAGGCTTATTTCGTATGGCTTGCTGACTGTGCTTCTCCAGATATTTAAAACAATCTGGTTGCCTTTATTTTCAAGAACGTGACATTGCTGCTTCCTGTTTAGCCTGTGATCCATTGTAATTCTTAATGCTTTTCTGTAAGGCTCCTGCTTAGCCGCTTAGTTCCCATCCTGTTATTTGTACAGTTGATTTTTCCTGCCTAAATTCAGTACTTTGCATTTTTTCCTACTGTGCTATCTTCCTTTCTCTCTCAATCTGTTTGTCAAGATTATTTTACATTTTAACACTGGCTGTATAATCAGTTTCAGAAATTTGCTATCACCTACAGATCTAGTAAGACCACTCTATTCCATTGTACAAAGGTTTTTATGAAAACACTGGGCTCAATACAGATGCCTGTTGAATTCTACTTGATAAATACTGTCATTTTGACAGACAAATTTTGGTAACTTTTGGAGTATTTTTTTTAGCCAGTTATGTACAAACATTGTCATAGGTTCATCTAGAACCTATTTCTGTAGCTTACTTAAAAGGAGATCATGTGAAAGTGTACAAAAACTTATGCTTCTTTATACACAAAGGGGCATTATCCCATCAAAGTAATAGTAAGTTTGATTGTTTTGCCATGCTTTATTCTTGATAAATCCATGTTTGCTGTTACTCAGCTTGTTTCCTTTCAAGTTTTCCTTTCTTTTAGCAGCAAGTGCCATTAAAGCACATTGTGTATTCTCTCTGTATAAAGATGAGCACTGATGAAGAGACTGCTCTGTATGACTTCTGCCATTTCACAGAAGCATAGTCTCTGCTTCGTAACTGTATACTGTTTAATTTAAAATACAGGTTCACCCAGTTCACAGGACAGACCTCTGTTCTGCTGCCTTACCTTTTGTGAGTTGCAGATTAATATAAATGAACAAACTACAATTCATGGATATGATAGCCATTTTCAATTATATAAAATATTGCACAAGAAAGAAAATCTGTGTTACATGTTCAAAATGGATACAGAGAGAATATTTTCTGACTGTATGGGGGAGGATTCAGGTAAACATTAGGAAAACCAAATTTCATAAGTAAGATATTGTTAAATTTTCAAAGATATTAGGGAACTTGTATCTGTGTCATTTTTATCTGTGGCAGTCTGTGACAGAGTTATGTTGATTATCTCCCCTTCCATTTCATTGGCCAGCAGAGGCTGTCAAAGATGCACATTGTGAAAAAGTACGCAAAGGGAAATATAAATCTGAATAAATTTCTCATTTGATGTGTTAGAGGGGAATATTCCTTGCTGCCTTATTTCACGTAACTTTGTCATGAAACCTTTCCAAATTAAATCATTTCACATACAAAACCAAGAATTTTCCGTGGACTGTTAAATGTGTTAGTCATAACAGACAGTGTACATATAACTAAAAAGCTGCTGTTGTATGATTCTCTTTAGTACCTCTAAAAGTTGTAACTGAATCATGTAGAAGTCATTTATTAAGAAACAAGACCTGAAATAGTGTTCTTTGAGGGGTGGTTGGGAGGAGTGTGTGTGTTTAATTCCACTTCACTTGGGGAGCCTACTTAGTAATAAAGGCTTCTTAAAGCAGAATCAAATTACTGATTTGTGACATGAAGGCTGGTTTGTACAACTATGTGCTTAATGGGTTATTTAGTTCCATGTCAGCTGGCACTGGTCACTCAGTTGAACACTGGTAACTGAATGACTAAGTGTGGATGGATGCATGTTTGGAGCATCAGAAGCCTCTTGATAATTAAAAGCAGGAATGAAAGTAATGGATATGGGATTCACAGGGTGGTTTTATTTTCACTGTCTTAGTGTCTGGGAGGACCATCTGCTAAAACTGAGTTTACATTTCGAAAAATAAGTCATAGGTGGGTATGTGTGGGCAGGATGATGGTAGTGGTACCTTTCCATTCAGGAGTGGGCTATGCATTAGATTCTGTATTTTTACAATTATGCACAAGTTTTTGATTGACAGGCTTATTCTGTGTACCTCTGTTGAAGATGATATATTTTACTTGCAGGTCAGATTTCAGAGAGGGTTGGTTGAGGCTCAAGAGACTTGAGCAAATCTTCAGGTTGTAGAGAATCATTTCATCTCCTTCAGTCTGAGAAATGTACTTACCATTAGAAATCTTTTGCTAAGGGATATATTCATCTATCAAAGAGAATTTTATTTTTTTTAGTACTGTCATTTAACATAATTCATTTAGCAGAAACAGATGGATTTGGCGTGTTAGAGAAAAATCTTTGATGCAGGGGCTGCCATTGCTCAGCCTTTATTAATCTGATAAACTGAGATTTCTTATGGAATTCTGAATTGTCTGTTTTGTCTCTTGTTTCTTGTCCTTTCTGAGCACTGAAACATTTCTTTTAAGACAGTGAAACTTTGAGGTATTCACTGCACCTTTTTTACCTTTGACATACTGATGTTTTCCAAATGCAGTTTCAGTTTTCTTATCTGCATTTCATAGCACAGTCTGCCTTGAAACAGTTGTATTGTTTTGGCTTTGGGAATGAGACTTTGGGATATACTCACCTTCTCCACAAGAAATGAAGAAGGTGAGAATATATATATTCTCTTCCAGGGAGAAAGGGAGTTTCTGCAGGAAGGCAGGCTGTATCTCACGTTTTCAAAGCATAATTTCAAATCTGTTGTTCACCACACCTCACTGCTCCCTATCACAAGGAAGAAGCATTGTGGAAAGTTATCCATTAGGTGAGATTAAAATACGAACTAAACATTAAAGGGAACAAACAAACCCCTACAAACAAACAAAAAACACCAACAAAACCAAGCAAGCGAGCGTGAAAGATGAGGAAGGAAACAGGCTTTTGTTGAAAGTACCTGGAACCTGTGACTGGATCTAGCTAAATAGATCTTCACTGTAATGATGCCCTCTGCTTTGGGGTTTTTCCTGCCTTCCATGGGACTCCTCAGTCCCATCCACAGGGTGATAACCAACTCTGTCTTGGAAACCTCTCAGGATGGAGACTGCACAACCTCTCTGGACAGCCTGCTTCACTACTGTGCTGTCATCAGGGGGAAAAAGGTTTTCCTTATGACAAGGGTGAACCTCTCTTGTTCCAGCTTACACCTATTACCTTTCATCCTCCCACCATGCACTGCTGTGTGGAGTCTAGCTCCATCTTCTTGATGATCTCCTCATAGGTTTTGGTGGGCTGCTGTTAGATGCCCCAAAGCCACCTCCTCTGTAGGCAGAACTAGCCCAATCCCCTCAGCCTCCAGCCACCAACTGTCTTGATGGTCCTCTGCTGACTTCGCTACAGTTAATCAAGTGTCTTCTATGTATTGAGTGGGGGCCAAAACTGGATGCAGCATTCTAGATGCTGTCTAACAAGCATTGAGTAAAGGCGGATAGTAATTTCCCTCAATTTCCTCTCTCTGCTATGGTTCATACAGTCCAGATTGCCGTTGGCATTCCAGTGCTGCCAGGACACACTGCTGGCTCATGCCCAGCTTGCTGTGTGCTGAGATCCTCAAGTCCTTTTCAGCTGGTCTGTTCCCCAGCCAGGCAGCCCCAGCTTGTGGTTTGTAGCAAGGGGTTCTCCCTTCCCAGCTGCCAGGCTTTGCATTTATCCTTGGTGAATTTTGTAAGATTGCTGTCAGCTCATTCCCACAATGTGCACATGTATCCCTCTGGATGGCAGCCCTCTCCGTAATCGTATTGACTGGTCCTTCCTTCTGGTGTCATCTGTAAGCTTGCTGAGTGTGCACTCCATCACCTCCTCCAGACCCTTGGTAAAGATACCATACAGAACCGATCTTAGGGTAGATAAGTCTTCTGTGGTACTCCTGTTGTTCCCAGCCACCAGGTAGGCCACAACCCATGAACCATGGCCCTCTGAGCCTGATCATCTGACCAGTTTTTATCCATCTAATTCTTCAGCCATCCAAAGTCTAATGTCCCAACTTGGTTACAGAAACTGGGAGATGGTGTGAAGAGCCTTTCTAAATTACAGCTACTGTTCTTCCCTCACCCAGAAATGTGGGAGAGGTAGTCAGGTTGATGAGGCATGATTTACCCTTGGGAAATCCATGCTGACTGTTGATAGTCTTCACTGTCCCCAGAAGCGTGTTCCAGGAGGGGGCAGTTCATGATTTTCCCAGGGACTGGAGAGACTGAGCAACCTGTACTTTCCCAGTTTGTTCTGACCTTTTTTGAAAATGGGAACCGGTATGAATTTTTGAAGAGTCAAAATGCAAAGCATCTGTTGGGTTGCCTTTGGAGGTAGCCAGTCCTCCAGTAATGATGTTTTAGACTACTTGTAATAAATACAGATGTAGTAGAGAGAACAAGTTCTATTTTCATTTTCAAATATTCAAGTAATATTTAGAAGTAAAGTCTTCTATTTAAATCACAACTATAAAATTGGTAGGCCATATATAATTTACCTTATAAAGATTACTGGCAAAAGTGAAAACAACAGCTTAATTGGCTTTTCACTATCTGTCTTCAAACAACTTCAGAAGTATTGCCATTATAAATGAAATGTCTGAATTAGGTTCCCACTAGGTGGAGCAAATGTATGTCAACCCAGCAGAGGAAACAGGCAATACATTTCAGATAAGCAAAACAACAAATCACTTGTATTAAAACCTACTATTCCATTCTTGTTAATTACTAATTTTCTGAGTTTAAAATGGAAGTTTCTAATCCATGTGATGAAGTTTCCAACTTAATAAGCATTAGCAACGGATACACTTTTGCACAGAGCTGTGTATCCATTGACACGGTTTTCATGGAGTGAAGACAGGGACTTTGGTTACAACAAAGGTGTGTAATTGTAATAGCTATGTTTGATCTTACTTTCTGTTGTTGTTATGTGGGATTTAAAAATAATTTTTAAAATGCCATACCCAAAAAGTGCTTCCTTGAAATGAATTATCTGGAAAAAAGTAAAAAAGCTTTTAGTTTCCCAAGTGAGTCCTTGGGTGCCTGATAAAGAACTTGTACTCCTTGAAATCTTAGCTTCTTTTCTGATCATGCTCTTTCATTTTATAAAAACTGCTACCTGTTCTATAAACCTGTCTTCCTTGTATCTTTCGACCCTTCTGGTTGCAATACCATTACTGGTGGTGATTTTCATGCAACTTTCAAGTTTCCCCCAGCTTTTTAGATTTAAATATGTGTTCAGTGCATTTACAACAGCATAACTAGGTCAGTATTTTCAGGAGTAAAACTCTCTTCAAATTGTTCTTGGCATTATGCAAGAGTGGCATACCTACAAAGTACCATCAGTACTTCAAGAAGCACAACCAAACTTCAAGAAAGGAAAGAATGAAAACAGGGCTGAAATACATGTTTCCAGCAAAAATGGTGTAACTTTGGATAGAAAATAGGTGCTAAAACTTTCTGTGCCAACTTACTCGGCTGTGAGAACTTCACAGTTTTTACTTTAAAAGGATTTTCAGAAGGCAGTTCTCAAAAATTTCACTTTAAACTTTTCAATTACACCCCTCTGCTCACATCCTTCCTATCTCCCGGGGCCGTTTTTTGAGAAGACTGTTATCCTAATGTATGCTCAGTGAGAACTGAAAACGCAGGAATTGCCACAT
Organism: Aramus guarauna; assembly: GCA_013400195.1. Classification (NCBI taxonomy): domain Eukaryota; kingdom Metazoa; phylum Chordata; class Aves; order Gruiformes; family Aramidae; genus Aramus; species Aramus guarauna. The sequence goes on along the minus strand of VXBL01000141.1, from coordinate 51,100 downwards.
GGAGTCAGGCTATTGATCTGTCTAAGCTCTTTCTAATGGTGATTAATCTTATCTTCTTTGTCTTAATCTCCTGGAGTGGAATGTTACAAATTGACTTATTGTTACATGAGCAAACAAAACCTCCTAGCATCCAGAAGTAATAAGGTAACTTTTACCCCATACTATGAGTTCACAGCATTTATTATTTTTAAAACCTCAGCTCTTTACCATGTAACATAATCTTTTTTTTTTAATTGAAAATACTTTCATATTTCAGTGTTGAAGGTTATCATTTATTCTCATCATTGACTAAACTGTTTGGTCTTCACCAAAGTTTTTGTTCTCACCACCAATCTGGTTTGAAATTACAGCTTGAACATATAAAAAAACGTTTTGCACAATTTTCTCTGTTAGTAACAAGAACTGTTTATCACCTGTATTTGAAAATTAACTATCTGTAATGTGTACAGGCTACGGCAGGATAATGATTTTACTATTACTTGAAGATAAATTCCTTGCCAGCAGTTGGTGACAATACTGCTATCAAAGGCAGAACTCTGATTTCTGGTTTAATTAATCAGTTGTTAGCTTTATATAGCTTTATATTATAATAGCCCAAATAAAGTAGTATGCAAAAGATGTCATTTTAAGAGAAGTGCCAAGTATAGATTTCAAGAATAGACCTATGATCATTTTTAATGATAAATAAGGGGGATGGTATTTGCTATAGCACTAAGGTGTCAGAATATTGACAGATTAAGAACATAAGATTTTATTCTGCTCTTTATAACGTGGACTTTTATTGTTTTCAAAATAACACTCAAAATAATTGCTTTTAGCAAAAAAATCAAAAGTGCTTTTAGCGAATAGATAGCTACAATTATGCGATTCTTACTAAATTAGTCAGGAAAAACAAATAATGCTTGCAATTTCTTGTTCTCCCTCTAGCGCATCAAAATTCTTTCTCTGGCAGCCTGTCATCTGGCAGAATTAACTATGGGATAACGGTGATATTGTGACTAATACACAAAAATATTGGACACTAGCTAAATATTTGCAGAGGGCCCATTTGTGACATGTTTACCATAGTTCGTTGCACTGAATGACACGCTGCTTGACATGATGCAATTTTTAAAATACAGGCATTAGTCAAATGTCCAGAGTAGAATAGATAATCTCTTTAAATCCATTCTGTATTCAGTGAAGAATATAATAGACAAATTCAGATCCTCCTAGAGTGCATACAAGCATTTCTGTTGCTGCTGTGGTATTTACATACCACAAATAACTCTGTATTTGTAGTAGTATAATGAAGAGATCACTCATCAACTTAGCACCTGTTAAGGTGTTAGTCTGCACTGCATTTTAGTTTTCACTTTGGAAAAAGAATGACTGATCGGAGGTGTTGAAACCAAGATAAGATAAAGCATAAGAGCATATAATGACAATTTAAAGGCCAACTTTTAATTGGATGTTAGATAAGTGGAGATAGCTTTCTTCTTTCACATCACGATGCCTCTTTGTCCATTTACATTGTATATCTTGAGATTTTAGACTTCACTCTGCTTTCTGTTTTAACAGCTGAGACCCTTTATTTGCAGGATTGATGGTTTCATGGGTGTATGTGACCTTTAAAAATGAATGATCTAGATAAAGTTGTTTGGATATCACTTTTGAGGAAGGTTTGCATATAAAACTTTGTGTTGGAGAAAATGCTGTAAAATTTAGTCAAACACGTTCTACAAAGCTTGGATTAGGAAGCAAATAAGCCAAAGAACATACTTGCATCTAGTTTGCATAGGCTGGCAGAGATCTAAAGACTAAGGCCAGGCCTTGTTTTTATTAATTACTCTCTTTAAAACCCTAGTAGAAAAGCAAATGAAAAGGTTTGTCATCAGAGAGTGTTTTTCACTTCATAAATGAAAATGTGAAAGTAATTCATAGCTGGAAATGAACCATGTGCAAAGTAATGACTTGCTATTGTGGCTTGAAGTTGAATAACAGGAACGTGTAAAATTGATGAATACTAGACTTGGCTATAGTCTGAGACTTCAGTAGCAAAACCAACGAGAATGCAGATTTATTACAAGCATTTAAATGTAGGAAGAATACACACTCACTTGTGAAACATGTCAGGAGTAGTAATGTAATTATAATCTTAAATGCCTGGGGACATACTTGAATGAATTTTCATTGGGGTAAGCAAAGACTTTTCCCAAATGACTGAGATATCTCTTAGAATCATGACCCAGGAGGCTGGGGCAGACATCCCGTCCTGTCCTGTCCCGTCCCACACCTCTGCTCTTCCAGCCAGCTATTCCTTGTTTTTGTAGGCTGCTCAGCCTTTATCTAATATTTGATTGATAATTGGTCTCCCCACCTCCAGCACCCTTTGGGAAGACTATTCAAGAGTTCTGCTCCTGTGGCTGCTGGAAACCTTCTTCTAATTCTTCCTGTTTAAATTTATTTTCAAACTCTTTTTACCACTGTGCTTCACTCATGAGTTTGTAGGTTCTTGCTGACCGGAGTCTTGCACAGGACTTTTTTACTTCAATATTCTTCCTTACATTTACGGGAAATTCCGCATTTTGTATGACTTAATAGTGAATTTGCCATTTATGTCTTGTATTCATCCTGTCACTGACTACAGTGACATCCCGTCACTTCCTCTTCAGTCACTTGCAGTTGCTGAGACTCCAGTTTATGTCGGAGGTTGATTATATAGGTCCAAATACTCAACCTTAAAGAGTACTTTGACATTCCTTCCATTCTTCTTATTCCAGTCCTCAAGCTCTTCTGTGCAAAATTTCTATTTATGGGTATCACCCAATTTTGTGTTACAAGTCCTGGTAGTCCATACTCTTAATAAAGACCAGTTCAAACGTGCAATAACATTTTCATACTGTAGAACTCAAATTGAGTGTAGAATTCAAAATCAGCAGACAGTTGCATTATGATCAGTTTCCCAATATGGAATATCCATGTGTTCACACATGAAATATTCATATAAGTAGATACGTATGTCTGTTAGGTGTTAAATAAATAGTGGATCATGAAAGCAATATGAAAAATTACGAATCTTGCACTGAATTACATGTAGCAGCTACCAAGGAGAGAAAACAATTTTCTGTGAGAAGCTGCTAGAAGCTTCCTCTGTGTCCAACAGAGCCAATGACAGCGGGCTGTAAGATGGACCCGCTGCTGGCCAAGGCCGAGCGCATCAGCAATGGTAGTAGTGCCTCTGGGATAATATATTTAAGAGGGGGAAAAAACTGCTGTGCAACTGCAGCCGGGAGAGAGGAGTGAGAATACATGAGAGAAACAGGCTTGCATCCCATGGAAGGGACCCAAGTGAAGTCTGTTTTGCCCGTGCCAGTAATTGCTGAGTGATCTCCCTGTCCTTATCTTGACCCGTGGAGCCTTTCCTTAATTTTCTCTCCCCTGTCCCACTGAGGAGGGGAGTGATAGAGCGGCTTTGGAGGTCACCTGGTGTCCAGCCAATGTCAACCCACTGCAATTATGGTGGGATTTTTTCCCCAATTTCGGATGTTTGATGTCTGAAAATGACTAGTTTGTGGCTTTGTGATGTAAGGTTTGATAAATCAAGAACTTCTTTCTGCTTGAAACTTTGTCCTTAGTCTTTAATAACTAGATAGGGTTTTTTTTGAGTTCTGTAGTTCAAAACCTGACAGATCTAGACTTTGGAGAAAAAAGAAAGATAGCTTTCTGACAAAATTTGGGCCAACAGGGGCTTAGAGATGAGCCCACTTGCACTTAGACTCTGACCCAGTGTTCTGCCTATGAGTTACGGAGAGTGAATCCCTGTGTCAGTGCAGCTAGAAAGAGATCTCTGTTTTACAACTTGCGGTTTTGAAAGTGTCTTACCAGATTAATAGATTGACATTGTCTTCTATGGAAAGCTTGTCTGAGACTGTCGTTTAGAGATGTCTCACACTAGCGTCATTTTCTTTTATATAGCCGTGTTCATTATGCCTTTTTTACTAAGTTATTTATGATGAAATTCAGACTGCATGAAGACTTTTTTTTTT
>VXBL01000141.1:0-47064 GCA_013400195.1 Aramus guarauna | reverse complement strand
CAAGCTTCATTAAAGTTTTTTTTTTTTTTTTTTTTTTTTTTAATATGTTGGTAAGTGGGAAGGAGGAAATAAATGTGAAGACCTGGAGACCTGGATCATATAGAAAATTGCTCTTGTCACAAGTTAAACAATGTTTTTTGATGGAGTTGTCGTGTATGTTTGAAAAACTTAGTACCCAAAACCTACATTATGAAAACAGATTCTTTTTAGCTGTGGGTGCATTAGTGTATGTGGGTACATTACTGTCATACAATATACACAGTAAAAATCATATACGGGCCCAAATCACTCATGGTTTTGAGTTGGGGGAGGGAGAGGGAAGTTTAAAAAAAAAAAAAAAAAGGCAGAGAAGAGGAGAATTCAGAAAGCATATTAAGAGAGGAGGCTAAAAACAGAGTTTACATTTTTTACCAAACATACATAACTGTTTGAAGGATAATAGCTTAAGGTTTCTGAAAGGCTTATATGCAGAATAAATTGTAAATGTATTTACCTAATGCTGTTGGGATTAATTTTCCTTTGTTGACAAGATGGCTTGATATCTATAAGAACTACTTCTTCCTATCCACCTACAGGCAAAAACCAGACAGCCCTAAGAAAACATGACATCAGAAGAAAAGGATAGCTAGTTGTCATAATGCAAGTGTGTATTTTCTTGTAATAAACTGGTGTTGCCTGAATGGCAGTTAGGGTGACTAGAAAGAACAGACAGTGGCATATAAAATACTATGTGTACAGATAGCAAATTAGGGCCACTTAATTTTTTCCTGTAGTGCAGGAACTTCTGCTGCCTGATAGAATTGGCAAGTGATGTATTCAAAACTGGGGAAGATGCGTTCTTTCCCTTCCAGAGTGCATAGCTGACTTGGAGCTCTCTTTGATGTCAGTGTAGCAATAAAAATCAGCAGGATTCTGAAGCCTCTTACTCCCACTGACAAACTATTAGACCCTTTTGAAGGCCTACTAGATCTGCTGTGTCTAATGAGGAGATGGGAGAGTGGGCATATGAGTATTTTTGGACAGTGAAGTAGTAGAAAGACTTGTACAAGAAGCAGAAAAACCTTTTGGTTCTAAAAATGTGACATCCATTCTGGTCATATAAAGGTTTCTTATAAGACATCTTTGCTAGCAGCAATAACAATATTTAAATAAAAAATAACTTCCCTAAGTACCAACTTTAAAAGTCAGTGCTTTAATTAAAGCATGGCTATTCTGAACTAGTTCAAAGGTGTCTGACACAATTTGGTTTTATTTGGCAATTAGTAACCAGTGCAATGCTAGAACAGGACTGGGTTTTGTTTGTCAGACATTATCTTAGACTAAATTATAATACAGGTTTGACATTTATACCAGAGTTACTAACCATAAAAGAGAATAACCCATTTCCACATTTTTTTTTTTCCCCAGACTCCTGAGGAGTTAGAAGATGTATCTGACCTTGAAGAAGACCATGATGCACGTAGTCGTACAAGTATTCAAACTGAAGGGAAAACTGACAGGGTATGTATTACACCAGTTTATTTAAAAAGCAGTTGATTAGGGAAAAATGCTATTGTGTTAACTGTTTTCTATTAAGACACTTAAAGTCACATGGTAAAGCATTAAAATCTTGTTCAACTCTTAATAGATTTCTGATAATGTATAAAGGGCATAAAACTGATGTGTATGACCTGAAAGAGAAAAAAGACAGCGTAATTAAGTTGTAAATACTTGGTGAACATGTAAAGTAGAAAAATTCTCACTGAATGAAATTCTGACAGGTTACAGGTACATAAATGTGGCTTGGTCTAGCAGAAGCTAGGTTAATAAGGAATTTTTTATATCTGTGTCTTACTGAAGCCTGCAATGCATATTAACCACAAATAACCTCTACGTAGTAGAAAGTTCTCGTGGACAGAAGAGAAAGGACTATATCTGGAATCTTTGCTACTGCAGTATGTGAGTTACAGACTTTTCCTGCTGTGTTCATGTGTGAACCTATTCTGTAGTTTATCACTTAACTAGTGAATTCATGAGGAAGTATGAAAAACAATACAATATTTGACAATTTCTGTATTTCTGGATGTTCCGAATCAGATTTTCCTGTTGCATCATCACTTAACCTGAGGACTTCACTACATTACAGGTTTTATGTTTATTGTTTTCATTCAAACATTTTTAAGAGCCTGAAAATATTTTTGAGATAGCAAAAGGTTTCTTAGTACAAAATTGATGCATTTAGCAAGTTAACATTAATCTTCTTTTTGCTTCCATTTTAAATAGTGATTCGGCAAAACTGTACTCTTACTCTCAGCTTTCTGAAGTGGAAATATGCATGGGGTCAGAAATGTCTACTTCATTACTTGTTTGCTCAATACCTAGACCAGTAACATCTCTCACACTTGATTGGTTCCAGTATTATTCCCATAATGGAAATTACAAATGATAGAACTAGCTGGGAAAAAGCAAAACTTTTCAATATAAAAAGAATTATGTCAAGAAAATGGCATTTGAATTTACATCTCTTTTTCAGGAAACACATTTTTTTTATTCAACAAACACAAATATTTTCTTTATTAAGACTCTACTAATGAAAAAACACTAGCCAAAATGAGTGCTATTCACTTGTGTTGCATATGTGCATATCAGTTACACATTAATTAACTGTAAGTTGATTCTTAAAACATCGTGAGAAATGTAACAACTGTGTGAAAGATCACTTCATACAATCTTATTACTTAGTAAACAACTGGCAATTAAATACACTAGCTGCCCTTTTCAGTTTAAATTAGTCTTTGTAACTTTAGCACATTTCCCTACATTACAGGCCAAAATTTCTGTTGTAGTTAAAAAGGTAATGTTTTCCTTCAAAATTTTACCAATATAAGATGCTATAAATTTGTTTGGAACAGGTACAGATGGTATGTTTGCATATTTTCATACATACCCTGTAATGAATGCACTTGAAGTTTTTCTCTTGCTGGGAAAACAGAAGTAGTAGTTTGTATATGTTTACTATCACAATGTAGTAACAAAAGATCCGCTAAAGCTTTAACAGATCACATTTTCACATATGGTCTTCCAATTCTCAGATAACCCAGAGTACTTTATTAAAGGGAATGCTTTTTGAAAAGAAAACTGTGAATAACACATACTTCTGGATGACTACACAAAGCGAGAAGTGCGTGCTGAGGACTGTTGTTGGTAGGGAGCTGGCCGTCAAGAATCAGACGCATAGGTTATTACTGTGGAGAGGTGTCTCTGGGATGTGCTTTTCCTTGCGTTAACACACAATGTGTCATCTGCACTGTCAGTGAATTGGTGGAGAGGTGGAAGGGACCATTATTCATAGATAAGCTATGGTTAATATATCCGAAAAAACAGTTAACAGTATAGGATGTACATTTCTATTTTTTCTTCCATTTCTCCCCAAAATAATACAATTACTGTAAATGTTCCTTTTTGGAGGATCTAGACAGCAGTGATAATCGATATTTGAAGGTATACATCTAGAACCTATTCAGCAATTGAAGAATCTGTATAGAGAAGGTAGATTTTAAGGTTTAGACGGGGACTGTCTTGTTTTGTGTTCTACAGCGAATTGTGGAGGCTTTTACATGCAGTGGTAACACCAAGAATGACTGTTCCAGAAGTAATATGGCAAGGTTGCAGAGTAACCTTTTTTTTTTTTTTTTTTTTTCCCCCTCCTTCAGTTCTTTCTCTTGGGCATTTCCACTATAGTAATTCAGTTTTATTCATACATATCTGTCTCGATACTAGTTCTGCATAACAGCACTTCTGATTCCTCTTCTTGCTTTGTCAAGAGTGTCATATTTTCACATCTCTTACTGTTCCAGCAGTGAACTACTGCCTATGAAAGTGCCTTTTTTCTTTCCCTTTTTATCACAACATATAAAGCATGTAAAACCAGATGTGATATGCATATGCCACTTGTAACAAAGGCTACACCTAACTAGCAAATCTCATTTTCCTTATGTAGGAAAAATTCTTATATTATTAATTATAATTTCTTCAGAATCTGTCTCTATATTTAGAGAGTATAGGTTAGCGGTGAGATAGCAGGACTGAGATTTGACTTCGTATTTATGTTCCCGACTCTGCAAGTATATAGGTAATTTTGGAAATGTTACTTCATTGATCCTTCCCTCAGATAATTCCCTACCTCTAAGTTGAATATGATAGTGCTTATGGCATCGTCCCACACTGCTGGATGCAGGTTACCTTGGGCAATGTGCTGTGAGATGTCTCAGTAATTAAACGGGATAGCAATAATGGTTATTATTTGTAGGGTGTTTTTATATCCCTGAATAAGATCCTTAGGACCAAATCCTTAACTACTATAAAAACAGGTAATGCTTGTGGATCCAAGGAGTAAAGCAATTTTTCTGAGCTGAAAATTAGATCTTCCTCTGGTTGTTGTGTCTCATTTGTGTAGTTACTCTGCAAGTTTATCACATAGTAATTTTGCTTGAGGAAATTTATGCCATCATGATCTGTGTAATTCCACTGAGGTAGTTAGTGGCTTATTATCATATGATTTTGCATTGAAGAGAAGGTCAAGTAAGAATTTGCCCAGTTAATTTTCAGCCTTGGAAGACAGCGTACATTCTGATGATAGGAGAAAATTATTTCAAGTGTTTAAAGTTACTAAATCAGTGAAGAGAACAGCTTAGCTTAATTTCAAAGTTATTGCTACAGGTTAGATGTTCATATTGAAGAAGAGGCAAAATGTTTTAGCTCATATATAATCTACTTACAGATGACAAGAGCAGAAATGCTTTCAGGCAGCTACCCGCCCACATTTTTTTCTCAGAGTTCTGCAGACTGTTTTGTGAATACATAGACAAGAACATCTGAGAATAAGATCTTCTTTTATACAGATTTGTTGCATACTGTTTGTGCAACAATTTAGGGCTGGTGAAGAGTTGACTCAGTGTGCATTATTGTGAATGAGAAGATCCAGGCTGAATTATTTTACTGTTGTATTTGTATTGCATCTTAAATACAGCAGTCATTAATACATGTCTAAAAATATATTTAACCTTGAAAAGAGGCCCATATAAATATCTTACCAAACTCTTTAAGAAGAGAGAAGAAATATAAGAGCAAACACCAAGAACACCTATTGATACTTGCATTAAAAAATACTTAGAAGGGAAGTTAATTTGCCATCAAATGAATCAGCTATTCTTATTCAAGTAACAGATATTTTACATCTAAGCTCCTACGTTAATATAAATGCTGGCGTACATTAGCAGGAAGCATATGCTATTTTCTTAATAAAAAAGCCAAGTTTAAAATATTTTGTAAGTTCAATTTTTATCAAAGCCACACACAAGCTTGAAATCCTGATGATAAAAATTCAACCATAATGCAAATAACTACTGTAATTTTGAGCAGGTTCTATTAATATTATTTTTGACACTTAATACATGGCAAAAGAGTCCCTGTCAGGATTCATGATCTATCAAAAGCATTTAATATCCATGCTAATTCTTAAGTTACCCCAATTTCAATAAAGGGAAGAGGTGAAGTTAGTGGAGGACTCAAGGTTGTAGCTGCGTCGTACTATATACTATTACAAAGTAGGACTGGAAGGAACCCCAAGAAGTAGGCCAAGCTAGCCATTTGGCCCAAGATAGAATGAATAAATTTCTTCCTGACACGTATAAGAGCAATTGCGTTGCTGTCTGTATTTAGGTCATTACTAGAATTGATTGTTTATTGGAAAGTTTTTTCTTTATACCCCATAAGTTGTAGTTAAGCATGTTAATACTAGTCTTATGCACATGGACACAGAGGATGTGAGTTTTCCTTTGTGTGTGTATAATTTTTTTTTGTACTTGTACATCCTTGTTCTGTCCCATCTGTTTTCTAAACTCCAGATTAAATAATTCCAATACCCTTCATTTATCCTTTAAGATCATGGGTTTTGTATATCTTTTTGCTCTCTTTTTCTCCTCTGGATGGTCTTCAGCTGGTTAATGGCTTCTTGAATTTTGTGTCCAGAGTATTTATATTGCTAAATGCATTATGCCAGCTGTGGTCTAAATAACAAGCACTAGTATAATGTTTACACTACTTTCATCTATATGCATACTTTAGAATGAGTTTTGTATGAGGTTTGCTTTTTTGCCAAGGGTACAACATTTTGATCAGCTACTAATCCCCAGCCAAAGAACTGCTGATAACTGGTTTTGTCTCTGTTCCATGTGCGTATTGGTGATTTTTCTTAGGTGTAAAACCTTGCACTTGTCTCAGCTGAAATACATCCTATTATTTTTTCAGCTCAGTTCTCAAGTTTCTCAACATCACTTTGAATTGTAAAGCAGGACTCTGACATGTCAAACCAGGCCTCTTATACTGCAAATCCGTGATGTGTACTTTTGGTTCTATCATCCACGCTGTTAGTGAAAATCCTGAATCACGTCAGAGTCAGGGCAGGTCCCTTCAGTATTTCCCCTGATAGATCCCTCCAGTTTGACATGTGTTCTTGATAAGTATTCTGTGAGCAGTTATCTAACCAGTATCACATCCAGCAAATGGTTAGATCAACTTCTAAATCATATTTCCCTAGATTATTTATGAGGATGACATGAGAATCAGTGACAAAACCCTAGTGAAGCCCAGATTTATGACATGTTGCTGCTTCATCTGTAGCCCTGTTACCCTGGGACAAAGAGAAATTACATTAATATGACACAATTGCCTCATCTAAGTCAACCTTTTTAGTGAAGGCTGATGCAAAAATGGCATTAAACAGTTTGTTCTATTACCTCCTGAGGGCTTTGCCTCTCTTTATCCATTTATATTGTTACAAAAAATATACAGGAATTGACATGGCAGCACAAATGAGACACTCTCTGAACTGGTTCAAAGAATGCTGGACTTCAGCAGGCATGCTACAATTCTCAAAACTGGGAGAAGTCAACTGGTGATAGCAGGTAGTAAACTTCACAAAAGAAATTCAGCTTCTGCCAACTGTTAGTACTACACACCTGCACAGTTCGTCTCTGGGGAACATGTGTATTCACTTTGCTGTGAATTGCTGAATATCCACCATCCTGTCTTTCAACTCTTTATCCAATCTTGAGCAATTATTCACTCAGTAGAAAAAGCAGGACATTTTGTAAAAGCTAATGGACACATTTTACTCATTTTAAGAGAATCACTTTTGACTCTGTGCTGTATTCAAGAAATGTACTTCCATAGTGGCATTCAAAACACATCTGTGTAATAGTCTTTACAAGCACCTATCTTACACTCCCCTTCTTGATGAAATGGGCTCAGCTGATGTATACGTATTTTATGGCAGTGATCTACAAAGTTCGTTCAAGAAAAAACAATTAAAGGTTGCAATTGGAGCTTTTAAAAAAGTTTGACTGAAATATATTACTGTCTTTGAGTGATTTGAGGGGATCTTGTTCACTTCCACCAAAGGTTCAGCTGATTCTGCAGCAGGGGAGGAAGAACATAGATGAGATGGCTTCTTGTGGCTGAGTCTGTGGTAGGGTGAAAAGCTTAGCTCTCAACTAATGGGGTGTTTTTGAATCTATGTCATTATCTTAGAACTACAGAATGTGAAGAGCATGCTATTCTATATTCTTGCTTGTAAAAGCTCTGAAAAGTTTTTCATGTGCTCCATCCAGAGAGTGGGGTTTGTTTTCTTTGTAATCTACAAAATTGTACAAAAAGTTTTCCTCTTCCCTTCTCTACAGCTACATGACACACTGCAACCTACAAAGCAGGAAGTGTTACATCATTTTCAAAGGGAGGTTCTTCCTGGCTCACCTCTGTCTCAGACAAAAGGCGTTTTCGATAAACAATTGTTTGAATGTATNTATGAATTTTGGTAGTGTGGATCTGGCCAGTCATTCATTTTAGGAAATCAGGAAAATAAAAAGCACGCCAGTCTAAGACTTGGAGAGAATAATCATAAGTTTATATGAAAGTCAATTCCATAGAGTATAGCCAGGAACAAAAGCAGGCAAAAGGCCAGTTCTTGGGGTTGGGATCTCATTGGCAAATAATACACCAGTGAGAGAAGAGTCAGTCTTCACCAAGTAGTTACTCCCTGTGTGTCCTCTACTTTTATCATTATGTGGACAATTTGTTCTTACCTTAAAGTATCAGTATCTGTGATAGCAAATTGACTGCAACTTGGAAGGGGGCTGAAATGAAAAGAAATGCCAATCTCACATGGTAAGTGACGGTGCAAATGGGAGGATACAAACAACCCCAGTGTTGGGAGACCCCCAGCTACCAGGCATAAATAGCCTTCTGAAGAATTAATTCAAAGAAATTAAAGAAAAAAATATATACTTGGGTTTTTTGTAATATAAGAAAGAAAAATATAAAAAATATAACTTCTCCTCTCACCAAGTTTTAACTCTGTTATCTGCTACTGCAATAAAAAACATTTTCTCTTAGAAGTAATGAAAAAAAATCATTTTCTCCTGGTGGACAAAATAAACCTCTACTTACGTAATAATAGTCATTCAGTTTAGATCTTCATTTCTCATTTACCATTATGTTGTCTATTTTGATACAAAATCATATCTGCGCTTTAAAGGCTGTGTATACAATTGTTTTATTTTGTTGCTCTACATGGTTTTAAAGCAGTATGAGAGAAATGAAAGAAAAACCAAGGTCAGAATTCTAGTTTCCTTTACCCCTTTGTTCCAGTGGATAATGGGTCTCATTCCAACCTGAAACTCATTATTGTTGGCACATAGCAGGACACAGTATGTCACAACTCCCTCATTAAAATGTTATCTTTCTTGTGGTTTCCAGATCTAGGCCTGTGTTCTTGAACTCAAAAACAGTATAGAAGCTGGGCACTAGGAAATACCGTAAGCGACCACCAACCAGCAAATATATATTAGATTATAAAAAGGAGTACTTCAGTTCTTTTGACTTTGTAGCTATGCTCTTATTTTTGTCTGTTTCCTACGTTTCCCAGCAACCTTATCCTACAACCGTGAGGAAAATGTGTCTTGGTGTTCTCTGATCTTTAGTTGGGTGGGGTTTTTTAACAAAACAGGAAAAGTATTCCTTTAAAGTAGTTACACTTTCTAATTCTGCGACTGCAATTATAACTTAGTTATACTTTGGAAGAGCTGTAATTTCCAGTAATTCATATAAAAGGGAAAATTAACCTTGTGATGGAGTGATTCAAGCATAAATAAAATCTCTGATATGGCATGGCTTGAATTACATATTAAACTGCTTACCTGTTACAGTAATTATAAGTAATACAGCTGCTGCCTTAACTTTCCATTTTATGGATGGTAGATAATGTTTTATAAACAAGAATAAGTCACAAAATATTTATTGTTTAATTGCAGCATAATTACAGTGTGTTAATAGTTGCTGTATGTATCTGTGAGTTCCTGATGGCCTGCAGTGCAAGAGGTGGACCACTTCATAGTTCTTAAAATTATGTTGGTAGAACTTTCTCAGAAGAGAGGGTAAGCATACCTGAAAGTTTTAGGACAATTAAACCTTTTCATATATTGTTTCCTACTTGAAAGAATATTGCATTTTCTAACTTAGTTAAAATACTTTGGCTCCTTTATCCCTAAGAAAAAGGAAAATCTAGCATTCATATTTCATAAAGGCTTTTTGGAAGAATTTATTATTCTTTCTCTCACTACATTAATATTAATGGTTTCATGGACACCACTGCCCCCTTTACACTGAGGTAATTTATTTGGCCCAACCCAATGATAGCATACAGATTTTGAAATTCAGAAGTGCTCAGGCTGGAACAGTTGGCTCAGGACACAATGTGTTTAAGCTATATATTTAATAATATCCAGTGACTTTTCTTTTTTAAAAAAGAAAACCACTCTGACATAGATGTTGTGCATATCAAATTATTTTATGTTTCAGGCCAAGATGACTCAACTGCCAGAGGCTGAAAAGGAGAAGATAGCTGAGCAAGTGGCTGACTTTAAAAAAGTCAAGAGTAAGCTTGATGCAGAGATTGAAATATGGGACGATACCAGCAATGACATCATTGTTTTGGCCAAGAGGATGTGTGTGATCATGATGGAAATGACTGACTTCACAAGGTAATTATGCAAAAAAAGGGGTCTTCAATATTTATCAATGTTGGAAACTGTTGTCATATTGTTACAGCAGGAAATGCTGAGGTTTTAATGTCGGGTGACAGCATCTTCATAAAATTGAGTGGCTAAGCTAATGTAGTTAGCTTTGCCACACTAGCTAGTAATACTGAAATGTTCAAAGGGAGGTTTGAAGTTTTGAACTATGCTTGTCCTAAATTTTTCTTTGTCTTCTTTCATTCATTTGGTTGGAGTTTTTGCACAATTTTTAGTGATTTCTGTTTTCAATGAAAGGGGAAAAGTAACAAAATAATCTTGATTTTAAGCTGTAGTTCTGTCTGATCTGTTGTTCTCTCTACTTGTACCGTACCATGCTGTCCAGCATAAAACATACTGTACAGAGCATATCTGGCAGTACACACTGAGACTTACGCATATTTTATATGCCATTACTTACTGTACCTTTCATCAGAACTGTATCATGCTGCTATATGTAGTTTTAAAGAATGAAGTGTCCTAGAGCAGATAGTTTTCAAAGCTGGTATTTCTCCTTGCTGCCAGTATTTTCCATGACACCTGTATACGGGAAACAAATCTTCAGTTCACGAGCTTTTTCTGCCATGCACCAAATAAGCATTCAGTAAATGTCATCAAATTAATTATACCAAAGAGAGGTAGTAATGTTTTTTTTTTTTTTTCCCCACCTGGTTACTAATAAAATAGTTGCTGATAGGTAGGTGAAGCCGTAAAACACAACCAGTCTTGCAAGACACTTCATGTCTCATAAAATAAGTCCTTTCACTGCAAAGTATGAAGAAAAATCCAAGCCTCTGGGACAAATTCTTCAGATGTGTAAATTATCAGAGGTGCATAGAGCTGAACCAGCTAACAAAGCTGGGGTCTGCTTAGGCCTGTTCTGGGGAAGGCATTTGTTGTGTTTTATCATGCTAGCACTTTCCAAATTCACCTTAATGTGAGAGAGATTTAAAGACCTGTATGTTGAACTCTGCAATCCTTATATTCATTTGAAGAGTAAATGATTTGTATTGAGACCTTTGAAAAGGAACATACTGTGCCATGAATTCAGTATTTACAATTAAAAGTCACCTCCCTCACCAAAACTTAGATTAATCAAGATTAACAAGGCTGGTTCATAGTCTTAGTTTTGCATCTGTGGCTCTCTGTAGAACACAGCATAATCTGCAATTTTGAGTTGAAGAGCAGCTCTTGTCCAGTGTTGCTGATATCCAAAGTGTCCACAGAGAACTCTGAGGTGACTCTGGTAAAATAACTTACTTGAAGGTAAAATTAAAATCTATTGGGAAGAGCGTGCGGAAACGTTAATCTTTACTTCAGAATATGGTAGGGAACTACATTATTGGAAGATGGATTTTTGATTATTCTCTTCCAAATTTTAGGAAATGTATTCATCTTCTTCATAGATGTTTAGACTATAATTTGAGATATGCAAGTATATATAAGTATATACTCGTGTATTAGGTGTTTGATGGTTAAGTTGTAATTTCTTGAGGGTAGGGCTATCCTACCAAGCTAAAAAAGTCTTTCGTTCAGTTTCTAGAACTGTTAGTAACAGAAACCAGGGTCACCCTATAATACTGTATATACAGTGATGGTCTTGCAACATACTTGTGTGTCTTACATAACTTTACCTTACATCTTTAGAAAGCTGATTTTGAATATGTCTTTCAGCAATATGTTTTCAAGGTTTGTTTCTTCTTTAATGATGCCATATAAAGTCTTGTATAATGAAGGTTTGTATCTATCTAAATAACAGGTGAACTCTTGTGTATCTTCTCCTACCTATTGTTGCTGTATGAAAGGTGTCAGTTAAGTGTTGAGGAACACAGCTGGCTTTCTTGCTTCCTTCTCTCTGAAAAAGATAGGAGGCCACAGCAAGTACCAGCTCACATTAAGGTTTGGTCTCTCCAGTCAATTCCAAGTTCTTTGGACATGGAAGGAAAAAAAAAAAAGAAAAAAACAGATTCTGACATTTTGTGTTTGTTAGATCAGAGGCTACTCGGGCCAGTAGTAAATTTCTGTATTTGAATCACTTGGTACCCAAGCTGATTTCTGCTTTTCTTCAAAGGTAGTACCTTGCAAAGCTTTTCAAGGTGACCTTGGTGTCTTAGTGTGTTTGTGATATCCTGAACATTTATACAACAGTAATACATTCAACAACAAAAAAAAAAGTTAACTTTGGTATCAAAATAACTCATTATTCAAATAGAAGGTAATGGGAATGATGATGGCATAAAGTATCGATGTGTATGCCTCTGATCATTAACAAAAATACTTCATGACTTCATTGAAGGTCAGTGATAATCAGTGCTCAGCAGAAGTTAGGACTGGTGTAAAGAGTAACTATCTGAAGTAGCTTATTGTGGCTTAGCTTCCTTATTTGTTTATAGGGGCAGACGCCTCTCCTTTTTTTTGAGTCTTGGCAGAAGGGACCTGCAGAACCTCATTTGAAACAATTCTTATCCTACTGAACATTCATGAGCGTGTCCTCTGCAGATAGACACTAGGCCAGGCTACTGTAATTTTATGTAACATATTTTTCTAGCTTTCTTTAAACTTTGTATGTGCTACATGGCATAAGCTTACTGAAACTTGATGAAGAACCTTGCTGCGGTGAACCATCCTATAAATCATTGTCATAAAAAACTTACACTTGACAGATGGAAAAGTAATTGAGCAAGAGCAGAAATCTATTGTTGGAAGTTTGTAGCAGCTAGCAGCAGCTGCTAATCAGTAGTATGAACATGATAATCAGGCCTGATTATGCAAAACTGGTTATATTGATTGCTGGAATCTGTTAGAAATTCTGTAAAAATACCATCATATTTGCAGTAGTAAGCTTTGGCCGTGACAGGCAGAGGTGGAGGCAGTGGATAACAGGCATTTGCTCTGCTGAAAGCGTGGCACCCTGTTCCTGTTTGGACTCCAACAGACTTGTTGCTTGTTGAGGGGTAACATATGAAGTTCCTGCCAGTTTTATTCTGTTTGCTGAAAGTTCTTGCTGCTAGAAATGAGAGAGTTTGGTAGAGGTTTCTTTACTGAATTTTACTTTGCTGAGAATGAAATGGATTGTANAGTGAATAAGGCAAAAAGAACAACATTGCCATGGTTTCAATAGCAAGGGCATTCAGCAAAGCTGAGAAACAAATGAGGGATCGGTGGGTCTGCTGATGTTTTCTGTCTTCAGCCTGTAGCTGCAGCCCCATTCCTGTTACCATCTTGGCTTGGCTCTGCTAGCTTCTCCAGTGGTTGACCAGAAACCTGTACTTGCCCTCTGGCCTTACGCAGAAATGAGCAATGCCTGGGAGACAGTTCCCTTGTGCCTGTCACTTAGCATCCTCTGAATATGCAGCAGACGTGCTTTGTCAGTTCTCTGTTCAAAGGGGCTAGGCATTCTCAGAGCACCTGAGTGGATCAGGATCTATGCAAAGTGCATATCTGCATCTCCTTTGAATGCCTGCTGTGCAGAACTGTACAGAATAGGGTTTGTTGGGTTTTCTGATACCTTAGGGATTCACTTAAGATAGCAGGACATCTTTGGATAGAGGGAGTTTAAACGTTCCTTTTCACCTTCCAGAGTATCAAGCTATAAATTAACGGGAAATGTGGGAGATGCTTTAACACCATTCCATGTATATAGAAGAGGAGTTTGCTTGGCTAGTGTTTAGGAATTCCAGTTGCTGTTCCAAAAGCTGCATATATATTTGTCTATTAAATATTAAATACTTAGTGGATAGTTTGGGGGCGGGAAGATGAATGTTAGGTTCCTCCTTTCCACCAAGCCGTCATTTCTGTAGTCCTCACACACAGTGTACTCTGTAGCCTAGCAATTATGACATTTCTTAGTGACAGGTGGCAATAGACATGGATTTGTATTTCTATGCACTATAGTCAGGCATGGCCCAAATTCTGCCACTGGGGTGAGTGTTGCTTGATTAAGTTACGGAGAAGGGAAAGCGCAATTTCGGTTCTGGGTTCAGCTTTTGAAATGCTTCTGTTTCCTGAGCGAGGACGAGATACAAGGATTCCTTTGTCCGTAGTTTTTCCTAATGGCCATCTTAGATGACTTCATGATGAGCATTTTGTTTTGTGTAGATCCCATTTTGAATTACTTAACTCTCATTTACAGGGTGTTCCGCTGTGTAACAGCGCAGTGTGTGATGTGATGATTGCTGAAGATGTGTTTAAGTGCTGTGATGGCCACTTAGTTGCACATAAGTTCCTTTGTAGTCTTAGGCTCTGATGTATGAAATGCCATAGCTGTACAAAGACCATTACTGACTTGAAAACTCAATCAAAAACTTAAGCCTACTGGTTTCAAAAGTAGAAGTAGTTTGTTCTGGTTTTGAGCTTCCACTTTTCCAGCAGTGCCAAATCTGTTCTGCTGTGTGGGAATATACTATTCTGAAGGAATAGCTTTGTGTCTTGGCAATGAATGAGTTTTCTTCCTTTACATTGAGCTTTTAAGTGAACATAATTTGTGGAAAGAATCTATGTAGACATAGAGCAGTGCATTTATTTAACTTGCTACTTAGACTTCAGTATATGTGACATTGTATTGATGAGTGGTATCTAAATGAACGATTAGAACAGAACTGGCATCTGAACAGTCAGACTTTTAGGGGAGTAAGAAAGAGGAGGCTAGTTTGGATTCAGGACATAGGATCTATCTGGGAAGCAGATACTGTGCACTGTATTTTAGTTTTAAATCTTGGACTGTGATCCAGTCAGTTCACCCCAAACAAAAGAGAACTTAGAAAGATTTGACATTAAAGAAAACAGACTTTCATGGAACAAGGAACTCTGAAGCACTTACAAACAACTGCATTAGGGTATAACCAGCATATATGACTCAAGGTTGTCTTAAGAAGGGGTGGTTACATTTTTTAAGCAATTAATTCAGAACTCTCCTCTGACTTTTAGAGTTAGCATTTTTCGAAGCTGTATTTTACAGAAACTGAACAAGTTGCTAATAAACAGACTGGGATACATTATTGATGATTCAGTGTCCCAAATGCACTCTCTTTTTCTTCTCAATAAGAAAATACCCTTTTTTTTTCCTTTCCCTCTAAGAAACCTTCCAGGGCTTTTGGAGTAACTGCTTATTTATATGTTTATCTGAAATACAGGAATGAATTATGTTTTTAAACACATGAAAAAGTGTGGACATAATACCCCAAAGACAGCATTGGCTGAGGGAGATACATGTGTGTATATGTATTATTCTTAAGGAGCAATGCTACTATGCAATAATCTGTATTCTCTGCCACTGTTTTGGAATGTACAACAGGCAGAGTCACCTGTGAGTGAAAGGGTGAAAGAACAAGGATTTTGGTATGTATAAATGTATATATGTGTGCTTATATAATTTGATTTTTTTCCTTGTGTCCTGTTACATTTTCCCACAATTCCTGGTACAAAAGCACAAATATTCATTGATGTAAAATGTCTCAGTTTAAAAAGAAGTTAGAGCTTTTAATTTTATGAGAAAAATGTGGTTAATCACATTGACATGTGATTGTCCCATCTTCTGTCCTTTTATATTTTGGTGAAGATACTCTAATTTCTCTGCTGATTGACTAAAAACATACAAGAAAAATCCTGGGGTTGTACTTTTCCTAAGCTGTATGTATAAATGGAACAGGGTATTTTATTTTTTCTGTTGCCACAGCAGATTTATAACTGAATATTTACCAATAAACAGACACAAATCACCTTTTGCTCATATAAAGGAATGTCTGTCTACTTCGAGCTATGCTTAGGGGGTCAGAACATTGCAATTTTTAATTCATATTAAGAAAGTAGCAAGAAAGTCAATGGTTTAAGCAGAAAGGGAAGTCTGTCAAGAACTTGTTGAGACTAGGCTTAGCAGTCAGCCTTACTGTTGGAGTCTTGCCAAGGAAATTTCCTTCATAGTAACAAGAGAACTGCAGGCTATCTTCAGTGCAAGTTTTTCACAGCACTTTGCTTATAGGAAAGCCACTACCGGGTCCTCAGATGAGATTCAGACATACATGGGAGAGTTTGCTGCCCTGTCTGAGGTGATTTTAAAGGTATGCCAAGGAGAGACCAGCTCTGGTAACTGACTTCTGCTAGATTGTTTCACAGCAGGTCCTAATAGCACACAGTCTGTGGATTCAGAATTCACAGGGCCTGGCTGAAGTGTCTATGACAATTCCTTTCAGTTTTCTGCGGTATAAACAATAAATGAGAATCACTGGGCTTTTACCCCTACCCATTTTGTAGGTTTGTTGAGATTCCAGAATGGGGCCATATGAACACTTTTTTGTAAAAAAAAAAAAAAAAAAAAAGTACAGCTCTTAGCAAACTGTTCAGAAAGTATCTCATATTTGCTCTTGATACTTGACATTTGTTTCTTAAATGGCATAAATATCAGAGTTAATATTAGAAAAATAGCATAACAAATTAATAAAACTTGGAAAAATAAATGTAGCAAAGTCACCCCTCAAAAGCTGCCCCCCTTAGTCTTACAGCAAGCCTAAATCTAAGTCTGCTTGTACTTCCAAGGACTGCAGCTTAGCCTAAAATTTTGTCTCTGTAATACTCTTGGTTAAAACCAAGTGCAGCTGCCCCATCTAGCAAGTCTCCTCACCTGATAACAGCCACAGTCTTCAGCCTTAATTCATCTGCTCTCCCTGGTCTTCTACTCTTTGCTTGGGAAAGCAAGAAGCAGGGGGGAATCTAAAAAGATGGGAAGTCAAGATACCAGTTCTATAGTTACAGGGATTTGAAGGGACCATGAGACAAAAAGATGATGATGGAAGAGAGGGATTCTACTCCTATTCAAGTTTATTCATGAACCGTCTTATTATAACTCACTATACTTACCTTTCTTGGTGTCCCTTTCCACTGTAGAGTTATCCATGATCCTGCTAATTTCCCTTCAGGAGCCAGAGGCTTCTGGAATGGAGCTTTTCCCCTACAATCCACAGACTTCCTCGTCTTTTTTCTGTGCTCCCCTCAATTTCTATCTGTTCCATCCAGCTCCTCTCACACATCGCAGCTCTCCTACTTCTCCTTGGTCACCAGCCCAGTCTGTCATTGCCACAGAAGATAATGGTACCTTTATTACTAAAAACCCTGAACTGACTAAGTACCATTACATCTACAGTTCAACTTCAGATAGATACATAAAAAAATTTACCATTTCCCTCCCCTCATTGCTCATATCAGAGAATTCATAGGTCAGCATTATTTCATTAAGCAGTCTGAGAGTCCATAGCTACTTACAGTTTGCGTCATAAGATCCCAAAAGAACTTGCATCATAAAATGCATATGAGAGCAAATAACTTTAAAATTATGTATTTCTTCAAATAATCACCCAAAAATTGAAGTTTGTAAAAGTTTTGTCAACAGTGATGTTGTCCAGCCCAGTCATCAGAAAGGGCAGAGTTATTTTGGACAAAATCACTTCAGGCAAAGTAGGTGAACCCTCTGTAGCATTCTATCTAAGAGCAACTTTTACTAGAGTTAATGATACAAAAGATGTTCTTTAAGATAAAATTTATTTCTAAAGCAAGTACAGTTGAGTTGTGTGCGCATATTTGCATGTGTTTTATCATGCATGCTTTTATGAACAGAACCACCAGGATTTACTTGTTACAACCTAGTAGATGAAGCAGATAAATGTTAGTGTTAAAATGAGCGGCAGAATTGCATTAGAGTAGTGTAAATGTTATTTTAAGATTTTGTAGTACTTGCAGGGTACTGACTGTCCTGCCAGAACTACATGTAATAGCCTCAGGCAGTTGTTACCTTCAAGTAGAAACATGGTCTCTCAAATTTGTGATGAATTGTTGAGATGTGTCAAGTTAAATTGTGTCAGGAAACACAATCAGTTGATATTGCTCATTCTTCCTGAATGTCACAGAGCTTCTAAAATGTATACAGATTCAACTTTGACAAATAAGTGAGAATTTAAGGCAAAAATCCAATATCTGTTGTGCAGCCCATCTCAGAAGATAACTGACATCTGAATTGCATGCATGGTACTATGTCTTTATTAATGATACTTAGATAGAATGTGGTAGTTCCTATGATACTCATGTGCATGCTCTTTTTCCACTTTTATAGTAAAAATAGTTTCAGGTGATTCCTAAAGTCATACATCAGCAAATATTTCATCAGAAATGGCAATCAGTATTCCGGTGGCCTCAATATAATTCTAAAAGGCAAGTGCTAAATAGTCATCCTCTGATAGTAAAATTTCTAAAACAAATACTTACCAAAAGGCTTCCAAACATATTAGTTATTATATATGATTGTATAAATTAAGCACCTTGTAGAATGATGTTGTAAAACCAAAAGAGAAATGTTTCAAGAAAAAAAATTAAAAATTAAACAGTTTCTCTATTAGAGTATTACTCAGAGTATTTAGATATCCTGTTTGCCAAGTGGAATGGATTTTTTTTCCTGTATTATGCATAATTAATGTCAATAGTATTATTAAACAAACATAGTAAATCATGAATGTATGGTCTGTTTTAGATACCTTTGTTAGGAATTACAGTCAGAATTTACTTTTAGACTGTGACACTAAAAGGTTCTAAATGGATAAACAGTATGCAGCTAAAGAGGGGGTTAGGTGAGAAGAGTAACAAATACAATGTTAAGATGCTTGCTGTTTTGCAGGTTAACAAAGCATGTTAAATACTTGTAAGCCAATACAGTGAATAGCTAATGACCAAAATAATGAGCATAACAATGTTTTATTTCCTATGCAACATAACTGAGACAAAAAATACAGCTAAACCATGCGTAACTACCTTCAGTAAACAATTTGTTGCTATGGCTCACAACTGAACTAGAGGTACTGAAGGGAATGGATAAACTAAAGCTCCATGTCAGCATCAAAGTAGGAAGAGAGTAGGTACATATGCATGTCTATATGCATTGGTTTTGTTCAGAATCTGCATTTTTGCAGCTTCTTGTTTCTTTTGCATCATCTCTCTTGTTCCTTTAATGACGCCGTTTTTACACACTTCTATTCTCACCTCTGCTGCATCAAATAAACCACCTGCCTTCACTGTCTAAACCCTTAAGCACACCTCTTTTCTCTCATCTCTCACTCAGTACTGCTGCTGCTGCCTCCAGTCAGCTCATAACATTTGTAATACCACCCTATTCCTTTAACACCTGTGAGGTTTCTTTTTTAAACAGCTCATTTCGGTGCTGTACTGTGGAAACTCACTCTCCTTTACATCACAGACACACTCCAGGTTGAGAAATGGACATTGGCAGTCATGCTTGTTTGCTGGGGTCAGTTGCTATCCAGCAGTCCTGTCTCATCTCATTGCTTAGCAGTTTTTTCCTACCAACTCATAGAAGAAAGGAGGTTAGAAGGGACATTTAGAGGTCATCTAGTCCAGCTTCTTCAAAGCAGACTAATTTCTACGTTAGATAGACTTGCTCGGAGGCTTATCCAGTAAAGCTTTGGAAATTCTTAAGATTGGAGATTCCCGCATGTCCAGCCTCTCTGGGTGTCCTGTAAGTGTTTCATCACCCACAGTAAAGAATTTTTCTATTTTCATCAAACATGAACTTCTTAGCTGCAGCTTGTATCCCATGTACTTTTTTTTTTTTCACTGTGCACCTCTGAGGAGAAAGTCAGTGTCCTCTGTATCCTCCCCTTCAGGCAGTGGAAGAATGCAGATTAGACCCTTCCTTTACCTTCTTTTCTTGATGCTGAAGCTTTGTTCCCTCAGCCTCTGCTCCATACATCATATGTTCTAGCCCCAAATCTCTGGACTCTTCAGTTTGTCAGTGTCTCTGTTGCACTGAGGGCCCGGTATTAGAACACTGAAGATGCAGCCTTGCAAGGGCCAAGTACAGGGCCATCACTTCTCTCCTTCTCTTGGCTATGCTTTTAGTAATGCAGCCCATGATGTGGTTTGCCTTCACTGTGCAGGGGCACACTGCTAACTCATGTTAGGTCATTTTATGCAAAGTTATTACCTAACCAGTTAGTTCTGCCTCTGCGCTGATACATGAAGTTGTTCCATTCCAGGTACAGGACCATGTGTTTTACTTTGTTGAACTTCACAAGGTTCGTCAGCTCATTCTTTCAGCTTGCTGAGGTCCTTCTGAATGGCAGCCCAACCACTACCTCCAGTTGTATCATCTGCAGACTTCTGGGGATATATTCTGTCCTATCACGTGACTCGTTGATGAAGGGGTTAAACAGCATTGGCCCCACTATCAACCACTGAGGAACACTGCTTGTAACAACTCATCAGTTAAACTTTGAACCACTGACCATTACACTGAGACCAACAATCCAGCCAGCTTTTCACATGCTTTGTAGTCCACCTGTCTAGCCATGTCTTTTCAGTTTATCTGTGAGGATACTGTAGGAGACTCAAAAAGCTTTGTTACAGTGACCAACATCTATTGCTGTCCCTGCATCCACAGAACTAGCCATTTCATCACACAAGGCAATTGGTTTGGCAGACCCACAGTTTTCCCTTTCTACCCATATTCCTGTCCTCAAAGAGCCTTCCATGAGGACTTGCTCCATAATTTTCCCAAGGACCAAGGCAAGGCTTTAGCCTGTAGGTCTGCAGATCCTCCTTAACTTTTTGAAGATGAACTTGAACACTAGCTGTCTGTTGTTTCTTCTTTTATGTTAGCTTGCAAGTTCTTTGGCAGCAGGTCCCTAGCATGTACTCCAGTAGGTCCAGGACAGTGTCAGGATCATGGTAGAAATTAGGGATATCTGATGAGTAGCTTCTGCTTTATTGAAAATGTAATCACACATTATTGTCACTGTTGCTTCCCAGTCTCTCAAGTTCATTGTAAAGTTTTAAGTTACAAACATTATTCAAAACTGAAAGCTTCTAGAATACATCTGATACTTAAGTTCCCCCCCATGAACACTATTAAACTTTCAAATAATTCAGTTAACATCTGATTTACCTAGTAACTCTTGGCTGTTAAACTGCTGCATAGACAGTTGCTTATGTCTTCTTTGAATCCTGAATCTCTTCAAGCTATTATGCTTCCAGTTCTGGAAAGAAAGAAAAAATGATGATATGTGAGTTAAGTTATGATTCCAGAGTACACCTTTAATGGAAAGGATTGGTTTGGGGTAAGCTAATTTCACAGAATTTGTGGGAACTGCTCTACTGCTGAATCACTGTTAGATCTGTGTGAGCTGATGTTTTCTCCCCTATATGGGGAAAAAGATAGACTTCTAAGTCCCTCATTGTTCCCAGAGAGCAATTCTACTAGGAAAGCACAAGCTCTTCAGCAAAAGCTTAGGACAGAAGGATATTCTGTTACTGTTTTTTCCTTCTCTCAGTGAAGTAACTACATTGTTGATATCTTTGTACACTATGTGTAATTATTCCAGTTTTTCTAATTGCCTCTTTCCTCAGAAAGGTGAGGCATTCATAGTTTGGTCTTATTTAAGAATTGTTTTCTTGTGGTTTTTTTTTAAAGATGCTTTGTGCAACTTTGATTTCTTTGAATCAAAACAATTTTTTTATTATCAAGCTTAATGGCTACACTTAGAGTTAAAGTGGCAAAAGAGTATTTTAGCTTGACATTTGACCTTCCTAACTTATTTTTTTTATTGCCAGTGCTTGCAAACCGTTGTTTCAATTCTTATTTTTCCTGCAAGAAAACCAGGTATTGATACAAGTAGAAGGGCTCAGATATGGAGCCTTTTTCATTTAGACATGGAGTTCTTTTAAAAGAATGTTTTAATTGATTTGAAACAAAGAATGACTTGCCAGTTGGAATAGAAAATAATTCTTAAGTTTCATATATACAGGCAGAAATTCAGACATAGTCTCTCAAAGACAATTCTACTAGTCATCTGGTTAAAATTCTGTGTAAAACTCCTTAACTTAAAATTTATAGTGATGGTTTGCTTTTGTGATATTTTTAGTTGACTTACTGCTGGACTGTACAAAGCCATTTCTGAATCATTCCTTTCATGCTGTAGAATGCCTTGGAGTCATGGAAGCTGTGAAGATTAATTCCTCTGATTAGCGCAGTTACATGCTCCACATCCTAAAAGAATTTTATAAATTTAAGACCAAGAAAATGTGTTCCATTTTAAACAATGAGCCTTCTAATTCTACTCTGTTTCAATCCTTTGTTTGTGCTGACATGTTTGTTATACCTCGTGTATAGGTAAACAAATTGTATACATAGGACAAAACAATATACTTATAGGAACACTAAAATATTTTAGACCTCCCTGTCTCAAAGTGAGTGTAACTAGTATTTCCTTGAAAACAGTGGATCCTCAAGAAACCAGATAAGTAACATTTTTTGCAATTTCACTATTTTCCCCTCTGCTCATCTGCAATATTTCAATGAATTTGTTGCATTTTTAGCAATCTTACAAGTAGTCTAACAGTTATTTCAGGTTACCTAGTACTTCTTGATACCAGTCCTGCAATGCTTACCATAAAAGTTGAGGCAAAAAAGTGAAGGGATAGAGATGATTGTTCATTAGGCAAGGAGGTTAATGAGGAACTAGTGTTCATGCCTCATGTACATAGCCAAAGACAACTTAAAAACATGGGGATGTACTCAAATACAGCAAAATCACAATTAAGGCAGATAAACTGATCTATCTACCCATCAGTATAAAACCATCCAGGACCAGAAGCAAGTCAACTACAGTCTTGTGCCAGAGAGCACCCTCTTTTGCCTTTTATCTTTAGGGATTACTATACTCAGAAGACAAAGTGGGTTCAGGACTCTGAAGCATTAGCTCCTGCCAGCAGAGACATAAGGAGCATAAGAGGGGTTCAGGCAGTAATTTAACAGCTTCCAGGCCAGTTTTCAGGGGTTTGGTTTTTTTAGGTCTAGCATAAAGCCAGATGCTGTGCCACCTCACAACAGCTTAGCTTGTGCTCCATAGACATTCACCATTTAGCAAGGTTAGTCAGCTCCCTAGCAAGGGGAGGCAAAGCACCCCAGAGGTGATAGCTACCTGCTCAGTTGTAGGCTTCTGCAGGCTCAACCAGCACCACCACTCTGTCTGGGGCTGCTTATTTTCCATCCAGGGTCATCTTCCTCCTAGTCGTTGCAGCAGCAGGGGTGAGATCCTGGTTGTGAGGGTATAGGCCAGTGTCAGGGAGCAGCAAGGGCCAGCTGCTCCCTAAGGGTAATCTCAGTGCAGAGACAGCTTGCACTGAGCCCAGCTCCATGCAACAGCATCCAAGTGTAGCAAGGAGCTCAGGGTGCTGGCAGCAAGATCCATCGGCAGTCTCAGACAAGGTGAGCAGTGGAGCAGCTGTATGGTCAATCCAGGAGCAAAAGGACAACAGGCCAAAGCCAGACTCTAGCATCTACATACAGGAGTCCGTCCAGGAGATAAGCTGCTGGCAAGGTAGGTCCATCCAGAGGGCAGGACTGGCCACAGGAATACCTGTGACTCAGGTCAGAGCCTGGGGTGCAGGCCAGAGCTTAAATAGTGCTCTGGGGCCAGTGGGCAGAGGCCGTGGGAGGAGGAGGCCTCAGGTGAGACTGCTCAGGGCCATTAAGGCCTGTTGGTGCACTTGGGGCCATGGCAGCTGGAGCAGAGGAGAACTGTTTTTCCTCTATCCCTTGTCTTGGTCCATTCTGATGTCTCAGGGCAACCCAGAAGGGGAAGCCAAGACAATGTCCAAACTGGATATGAGATCATGAGCAGTGACATACTAGAATTTGCTGTTCCTTACGATAATGTTCAGGGAAGTGACAGTTTTTGTAGCATTCTCCAATTGCACATCATTGAGCCTGCCTTTTGAACTTTAATGGCTTGATGCGAGACTTGTTCTTCTGTTTATTTTGCTCAAGCTGTTGTTGGGTAAGAACGCCCAGCAATGTGTCCTAGAGAAATAAAGAATTAGTCATTAAAAAGGCAAAGCACCTCTCCCAGCTTTTTTCCTCTTTAAAATGTAGGCCTATTTTTATGGAATTTATTTGCTTTATTTTGTACGTGCTATATATTTTTTGCTATAACACCATATGTTCAGGTTCCTGCTGAATTAATTAGCAGAAATTAGAAGCTTAAACATTTGGAGGGTTTCCAAGAAATAAAGACTGGAAACTTTTGCAGTTATCAGTCCCTTCGTTGGAAGTGTAGGCACATCAGTGAATTAATTATGACCAGAGATTTGACATAAAATATTAGGTTTTTTCCTGTGAATTTAATGCTGATTCAACTGAAAGTTTTGCTTACTTCTGCAAGACATCAGTTGCATTCAGAGTGTGATGTACACCCACATTTGTCTTCACTATTTTTTGTCCAAGGCTGAAAAAAAGGGATTTATGGCAATTACTGCCCTGTTGACCTGTCTGGTGTTTGTGAAATGGAAGACTGGAGTTTAATTGTCAAGGCAGAGTTTGTGAACTTGATAATACAGATAGTACCCAACATGGGTACATCAAAATGAGTAGTTACTGCTAAAAGAGCAGGAAAATAGAACTTGCAGATAGTGAAATAGAAAGGAAATAGATCAGTGGGATGTTATTTTATAAAGCGAAAGGGAGTGCTCTTGATGCTGCATAGGCTTTGCAGTGTGGGTCACTACAATTTGCAGATACTCTTCAGAGGTTTGCTCGTGATTACCGGGATGAGATGAATTTAGTAAAGGGGTGTTGTTTTCTGGGCTGCTGCTCCTATCTTAGTGAGGAGGCAAGTGGGCAGCCTGGAGAAAAGGGAACGAGGAAGGCTTGTAGTCAGGGACTTCTCCGCCATCTTCTTCCCTCTTCCTTACCCATAGAAGCAGCGCTATCAACTTTGTATTTCAAGGCTTCTCTATCAGAATGTAAAACATGACAAAATTTTGAGGGCATAAGTCATATTTTCCAAAGCAAAGAGGTTTATTTTGTAATATTTTTATAAGAATCAGTTACTTTAAGCAAATTATATTATTTTACATTCACATGTACAGTAAGTCATAAGCACTGGAGAAAAATTAGGCTTTGGCCATTCGTGTTCTGTATGTATCCCATATCCTTCAACATGTAGATGAGGTGAAGGCACGGCACACTCTAAAAATCAGGGTTTACGGGGATACCCAGCCATTTCCAAATCAGCTAGAAGCTCTCCAAATTGTGTGCCCAGCTTTGGTTGTTTGGTATATCAGAAGTACATTATAGGGTGGGAAGAGGAAGTATGGTTAGGATTTTCAGTATATGACTTCATTCTTTCCTAAAGGATTATTTTACTATGATTTTCCCCTCTGCACTAAACTGGGTTACAGACCAGTTGTTTGACAGTACTGTAGCACTCTCTGTAGTCACTTTCCTGTGTGCAGATGAAGCCATGGTTATTTCAGAGCAATAAGGCCTTTATCTTCATAAAATCAGTTCACCTGTATTCTTTCCCATCCCCCTGTTCACCCTACCAAATGTCTGACTTTGTTGTGTCCGAGCGATCAATCCACAGGGAATAATTGCAGTTGAACCTTTGGTTTCTTTATTGCCAAGAGTCAAGCTAGGATGGAGTTGCCATCTAATAGAATGTAACTGTTCCCAGAAGCTGTAGGGCTACAAACAGCCTTACTGTATTTTCTATATGATTAATTTTATTTAGTATCCTTTTAGTTTAGGTTTTTGGTTTTTTTTGAATATGCATCCTTCTGAGAAAAACTATTCACAAATGCTCACCTTGGGAGCACGGTGAACAACAGAAACAGTGCTGAACTGCTGTGTTTTCTGCTAAAAATATGACTGGAGTCTGTTCCAACCTTTTTAATTAAACCAGGACCTTCCAGGGTTCACACAGCCTGCCAATGGTTTTCACACCTTTTTCTTCAACACTATACAGCATTTCTTAACACATGTTTTTTATTCAGTACCTTTGGTGGCGGCTGTTTTGGTACCTTTGGGGATTAAAACTCTGTCTTTCTTCTTAAAATGGCACTAGTAGTGGCATTCAGCTTCCCATAGTATGCCTCAGAGCTGATATAGTACTACTGTCCGTAAAAGTTAGTGAATAGTTTTGCCTCTCTGTTTTACTATATTCTTGACACCTTTGAGGCATAATACTGTAGGGCAGAAAGAGGTATCCCCATACCAAGTCTCTGGCCCGGATTTCGTGACTGCCCTGACACCAGCTGAGAGCAGATTTCAGCTTTCTTAGTATAGAGGTTGCATTTCCCTTGTCATGGCCTGTGTTCTGGGTAGAGACATAGCTCTGGTTTGCTGGAAAGAAGGTCAAACAAGCAATGATGGACAAAGCTTGTGTTTGGATGGACTGGCTTGCAGTGCTAGATCTTCTGCAAGCCAGATGGCCACGAGTCACCATGATTTCAATGAGGCATGCTCACACAAATATGGTTAGACCTGCTCAGAGCATGGTGCTGCCTCCCTGTACCTTGTTTTCATCAGCCAAGTTGAAGTACAAGCAGAGCAGGTGCCTTTCTGTCTGCCACAGACCATGTGGCCAGGGGAATTACTGCTGCTTCAAGGCTGATCTGCCTTGAATGACCGCAGCCAGTTGACCACTTGGAGGTCAGTGTCTGGGGGTATGGACAGTGTGTGACCTTAATGTGAGTAAACGTGATAGGGGTATTTGGGAATATCCAGGTCACACAAATGTAGTCTTCACACAGCGTACACCCACCAGCAGTAACACCATGATTTCTTTATTGAAAAATTGCATCACAGCTGCTACCTGACCTGGTAGAAGATGGCAAAAGGTAGAAATGTGGAGGGATCTGTATCACAGATTGCAAACATAAAATTTTCTTTCACAATATTTCCCCATACCTGTCTCAATCCTGAACTGTTAAGGTCATCTGAGAGCTATCGTTTTTGTCAGCAAGTAACAGATCAAACAATTCCACTAGTTCTGGGTGCTCTGGGATGGCAAAGGGAAGGGGTGACACTGTTCAATATACCCTGGGTGGGTGAGAATTCATGGAAAGAGTCTCAGAGTTCAGCACAGTATCTTCATTTCAAGGTAAACTTACTCATAAAGATATCTACTGTAGTCATACTTGTTTCACAGACCATTGAGATCATCCCTACAGATGCACCTCTATTATTCCTCTAAAAGAAGTAGCCGACGCTGTTACTGAGGTTGTCTTTAAATTTATGGAAAGGCCACGTGCCATCAACATACCGATAAGCAAAATAAATAAAACACAATGAAAGCTGTAAAGTAGGAGAAGTAGGAGGGCAGGGGGGTTATAAGCACACTTTGTCCCACATGCCTACCCCCAGGAATGCATGGTATTCTGGAGGTAGTGTGCTTCTGATTAGTGTTGTGTCAGAGAAAAAGGAGGTATAGGAATGTAGTTTCTGCTTTTCACCATTCAGGTCGGCTTCCCACTTCCACCTGGATGACTTGATCACTAGTTCTCTTGCTACCCTGAGGTGAGTCTGTCTCTCTTTCCCTTAGGGAAAGAAGGTGCACTGTATAAGCTGGGACTAAAATTAAGAAAATACTTTGGATATTTACACTAACACCTTTGATTTATAGTTAGCCTTAGGCAGCGGTTTACTTTCAGAGTTTCGTTCATTAGTTTAAACATCCTCTTTTTCTTGTTGGCTGAATCATCTATGTAAAGCAGCATATTCTTCAGTGAGTAATGGCTGAGAAGCCTCTTCTGTATGTATGTGCCTGTGGTAATTGCTAGATATATTGTAATACTCTGCTCTTAAATAACATCTCTCTCTCTCTCTTTTTTTTTTTTTAATTTGGCTAGATAGTTATAAACAGATCATAGTTCCCAGTTAATTTAGCACTGCGTAGTTTTTATACTGGAATATACATGATACCATTTCTCTCTCTTGAACGCCTTCATTAATGCTGTCTAGTCTCTGTCTATATTGCTTTTCAAGTGGGGCAGTCAGAGGTCGCACGTGAGGATAGCATGAATATTCTAAAGTGATTTCCTTAAAGAGTTCTCATTGCTTGTGTGGGAGGGCATGAGCTGCAGGCACCAGATGCTGGACATTTGTTACTAGCAACTGTGAGAGTTTGGTGCTATACTGCACCAAGGGCTCTTGCTGTCATGGTGTGGGTAACACAGGATATGGCAGGAAAAAATTGCTGCCAAAGAAGTTACTGCTGTTGGAAGGGGTAATTGCAAGTGTTAACTCAGTATTTCCTCTAATTTTCCTTTTATGCCTAAAATGTGGTGTTTGCATTTCTAAATATTCAGCAGCTTTAAATGTGTAGGCCATATCCAGATTAATCATTGCAGCTTATCTGTGTCAAGACTGTTTTGTTTCTCACATGTGGGTTTTTTTGCAGCTTTTCTTTACAGAAGCCATAATTTTGCTTTTGGGACTTGCAGTTCAATCTAGATTAATAAGAGAATCAATGAGTTACTTAGAGACTCTATCTTATCTTTCTTTTCTTACACCTTTTTTAACTGACTGGGATTTGTTTGGGTTTTATCCTCAAAGGATACTTTCAGAGTAGTCCACCAAATTCTTTTCCAAGAGCAGTTCTTGTCTACAATATGGCAGGCTCTGAGGCCCCACCATAATCATAAAGTTCTCTCAGTGGACCTCATGTGATGTCTGGCTGATGTTTAAAGTAAAAAGAGCTAGTTGTTGAGACTGGGAACGCACATCAACTCCTTGCTCTCCCACATTCCCGACTAAGAACCGCGCAGGTAAGGTCTTACCTTGGCTGCTGACAATAGGCAAGGCAAACAGAAGGTGGGTGGAGGGAAGAGTTAGGAAATATTGTAGAGGAAAGTCCCCACAAAGTTTCTCAGTTACAGTGCCATTCTTCTCCTTTACGTCTGTGCTGCAATGTGGAGCCTGTATCTTGTGTTTCCTTTTTAGAGTCAGGCTGTGCAGTGTTTGACTGGGTGAGTATTACTGGTACTTTAACAAAATTTGAAAGTGGTGTCTTTCCAACCAAGCCAAGCCATGCAAAAAAGCTATACAGCGCCATAATTCTGTTCATGCAGTGAGAGAACCATTATAAATAAATATGAGATAAATGTATAAGTAAGCATGGCTGGTCAATGGGTTGCTTAACTGTGATAAAAGCAGCTTTTCTCAGAGGGTTTATTAATATAGAAAGAGAACTTCTCATTGCCTGGGACAGAGCACAAGCTTCAGAGCAGAAACCCTCAGAATTTTGTCAGGATTTCAGTGAACAAGCAGCTGTCTGTATTGCATTGCCTGCCAAGGCAGTAACTTATTCCAGAAGGTCTCTTTAATTTTAAGTCCTGTAGGCTGAGGAAACAAGCTGCCTTAGAATAAAGTATGGTTTAACCGTGATGAAAAAAACAAAGTGGCGTTTTTATTCAGGCCTGTCATGTTAGTTTTTGGGCATGTTGTATTCAACTGAAATACTCTCAGAGGATGATTCCCCCTTTCAGTTCTAGGAAATTTCAACTACTGTGTTAAGTCTCCTTTACCAGAGAGCCTGTCCCAAAGATCTTTTCTAGTGCTTTCTTCTTGACCTAGCAAGGTGACAATGACATTTGCCAATGGTCAGTGACTTGCTGTAGTGAATTGTGTTCTGTTGAGTATCATTTTCTGCAGACACTCTGTGTCCATTAAGAAAAGTTTCTAGCCGCCTTGGTTGATAAGAAAGCCTTTGAAGTACATAATTAACTAGGAATGGCCTGTCTTACTGAGGTAGTACCAGGCAGTTCAAAACAGTAAGGAATGACCTAGGTAAAACCCAAATTATGGCTCTAGTTTGCAGTCTCTGCAGCCAGGGATTTCAGCAGGTGAGTTCTTACCTCACTGCGGGGAAGGAAATCCCTTCCTCACCTCCAGCATTCTACAGCAGGAATGATGAATGCTGTCTGTTGCCAGTCAGTAGCAAATTCCTTACTCTTAACATAGTGGGGGGGGGAAGTAAAGTGAGCTAAGCAGCTTTGTACAACACTATAAGCAGATATAACTGTCTGCCAGAGGGTATACATTCTAGCAAACAGCACCCATGTTAATATTTTTTCCCAAATCTTTGCTCTTTTTTGGAGGGTGGGGAGGATGGCATCTGTGATGGATTCTAGCCAGTGACCACGTCCTGCTCTCCTCCTACCACTTCTCTCAGACCATGTAGCTGCAAGAGAGCTTTCTTACTGACGTTTGATGAGCAGAACAGGAATTAAGACCTTCCATGTTTTAATTGCTCTTTTCTTAGACTCATATAGTCAGTTTTGACAACTCACAACATTATTAGAAATGTTGTCTATGCATATTACTTCATGTCTTGGCACTTCAGATACGCTATTGTAGGTGAAACTTACCTCCAGCACTTTTTAAATAAGTTCCTGGCTGTTTGAGCAAATCCTGAAAATGTGACCTCTGAAGGCTTGGAAAACACAAAGTAAATACAAAGAACCTTAGATTTATTATTTCAAGTCTCATGGTATTTATTCCAGTTCTGTGATATTTTGGAGCTTGACTCATGATATTTGAATGCTTGAGGCTGACACTACAAAGATTTCATTCACACACGCTCTATGTTACACTGCGTTTACATTTGTCAAGAGCGATGAGGAGAGCCCACCCCACCGTGAAAAACATGGGAGATTTGAGAGGATGGGAATGTCATGACCCTTTGGTGAGTTGTCAACAGTATATATGAGAATTTGTTTACTTACTTTTTTCAAAACATGAACAAGGCAATTATTAAATTGATAAAGTACAAAGAAAATACAACACTGTCTTATATAAAACTGTTCTTTTTCATTATACAAAGTGTTTATTCTAAAAATCTGAATTTAGTTTCTTCTTTGCATAGCATTTTAAAGCCAGGTATTTTTTCAGTTAGAGTCAAGTTGTGCAGGCACAAGGACTACATGGGACTGAAATTGCTTCTGCTGGTCATGCCCATGAGGCAATTATAATATGGAGGAAGTAAAACTAAAAAATGTATTTACTGTTTTTACTCCAAAAACCAAACCCCAAACACCCAAACCTTGAAATGCAACAGATAAGATGACACTAGGTGGTGTTTCAGCTCTGAAGAGTTGTGTCTGAAGGATTTTCATCATACCTGGTGTCCAAGGCAAGACTTTCAAGAGCTTCTGTTGCCTTTTAGTCTGATTCTGTGGCAATGCCACATGAAACAGCAACTTGTCAGTGGGCTAGACAACGTCTAGTAGAAAATAAATGGGGCTGAAGAAGTATCAGAAAAGTCAAGGGGATTAAAAAATTAGGGCCCAACAAGTCCAGCTTGTTTATCTCTGTGAACTTGTAATAAAGTAAGCTTTATCTGTACCTTCATAAGGGCTTCAAAATTAAGAGTTGGTAGTTAATCGCTGGGATATTAGAAAAGAATACTATGATCTTTAATTTAATAAGCGTTTATTATTTCCACAGTTCGAAGAATCTTAAAACACATGTTCAGCTGTAACCAAGTATTTCAAGAATTAACTGAATTGTCTAATTGTCTAACTAATTAACTCTGTAACTAAATGCCAGCGTTTCAAATAAGAGCATGATCTGTAGTACTCTGGTGGGAAGATGTGAGATTTTCTACTCAGAGATTGTGAAGTTGAACAAGAAAAAGGAATTTGAAAATCAGTATCCTATTCTGATGTGGAGAAGTGTACTCCTTTCCTCTGGACATAAGAACCAAACCGAGAGGAAAAAACAGGTTGCAGGTGCAAGGCATAAAAGTTTCAGGGTGAGCTAATGCATGAGGAAGTAGTATTTAAGATCTGTGCCTTCCTGAAGATAACTGAGACGAGTAGTGTCCAGCGGAGTCACCTGTTTCATGGTCACTGGCCTTACCATAGAACATAATCTTTCAAGAGATCTCTCATATCAAAACACACTTCTATTAATTTTAGCTGATTTTAGTACTGGTTATCATATTAAAGGAAGTGTCATTAATGTAAGTCTTTCCTACAACATACATACTATAAACACAACATGTCATAAGTATTGTTATGATAGAATTGTATATTGTTCCAACAAAACTGCAAGTTAATGGTGCTTTATAGAGGTAAAGAAGTAATTCTTTGGAAATATTTTGATAATTGGTTCAACATATAATTAGAAACTTTTGCGGTATATAGAAGATGGATTACTGAGCCATTAGCAATCTAGCAATATGATTAGATATCCATATTAATAAACATCTGTCACAATGGCATAGCAGATGTGCTAGATGCATATATAACATAAAATGTAAATTTTTGATGAGTACTTTCTTATTTTTTACTACAAAATGTTTTAATTACATTATATATCATGCCATTTGTTTCATTTTGCAACTCTGAAAGTGCTTTTTATTTAAAACTGTGAGGAGAACTTTCTGATAGGTTCTAAAATATGACTTTGCTAATTGAATGAGCTAATTTTGAAAGGTGAATTTTATTGTCTTCCATTACTGACCTACAGCTTACAGGCTTGAGCAGCATTTTGGTTCTGATAATCCTGATTTTGGTACCTCTCTAGGCTCAGTAGTGTCTTGAATTCCAATTGCTTTTGAATTTATAATGCATGGCATGTAGAGTGTACAACTTCATGACTGCATTTTCTAAATGTTAGATGTCACAATCAGGCAAAAATTGCCACTGTTTCCTGAAGATAAAATTTGATAAATACAGTTATCAGATACAGTAGCTTGACTACCAGAAAAGTAACTCCCTAACTCCAAAAATTTCTTTCATTCCCATTTTCTGTGTTCTAAACTTCATTCAACTTAAAATCCATTTATCATATTTGAAAAATCTTTGATCATTGTGAATTTTTTCTTTGCAAAACACTAGAGGAGCACTCTGAAAAACAGTTTTGCAGTATTTTTATTTACCATTAGTCAAATACATCTTTTTAAGCACCTATGTTAGCAGGTTAGTGATAGCCCAGGTGAGTTTTTGAATCAAACTTTGGTATTAATTTGTATTTTTCTGGGGATTTTTCAGAAGACCGATTTGTTTGTCGTGACATACTGGTGGTTAAAATTATAATTGTACCACTGAGAGGTCTTGTTCTTTGAAGTGGCTTTAAAAACTACTAATGATAGCTTGTGGGCAGAAGTGTTGAAAAATGTGATTATTAATAGCACATGTTAACACCAGAAGTAGGATAGCACATGTAAACTCTGAAAATGGCATGGCTGGTGATTAGAAAGATGCTGTTACATGTAGTAAAGGCATTCTGAAAGATTCATTTTGGAATCAACATTTCAGTGGAATGATAAACCCTTCATTAAAGAATATTACGGTAGTAAGTGTTGGCAAGAAAGAGAAAAAATGATTGTGCTGTGAATCAACTTAAAGTATACAAAGAATGTTAGAGAGAAGGTGAAAAAGAGATTTACAGAGGCTAACTGCATAGAGTAAAATAATGCCATAAGACAGACCCGATTGTAGCATGACCTCCTTTCTAGCCCATGATATTACTACTGTTAATCAGTTTTGCCAGTTCTTCCAATTTTCTTCTGCATCTAGCAACATGAGTTTCTTTTCCCTAAAGTATCTGCTTCTGAAGACCTGTGGGTAAATGAACTTCTCAGGGCTCTGCTTCACATGTGAATATATTTTTTTTCCTTCCAGCCGTCATCTCTCCTCTCTGTTCTTGCAGAGGTGTCCACAGTGACTACAGGGTCTCCAGTTGCTACTGCCCAGCAGAGTAGGGATGCTGCAGAGGATGGCCTGGTAAACAGCAACCACTCATCATAGCTGTCCATGCTAAGGAAGGCCTTGTTTTGAGTTGGACAGAGCCTTAACCTTTATTTAAAGGTAAAATGGTTTGGGCTTTCGTGATTAGAGATTAAAAGCTTGAAGACTGACCAGTGTGCAGCCTTAAGCTTTAGAAGTACAAGAAGCTCAAAATAATCTGAGCGGCGTACTTTTTGGCCAGTCTTGTGATTTATGAGATCTGGGTGAGGTTTTTTAATTACTATGATTGAAGATAATCGTCAAGGGGAATGAGAAAATTTGAGATAAGAAGGGTTCAGAATTAAAACTATATGTCATTGATACAGCTCTTAGCTTCATTGTGTTAAAAGACCTCTCAGCAGCTGTGTTCACAGCTGGACGGATTGCACATCTAGGTTCTGGCTTTCTTTTCTATCTTTAGGTAGTCTCTGACATACCCTCAGCAGGAAACATGTATCTCACAGGTCTAGTGACCTTCTAAATACAGAAACAACCTAAATTTGTAAAAGTGCTTAGTTGTCTCCATGATCCATTGAGGAGTCATGTTTTCTAAATACCTGAAAGCCCTGAATTGGAATTCTTTGTGAAATTGGCAGTAGGATCATAAATGGCAGTGGACCATAATGCCTGTGGTGTATTCAAGGCATATCTGTTGTGCATCCAGCAACAGATGCAGAGTCAATAAAACACCCAGACGATGAGCAGGTCTAGGGAAGCGCTGAAGGTAGTTGACAGGTGAGCTGGTGGCATCTTAATAGTGCCTTGCCTGCCAGAATACAGAGAATTGCATGGAGAACATTCTCCAGCTCTCATTGCTTATCCTCACCCTTGTTTCATAGCTGGAGTTTGTGGCAGAGTGGAACCACCGTGATTTGTCTTTACCAGCTGCATAAAATACCTATGTTTGATCCATTGGCCGTAGATATTTTCAAGGAAGTCAGGCGTGGATGGTGGAGAAGGATCCCGCTTATTCTGGGAGGTATAATGAAAGCTAGAAACTTCTTGAGAAAGCAGGTCAGTTTTGCGTGTGTGTGCACGACAGGTTTCCCAGACTTCCCAGTTTGGCTGGTGTTGAAATCTAGATACGCTACTTCTACTTGCAAGGTAGGTCCATGTACAGGTGGTTACTACAAAATGTATCCAGTTGTCTCACCACGAAATATATGTGGTGTGACATATGTGAGAACAAACTGCAATCATTAATCTACCTACCTTTGCAATTTCTGCTGTCGTCTGATTTGTGGGATTGCGGTCAGTTCGATTAGGGAAAGACGCAGATCAAAAGTGTAAGCTCAAGAATGACAGATTGGTCATATAATACATATAAATGCATAATTACAGCTGTTTGGGTATATAATACAGCTGGCACTATTACTCTCTATTACTGAATCAGAGGTCTCGTTCTGTGACTCTAGTTCATGACAGTCTTTTATATTCATAAAAAAGCTCTTTGAACTCCCAAGTTTGAGGTTTTTAATGTTTATTTTTGGATAATGAATTTACTATATCTCCTTTGTTTGCTTTCATGTTTGAAAATCTAAAAATCCATTAGAAGACAGTTCTTTACAGTGTCTACATCTTCTTTTGCTACCATCCCATTTTTTTCCCCAGGAATAAGTAAAGTGTACCATATATTTTACTCTGGGTTTGTGATGATGTAATTAAAAGTTTCTGTGTAACTCCACGTCCAGAGGGTAGTTGGCACCTTCAACCTTTAGCTCAGCCCTTCTGAAGTTAAGTGTTTAGTTATGCATCTGTCAGAGTTCCTAATGGTTTTCTTCAAGTAGTTTGTGTTTTTAAATTGCATTGATTTATTCTGTATTAGCTTATTTTCTCCCTCCAGAAATGATTGAGTTTTAACCTCTACCTTTTAGAATTCACTGAGTTTTACTTGCTGTAACAGGCCTTGCTAGACGATGTGTTCCAAAACAGTAAGGAGATAGTCAGGATATGTATGTGGCTGGATTCTTTTAAAGAAAAAAGGCTAATAGAAAACAGATGCAAAAAATGATTTTCAGAACGATTCATTTGCTTTCTCTCATTGCAGAACTGAAAAGACACACTTTGAGGAACAATAGGAATGTTTCTTGCATTTTTTTAAAGATTACAGCATAGCAAGAGGATTTTGAAGGTAGTATTGACTTAGCATTGCTATGTTTGCACTGTACTGCTTACATTCATATTTTGTTTCATTAGTAACCCTCTGATGGCTTTTTTTTTTGCTTCCAGTCTGTTAAGACTTGCTTTTTCTAGACCATGTTATAACTCCTGTTGAAAATTCAACACATGGTCCACAAGAGTGGGAAGCAGATGGGCCACTCTGCAGTGGGAGTCCTTAGAGATAACGCTGACTTTCTGACTCGGCCGTAATTCACCTCTGTGCTTTGAGCAGGTGCAGATACGGAGCTGCAGTGCTTGTTACATTTGAAACATACTCCACACAGCCAAACGCCTCCATGTCTGCTCTTTCAGCTCTCACAGGACACAACCCTAAGTGCCTCTGCAGACAGGCTGTCAGTGCCTACAGAGTATCATAGACAGTGTTTCTGGCCTGTTTGTAAAGGACAAGGTTTGACATCTCCTTTTGCATTGTCTACTTTATTGCACGATCCAGGTCAGACTGCAAGGCAGCTGTGCTTTATTAACATGTACGGGTACAATCTTAATGTTATTTGTTCAGAACCAAATAGATGCTACTTAAGGAAAGGCTTGGATTTTAAAAATTACTGAAATATACAGTCTGTGAGGCTATTGGATGGTTTCTTATAGTAGAGATGTTAAAGTCTCTGGATAGTTTCTGTTCGTGACAGGGAAAATAGGAGAAGGGAGATTGATGAGGCAAATAGCAGAGGCTTTTCCTGTAATCAACAAAACAGTAACTGTAGATATGTAACATAGCAATTAAAAATGATAGACATCCAAATTAA
This sequence comes from Aramus guarauna, assembly GCA_013400195.1. Taxonomy (NCBI): domain Eukaryota; kingdom Metazoa; phylum Chordata; class Aves; order Gruiformes; family Aramidae; genus Aramus; species Aramus guarauna. The sequence continues at coordinate 10,460 of VXBL01000141.1, read as the reverse complement.
AGGCCATGACTGGTAAGATCTGCTGCCCTTCTTAGCAACTAAAAAAGTGTCCTTTGAAAAGCTGGATTTGGAAGCAGAAAGAGACAGAGAAACATCCGAGAAATAATGAGAGGAAAAAAGAGGTGAGAAACAAATAATTGCAGCCTGGTTTAGATACCAGAACTTACTCACTTGTGATGTTGTCATATTCTGTTACATTGTACCAGCAATGTTTGTGTATGGGTGTGATAAGCAGATCAGAGAGAGATTTGGGGAGAGATTTCTGGGGGTGCAGGAAGAAGTGGCTATGAAATAGCTAACTGGGGGAACCAGTTTCTACATCTGTAAATTGTTTCCTCTGTAATTAAACAAAACACAGATCATTGTGCTTCATGGATGGCATCTGCTCAGTAATGGCTCCATCGAATTTATTCAGGTGTGCTATATTGTACAAGCCACTGCTTGTCTTACAGTTTGGTGTCTATTTTTAATAAACTGCTACCAAACACAGAAGTGTTTCTAGGTTTACGTGCACTTGCAGAGCTGAAAATCTAAGAATTGCAAGCTTTTTCCATAATTACATATACGCTCGCAGATGGATGCCTTTGGATGTTTGGACTTCTCTTGCAGTTGATGATCAATTGCATCATCATAGTGTCCAGTTTATACCCCGTGGAGATCTGACTTTTTTTTTTGAGTTCAGTGTAAAATCCACTGATAAAATAATTTAGTAACAACAGCTAGCTTTGTGAAGCACTGAATGCTCTTCATCTACAGATCACAATGACAATTTTATATTGTTACTGTTTTACATATATATAAATACATATTTATCTAATTATAGGGTGTTTTGTTTGGGTTTTTTTTTTAATGTACATATATACTTCCTGCAGCTGGTCTCATTCAGCTGAAATTGGACAGAAATTGTACATTTTCATTAATGCATTTCATCAGGGTTAGCAAGAGAAGTCCAACCATCTTTGAGAAGGTTTGGACTTTTGGTTGGTAGGTAAAGGGAAGGGATGTTTGTATGTGTGCAGAAGTGTAAGTATGGGAAGATCTCAGTTCTTAGATTTTCATCTCTATAAGTGTATGTAGATGTACAGACACTTGTGTGTTTTGTTGTTGCACATACAAATATTCAATGCGTATACGTACACATCAGAGTCAGACATGTACCAGCACATCCCTTTGATGCTTTGCTTTCCACATGCTGTCGTTGCTATTATTAGTTTTGTCAGCCTTCTGATTTAAGAACTTGTAGTCAGGGTTTCAGCTACTTGTCCACCGCTACACATACAGCTCTTCTCCTGACATACCTTCTCTTCTGTTCCCACTTGACTTCTGCCTCGTGTTCGCTTCTCTTCCGTACACTTTTAAGATGTAGTTCCAAATTTGAAGAATCTTTGACAGGTAACATAATGTTCAGTAACTATTCAAGTCATATCAGCATTTTTTCCCTAACTATTTGAAGATTTCTCAGTTTCAGAAGTGTCATGACTGGGACGATGGAGCAACACTCTGCTATATAGATCTACATTAGGAAGCAAGAATTTCTCAGTGTTAAGCCATATGCTTTTTAAAATTGGAGACCAGAAATAGCGTTTCTAGTGACAGTTATTTTGCAATGCTGTCGTGTTTACCTTTGACCCTACAGCCAAGTTTTCAGTGCCTGGATTTTTCTAACAAAGTTTATGTATCTGACAAAATAGGATATGTGAGCATAGAAACAAGAGTGTTTTGCCCTTCTCATGTTTAATTAGCTGTATTCCTACTTCATTAATCAAAGCAGAGAGACGAAGAAAACACAGTGGATCATTAAGAACATAATAATAATTTAATAGTATCAAATAGTTTGTCCAAACAGTAACACAAATGAAGGGCATTCTGATTTTGTTAGGCAGTCACATTGTATTTTACAGGGTCAGAAATGGCCTGCTTTGGGAAAAATGAGAAGAGGTCACGAAGAGACATGATGGGGGAAGGCTTTTGCAGACCGATAGCCGGGGACCACGCCACTTGAGAGCCGCTAGGGGCGAAGGGGGAGGTGGGGCCATGCTGCTCTGCGTTGCAGTGCCCGAGGGGCAGTGGTGACCCACGAATGAGAATCACTGTTACATAGGCACGGCCCCAAAAATGAACTACAGATACACCCTAGAGTCTTCATGATGTTATGTGAAATTACCAGAAGACTCAGATTTTCTTTGGAGACCACAAGAAGTGATCATGATTTTAGTGAAATTCAGAGACTTTTGGATATTGCTATCAGAATTGAAATTGGTAGACACTAAAAGCCTTTCAAAAAATCTACTTCTATATTGTCTGCTAAGTGCTGAGAAGAATTTTGATTGCTCTGTTTTAGTCTCAAGTGGCAAAATACCAGAAGTAAAAGCAACAAAAAGAAAGAAATGACTAGGTTCCTCTTAGAGCAAAGCCTTCTAAATAATAGCTTTATTCTGTAAAGCACAAGGGATTTGGGGGGAGAAGGATGACCTAGATAAGAAAATTAACAACATGAGATCAGCAATGAAGTATCTAGATAGTAGAACCTGTCCCAGAACAGAAGAAGAAAGAAATCATAGGACTGATAGAAACTTGTATTGATGTAAAAAAAATTGCAGTAAATAACATTTCTTTCAATTCCCATTCAACTACCACACTCATGTAAAGGATTTAGCTACTTCTGTGGATTATTACACTGTCCTTCATTTTCAATATTTCTTTAGCCACAGCTGCATTATCATTCTGTAAAGGTCTGGGAGAAGAGGGAACTAGAGTTGGCCTCCTGCCAGTTTAACTCAAAGGGAAGGTCTGGACTTTTGAACTCTTTATATGTTTAGTATTTTCCCCCACTTCTTTGGTTTCTTCAAAGCTAGCACTGTAGAATTCATTGGGCTGATTATTGCAGGTTCATCCAGAAATTCTGTGTCACTTCCTACTCTTCCCTGGAACAGGTGGTGGCTGCTGTGACAGAATAGAAGCCTTCAGGATAAGACATGCATGAAGCAAGATAAGATGTCATTGTTGATAGACCATGTAACCATATGGGTGTGTAAGTGCCATATAATCCTCTTGTGCCACGTAACCCAGTGACTGCAGTTGAAAGAGGAATTCCCATGTTGAGATTTTGCACAGAGCCTTAGTGCTTATTCCACCGTAATAAGCTGAAGCTTTAAGAAGCAAACCCAAACCTAATCCATCCTGTTGGCACTTGGTCTTCTCTTTTCTAAATTAAATCTTACGTCTTTCCAGGAATTCTCCTATAGAGACCTCATTTCTGTAAAAAAGAGCAGAAGTGTTACTTTTCTGTGTTCACCATTTTCCCATTGCCTTTTCTTTTACAGCCTTCCGATGGATTTGTGATCCACTGAAACTCCAAATTGCTTCTTACTGTCCTGTTGTGTAGGGACTTACTCTTCATTTGTATTTGTGTATTTGATTTTCCTACCTGAGTGCACATACCCTTTCTTAATTGCATCTACTTTTTATTCCATGCTTTTCTCAATTCTTAATTCCAAGTCTGGCCTCCCAGCCTATTTCCTTCCCCTTCTACATCAGTATCAAGTTTTAAGTTCGTTAAACATTCTCTTTTTTCCTTCATTCAAGTCATAAATAAAGAACTGAGCAGTGCAAAAACCAAGGCAGATCCCAGCAAGACCAGCTTCATTCTTCTAATTTTGCATAGCCTTTGCAATTATTTTGTCTAGACCACATATTTTTTTAGGTAATTTATGAAAATGTAACAGGAGACAGTTTCAGAAGTCTGTCTGAAGATGCATGGTATGTACAGCTTCTAATCTTTGCAGTAGCTATAAAAGCTTATTTTACACTGGTCTGACAATATTTATCCTTGAAAAATGATGTTGACTATTACTCAGCCTTTGTTACATTCTGCATGCTTCCAGCTTGTTTGTTTGATTATGAATTGATAGGATTTATTGGCTCCCAGTAGACACGGTTTGGAACCAACAGACAAAAATGAGGTAGATTGCTCTGGCAACATTTCTACCAAGAGATTTTGAAGGGCAGCACTCAGAACTCCAGTGGGGTCTGTGGCTGACTGCCACACACTCAAAGGTACCAATCCAATAAAACCAGTCTTAGCCAGATCAGCCCATGTAATACTCATTTACACAATATATTTGTTTCATATATGTCACCCGACTCTTGCTGTAAAAAACCTCTGCTTTTGGACCTCCTCTCCCTTATCCTCTTTGAGGGAGATGCAGACCTGATATGTTGCCAGGGCAGGAAGGCAAAAACCAAGAGGGATGAGAATCCTCTGTTTTAAAGTCATTTTAATTTCCAGAATTATAGAACAGTTAGTAACATATGTGCTGTGTTCACATTGCCTGCAACTGCAGTGACCTATGGCTGGGTCCATACAATCCAGGTATTTTTGTAAGTCATAAATTCCTTTACTCACAAACGGTATTTATAGATAGCAAATACTATTTAATACAGAGAGTTTACAGTCGCTTACCTCATACCTTTTAGTGTTTCTTCACACTGTCTTTTTCTTATCTGGCTACAATTTTATTTATATTATGTTTATTTTGTTAATGGAACTGCTTCAGCCATTGTAAATGTTGAGTATGGATTTGGCCTTCAATTAGTTACACTAGCAGTTTTGCTAGCATTAAGAGTTTGTTTGGTTGTTTTTTTTTTTTTCCTCCTCCAAACCTGTAAACTCAGACTTGGTTAGAAATTGAGTGAAACTAGTATCTTTCTTGCTCCTTTATCCACACCTGTAACAAAACGGTAATGGTCAGCTCTGGGATCCAACCGTACAATCAATAATTCTGTTCTCCCTAACTGACTTTCCTGAGGAGCTCTGCTGCTGGCTGGCTGTCTAGGTAGAACTGATAGAGACATGCAGCCAGGTGTAATAAAAGGGTTTTTTGTTTACAGCCTTGATTCCAAAAAGGCATCATTTTCCACCCTTGAACACCAACCACTTCACAAATTTCATCTAAAACTGTGCACATCGAGCAGGGAGTGGGAGACAAAACGGTCTACAGAAATGTGAAACATGAGGTTTCATCCCTCCTTCTGTAGGGTTTAAGCTCCTCTTTTCAGTTGAGATCTGTAAGTAGGTATCGTTCCAGTCATTCCTTACAATTAAAAAAAAAAAGGCAAAATTGTGAAAAAAGATTTGTTTGAAAATACTGCTAGAAGTGTAGTGTATTCTAGAGATAGATTGATTAGAATAGGTATTTGCCAGGAACTGGGAGTTTCTCTTTCTTTCAGCCTGGAGGGTTAAATCCACATTAGCCATGAGCCTTATACCTGTGAATTCTGATTGCATGCCTGCTTTGTTTTTCTGAAGCAAAGCTACTGCAGGAATTGATTGCAAAACTGCAAAATTAATTCTCCTAGAAAAAAAGTGATTCACTCAGTGAGTTAATAGAGCATTTGTAATGAGTGAGGTGTGAATTCAGCTTCCTTATCCCTGCTCCCAGGACTTCACACAATTGCTAGGTTAAACAAAGAAAAAGAAAAAAACTTAAGAAACAACTCATTTCTCATCTGTGCCAGTATTAGAAGCATTTTGCAGAGCAGCAGTCAGAAGGTAGAAGAAATTAGAAACAGCCTGTGTATTTGGTTGGAGAAGAACTACAGAAGGCACAAGTGGAACCACAGAACATAGTGACAACTGAATTAACTAAATCCTGCAGTGTATATAAAATGTAATTAATTTGTTGAGGAATATCTTTCTATCTGCTGTGGATAAGATAATAGATGTACCTTATAAAGCTAAACCAACATAGCAATATAGTTAACACACCTTCCCCAAGAGTAGAGACGTACCTTAAGTAATATCATAGTCACCTGGATGAGTGCTCTGACCTTCTTCACAAAGTCAAGAACTGTTCCAGTTGATTCCATTCAGAGAGGAGCCCTTGCCAACAGTCAGCCTCATCCAGGCCAAGCCTGAACCCCGACTGATGACACAGCCTGGGGCTGCCCAGATGGACATGGGTCTGGGATGGGCCAGGATGGCCAGGCTGGATCCATTGCTGAGCTTTGGTTGGAACAGCCAGGACCAGAGAGAGAGAAGTGTTGCTGCTCTGTACTGGCTTGGAGTCAGTGCTGCGTTCTGCAGTGTCCCCACAAACTTAGACTTACAGTGGGAGCTGTCGGGATTTGCTGAGCTAGAAATTAGGACTGATAATGCGGTGTTCAGCGGCTGAAGCTCAAGAATTTCGTGTGACAAAGACCACTCAGGTTGTGCTTTGGGGATGGCAGTAGTTGCGAAGCTTAAGGTCACACCTTGAAATGCTTGCAGTGCTATGAAATGCTTATGTGTGATGGTAGTTCATGGTGTTAGTTAGACGTACGTTAGGTAGGAATTTATTTTTTGAGACTGACCAGTTGGTAGAGCTCCCTATTGTTGTTTCTGATGCAGGGGAAGTACAAAACATCTGCTGAGGTGAGTACAGTAAGGGTAAGCCACTCAGTTTTGCTCAGAGACAGAAGACACTCTGTTCCTGGAAAATGTGCTGCAAAGGATTTGACATAAGACTACAAGTTTCTGTTAAGGTAAGAATGAAGAGAATGTTTTCAGTTGTTACTTTTCAGAGTGAACTTCTAGTGTGAAGGAAAAAAGAAAATAATACTGGATACTGATGCCTGCTAATCGTCGTTACATTTGCGCAGACAGGGATGGAGTTACTCTGCAGATACGCTGTTTATTGTGGCTTGGAGCAAGAATGATTAGATTGAGAGGCTTAGATCGCTCTTTCACAATTTTGCAAAACTCTTTTTTGTCGTACCAATTAACGGGGTCCAGCTATTTTCTTCTTCTGATTGTACCTTCCAAGAAACATTTCTGTGAAGCTTTTTTCGTCTACAACTTTGTTGAGATACTCTAAACTGAACTTAGTTGGACATCTCTCTCAAATTATTTATGATCTATTCCTAGTTTTCCTCATTGGATAGAGCAGGTGATTTAAGAGATGTAGTAACAATCTAATGCTACCTTGGGGGCATATAATTGCTCGTAAATACAGTACTTTCTGTCTCATCTTTGTTTTCATAGTCTTGAATGTTTTCGCAACATACTTAGCTAGTAAGGCTTTATGCTTGGAAATACTGAAGCGTGAGGAAAATAGATACAGTAGATCTTCCATGCAATGAATCAAAATCAGGCACTGAGAGTCAACTATAGACTGTGAACCCAGTGAAATCATTGGGAAAAAATTTCAGTAAACGCATAGCTGAGTGTGTGTTGGCTTTGAAAATTACAGAGACTGGAAGCAGGGGAAAAAAGATAAGGCTGACTTAAAAAGCACGTGGACACTATAACAAAGAAATCAGTATTTCTCTTACAAAAGAGGGCAAAAGATGGAAAACTCCGTGAAGGAGAAATTGTGCGATGCTGTCGACCAGCGGATGGTACATGGTGGGAAGGTATTTTTTTACCTGTTTTTAAGCATCTGCTATAGGTGCAGAGCTACATGTCCTAAGGTTCTGCATGCAGGTCTCTATTATCTGTAGTAATTGGTTGTTATCTATATTAACTATTATTTATAGTAATTTGGTTATTTTTTAACAATTGGACCAGTACCACACTAGTCACACAGATGAGGCAAGGGATGCTTCAGCACCTGGTGGGTAGAAGCATGGACTACATTTGTAGAATGAAAGGGACGTTGGTACAAAGATACGGAGAGAGAACTAAGTGAAATATCTGAAAAAAATTCCAGACGGTGAGATGGACAGCTCAGGGTAACAGCCTCCCAAGCCAAGTGTGTTTCTTCATACTTCAGATTTGTCAGAAAAAATGCAAGTAAACACAGAACTGGTAGGAAGCCGTCTGCTGGCTAGCGAGAACAAAGTAGATGATTTAATAGACTTCCTGTGTCTCTAACATCTGCATTCAGGGAGTTAATCTGAGCTAGTGGCGTTCCAAATCAACTGATCTGGTGCTAAATCAGGAAAACTGGGAATTCACAAAATGCATTTGCAGTCTGTTAGCATGTGTGTCCTACTGCCGTTCTTGCTCATGCTTCCTCCTTTGCCCCACTCCTTACTTTGACATTTCTGTATCAGAGACGGGTTTAAACCCTTCGGTCTTTCCCTTTTGGTCGTGTTTACCACGTATCTAACCATCCTATCTGCATGGTCTGCAATCACGGCAAAGCTTTCTTCATGGAAACCCGCCCAGAACTGCAGCTGCAGTCCTAGCAAAGCTGAGAAAGCAACAGGAAAACTGTGGTTTCGATATCGACCTCTTTGTGTGCCTTGGTGTAGCACCCGCTATTGTCATAGCAGCACTACCTCATGGACGCTTGTGCAGACTGACCAACTGTCAAAGCCCCGTATCTTTTTTAAAACCTGCTATATAGGCTATTTCTCTCTCTTTCTGTGCCGCTGATTATTTATGTCCAAATTTAGAATTTGCAGTTAGCCCCATAGAAATTTCATCCTGTTTTTTTCTGTCTGTTTCTTCCATTTGGCTGGGGAGTCAGCAGATTTGGTGTCCTCTCCCAAGTAATCTGGTAAAACTATTTAGTGGATAGAATTGCCAGGCATCATAAATTGGGACTAATGGCTCATTATGCCATGCCCCAAGGCAATTAAACTTGTACTTTATTTAAATAGGTCTGGATTTTATGTGACGGTTTAAAAAAAGGAGCACAGATACTGCTTGTTGGTTGGGCAGAAATGGAGCCCTCTTTGTATGTGTAACTTAATATACTGGGTTTTAAATGCTTTAATATAAGCCTGAGGCATTCTTACATGCTATTTCTGAGCATTTATTTCAAGACTTAGCTGTGATTTACAGCTCGTGGGCATCCTGCTCTGCATTTTTTAATGTAGTAGAGAAGAACTTGAACCATTGGTGCAAATTAGGTGGCAAGTGGAGCAGGAGTCTTGTCAGTCCTCACTGGTGAGTGTTCCTCTAATGGCTCTCATGGTGGTCGTATCTGTGGTGGAAATCCTTCCTTTCATTTGTTTGAGGTATCTTTCTTGGCTACAGTTGCTTCATTCTCATTAGCCAGATCCTCTGAGGGACTTGCACAGGTACAAGAAAGTTGCTACTGTAATTGAACACCTTAACCTTCACAATACTTGGCCAGAGTAACTTCAGATGTTAAACAAGCTGCTGGCTGGTACGCGAATTACCTAAGCAGAAGTTACTGGCACCGTTGGCTCTCTCTCCTTTCCTGCTTCTTCAGCTCTGGATTACGTTCACCTTCTCTGGTGGTTGGTAGACGGGGTTGTAACTTTACAGGAGGGCATGGACTGCTTGTAGTTTGTACAGCACCTAAAGGACTTGTTACGCACAACTAACTTAGCCATGGCCTTGGAACGTGCCGGAATGCAGATAGCCATGAAAAACTAAGCGGTGGACTGGTGGGGGAAGGCTCAGCGTGCGCTCGTGAGAGCTCAGTTGTGCAACGACGGCTTAGAAGGGAAAATACCAGGAAGGGCAAGTGAAGGGTGTGGTGAGGTTTGAAGTGCTTAATCTGGACGCGTGGGGTTGCACTTGCAAATTTATTCCCCACATAACACTACTGTTCTTCTATGAACTGGTCAGTTTGCTGGTTTTCCATTACAAGACCATACCTCTCCAGAAGAATAACAGGTAAACCACCCAATTGTAGGTATGTGGGCTTCAAAAGCTGAGCATAAGGAACTGTCATTTGTAAAGTCTGCTTCTGCCCCAAAGATCAACAAATAGTTGCTTGCTAAGGGATATAATTAATCAGGAAAAGAAGTATCATCTGCCATGTTGTGTTGTCATCACTGTCTTTCTGTTGAAGGAAGTGTTGGGATAACTACATATGATAATATTTCTAGGCTAAATGAGTTTTTACTGGAACGGTTTGCTTGCTTTATACATGAAACCATACTGACTTCAAGGGGGAGAGTCCTCTGATTTGAACAAAGCAGCATAGTCCTTTTTTTAAAAGTGTCTATTTGCTATGCAGCACTTCTAATTGATCTGAGGCCTTCAGGAATTCATTGTTTACATAATTGCAGTCCTCTTCTCAAAGGTGAGACACCCACACTTGCCTGGAGCAGGATGGCAGGCGCCAGAGCTGTGCGAAGTGTGGTGCCCGGGGGTGCACCGCAGCTCAGGGGTGCAGGCAGGGGAGCAGCTCGTCCTGGTCCCACTTGGCAGGTAACACAACACACCGCCGCTGGCTCACACGTCACACACACACACACACAGACACACCACACACACAGACACACCACACACACGTCTTACACACGGAACACACCAACACAGCCATTTGCTCACACACACACCCACCACACGCACGTCTCACACACCTACACAGCCATTTGCTCACACAGACCCCCCACCACACACACAGCTAACACACTTACACAGCCATTTGCTCACACATAACACACACCTCCCACACACAAACCACACACACATCTTACACATGCAACACATCAACACAGCCAGTTGTTCACACACACACACACCACACTCACATCTTACACACCTACACAGC
>VXBL01000140.1:520227-545842 GCA_013400195.1 Aramus guarauna | reverse complement strand
AAAAAAAAAAAAGATAAAAATGATAGTGTGTGAGAAGCTGGCATAGGGATGAGTGGGAAGGGAGACATGAGAAGTCCCTGGACTCAGAGAGGAGTGAAGACAGAGCAGTACCGCTTTTATAAAACTAAACTAAAATCAGAACAGCGAGGTGGGACATAAGGGAAATTCTGTTCAGTTGTGTAAAGTGGCCCTGTAAAAGAAACTCTGTGTGTATGTGTTTGCATGCCCATGCAAGGTAAGGGTGTGAGGGGAGGTTTCTGAATCCATCTAGAATTTTATATACTGTAAAATTCTACATGATTATTTAAAAAGCCCTATGAAATGGAAATAATTCTCTATTAAATCTCAATTGAATTTGTAGGATTTTTCCAAGGGAGTGATGTTACTCTGTGTTTCTATACCCATCTCCAGACAGATAAGCCATAGTTACTTTTTAATTTAAATACAAATATTTTTTCTTTGAATTTTATAATCTAAAACATTTCATATTTGGGCAAGGTGGATAACACTGTGACATAAATTCAAGCAGAAAAGATTATTTTTAAAGAATTTCTCATTGCTTGTTATGCCATTCTTGATTAGTCTGAAAACTTTTTCTGACAGAAATAGTGAAATTGCACATATTAAGCAAATCTTACAGAACAGGAGTTAAATGCTGATTTCACATTTGTAATAATGCTAAACAAGACTCAACTGCTTATCTACTCAGAACAAACACTACTACATGACCTGTGCTCAGTCATAACATAGGTACTGTCAAATGCTAACAAATAAAATAAAAAGAAAATTTAAAAAAAAGTTGTCAGAAGCTTTTGTACCTTGCACAAGTGTTCTTGCCAAACTGCAGGTCAGCCCAGGAGGAGAAGATGCCCCGATTTGATTAGTGGGGAGCTGCAGGATACCTTCTGGTGAGGAAGAGCTGGGTCCTTGAACAAGAGTTAGCTGTGGGTAGAGATAGCAAAATCATACGGGAAGGGAGGGAAAGCAAGGGAGATCTGCTGTCATTAAAATACTTGTGGTATCTCTAGCATTTACTTACAGACTCAGCACTGATATTTCCATTAAACTGAGTTTGTAGATAAGGATTCATTGTTAATGCTGATTACATTCATTACTTTGTAATATATCCCCATACTGCTTTATGCAAGAGGTTAAAGGATAGAAGTGCAACATCCAAGGGAGAAAATAACAAACAGAAGAAAATCCCATGTAGCAATTAGAATGACATACAGCACAGAACTCTGAGTTAAAGTTGCCATGACAGCTGCAACCCAATTTCATTGCAGTTGGTATTAAATTCTCTAAATAGGTATATAAAGTATGGGTCTCAATATAATGGCTATGCCATAGTATTCAGGCAGAGCAGGATGTGTTAGGTAATTTCATAACATTAGTATTCTCCATTTCTCGCTTTTCTAAGCATTTCCTGCCCTTTTCTCAGAAGGGGGTGAAAAAGAGAGTTTGTACCTCAAACAGCAGCCCATCATTAGCTGTAAAAGAAGTCAATGCAAAACGTTTTCCTGAGAGTGCAAGCCAGCAGCAGCAACACTTCTCCGTTCTTCTCTTTAGCTGTGAATTTGCAAGGTGCTCAGCACAGGCAATCCCCTTGGTTTGAGGGAGCAGCACTATGGCTAATGTTATATCCGTACCACAATGTATAGATTACACTGGTAACTACTGTATAAAACAGTTACATGGTAACACACCCCTTGTAATTTTGGGTCCTATCAGCAGACTAGTGGGATTTCAAAACTGCCTGCCAGAAGGCCAAAAATACAACTTGGTATAAACTAGAGTTTTATAAATTTTTCAATAAGATAATGTGGCAGGACTAATTCATATGAGAGACCCCAAGAAGCCCCATTTTATCCCGTAGTCTATCTTGGCACATATAGGATGCTTGCTGTTTGATAGCCGGCAGCTGGCTGGTTGCCTGTCTGCTTGATTCTGAAATCACTTTGGAAACTATTATTCCCAAAGTGAAGAAAATAAACAACACCATTAAGGGCTGAAGATGAAGACAGCACCTCAGTATCTGTGGAAAGGTGAAGCTGTCAAGGGGAAATGGACTTCTGAAGCTTCATACCTGCAGGTTCTTGATCTTAATAAAGAAAGAAGAGTATAACTATCAATGCAGTGTGCAAACAAATCCATCTCAAACAAAATGATTGTGAAAAATTTCAGCTCCATAACCCATACTGAAGACAAATTACTCTCTTCCACCTTAGTTACTTTGTATCCTGAAAATAATTTGAGAATAGGAAAGCTGCCAAGGAGTGACAACTGACCTAATAAATGGAATAAATCTGTCACTGTTGCTGTCAGTTTCCAATCTTGTCTGACAATGCATTTAGCTACTGTATCAGGGGCAAAATGAGGCTTGCAGAACATCAAATCCATGTAAATGAACACAGGAAACTGCATCTACAGAAACCACTTGTGTTGCCTGGACCGTAACTGTGGCATTTTGAAGAAAGTTGCCTGCATTTATCAGGAATTCAGCCTTATCAGTGCCTGAAATGGCCTGTCTTCAGACTCCCATCCAAACCCACCCTCTGCCAGCAGACATCTTGAAATACTGGGCATGGATCAAAAGCAAAAAGCTCTCATTGCACTCAATTCAATTAAGTATATGACTAGAATCACAACAGATCTAAGTTTCAGAAACAATCAGCCCCTTCCTATTAAAATTTTGTGTCACCGTAGGACGTTGAGCCAGTACAACTCAATGTAATACTCCACTAGTCAGTAGAACTTTGTTGACTTTTGCTCTTTTGTTAGAACTGATGCAATGAAGGACTGAGAGGCTGAGAGCAGAAATAGTTGTGTACTAACTAGCTTGAAGATATTTGAGACAAGGACTGAAATATACTTCATTTCCACGGAGCTGGGGAAGAACTTTTCAATGACTGCCTGTACATGGCTGTGCAGACCTAGACAGACTCCAGGCCTAAACAGCTCTTGTTTTTTCAAGTTAACCCCCCCAAAAAAAACCCTCAAAAGCCCCCCAAAAAACAGCTGAAAGGGGTTGTAATAGTTGAAGAAGCATGAGTAACTATCAAAAAAATGGAAAAATGCATATTAGCAGGCAATGCTGGCACGAAAGCAAACATGTCAAGGGTATATTTTTGACAGAAATTAGAAGAATTCTAATTTTTTTTTATTATAATCCAATGAATTTATTGAACTAAGTTCCATTGCATATTGCAGGAGAAAAAGAATCTTTCACATTTTTAAGGTGAGTTAGATCAATTTGTGAAATCTATATGATATGTTATTTGAAATATCAATGGATTTGATGCAATGACCTAGAGCCTTTAAGCTTTTTTTTTTCTCTTTGTTTGTTTGTTTGCTTGTTTGTTTGTTTGGGCGGGTTTTTTGTTGTTTTGTTGTGTTGGGTTTTGTTTTGTTTTGGGTTTGTTTGTTTTGTTTTGTTTTGTTGTTTTTAACACAAAGGAGTGAATGGTAGTTTCTTCAAGATTGTTTCTATGTTTTGACTAGTTATATGGCTTTGACCTTCCAAGTCACAATACATTTGGTGTCATAAATTACCCACGTACCCTCCAACTTGTCTGAATCCTGACATATTACCTGAGAAAGCCAGCTGAAACAGAACAATAAATAATTCCTGTGAGGGGACATATTCCTCTCCGATACTTACACTACACACATGTATTTGTTGTTGGCTTCCGCAGTTGCTTAACTTCATGGTGTTTCCTGCAGAGCACCGTTTCCTCAGACATATTGAAAAGCTGTGAGCTACAGTAGCAGTACCAGCAAATATAGTTTCTTTCTCAAAAGATTGATATGCATAGTGTATATTTCCTTCCAAAAATGCAATATCTTTATATTAAAGAATCAATGGGAATCACATCAGAGCCCACTTTTGCCCTCTTATTTATAAAAATAACAACATACTATATTTTATATGAAGCTAAGACAATTACTATTCTTTATATATATTCATATCAAGAATACGGACACAGTTGTAGGCTTCCAAGCAATAACACTGCATTATTTCTGGATATTCCAAGCCAAGTTTATTGAAATACTGCCATTTTGGGTTTGTTTGTTTTTTTTTTATTATTTTTTTTTAATTATTTTTAGAAAGCCTTATAGGACTCTTATTAAAAGGTAAGCTGAGCACTTCTGCCTTCAAAAAATAAACGGAAAGCTTCCTTCCTTAAAGTGTGAAAATCTATAATAAAAGAATACATTTTTAGTGGGTAAATTATCACAGTTCTGTTGGTCGCAGCTGATAGCATCATGTTCTCTCAGCTGAATGATTGTCCCATCTTGCTCCACAAGGGCAAGCATATTTGTTGCTAGAGGCAGTTGAAAAAAGTAGCCTGACGGATATGAGCTTGCTGTGGTGTTGTGTCCCAAGGTTCGGCCAGGAGCAAGGCCAAGTATGTATTCATAAGACACACACACAGGCATGTGTGCATACACACGTATGCTCCATCTGACACATTTAACAAAAGGCATTTACACCTGATCAGCCTTTTTTATCCACTTTCCTCTCCATTTTTTGCCTGTTTGTTCCTTCCTAATCCACCTTGACTGCTCTCTTTCCCACTTTTGATCCTCCACTAAACATCCTATAATGTCTCACACATTCCCACAATTCCTTTAAAATACTCTATAATAAGTTTTATGTAATCCCTAAGTCTGCTTCCTCTGGTATCCCATAATAAGGCCTCTACCTGTGTAGACAGTAACCCTTCAGACTGCAAAGTGCTCTGGGAGAGTGTCCTATTTTCTTGGTAGGCTTCCCACTGGGAACAACTGTCCCACCATTCTCCTTGGATAGTCCCAGGATGGTCTGGTTCAGGGTGCCCCATTTATGGTATCGGGTTCCTCAGTCTGGCATTGTTCTGCTGATCTTCCCTGGGCCTTTGTGCTCTTGCTGATTAGTTTTTAATCACATAACTGCAATTCTCAGCTGTGATTCCCGAGACAAAGATCATTCTTCAAAGCCATCAAATGTTATGTTCCTCAGCACCTCCACATTGCCAAATCAGTGGCTTTGGATCCATCTGTCAGTCCTTATCCACTTTAGTGTTTGTTGCTTATTCTTGTTACTAATGTGGATGAAGAAGGCATGGATGTATGAACTACTATCACCAGTCAGATGCTTAGTACGGCCCATCTCTTCCCAGAGGGACTTGGAGAAATGTCTGGCACATTTCCTTTCCCTCTCTTCTTCCTTTCTCTCCTACCTCCTCAAGTAGTGATACTAGATTTTCTGGGGTTTTTTTCCACTCCTTTCTCCAGAGCTCCCATCCAGCTTTTTCATCATTCTTTTATCTTTAGAAAGCAGATAGAACAACATAATAGTCTTTAACAAATATGACTGTAACGACTTGTTTTTATTCCCTCTGTTTTCTGAATTTGGACACTGAGATATAAGATGGAAATTACAGAAAGTGTGAGTTACTCCTCTCAAATGCTTCTTTCCATTTCCACATCCACCATATTTTTAATTAGGTTGAGGGACACTCTATTTCCAAAAAAGTGACTTTACTTAATGAATTATGAAGTGTTATTCTAACTTTTCATAGAAATCATACATGACATATGATGATAAACTTGTCATTTACCAATGACTAATTTGTCACTTTGTGTGGGATTCATCTCAAGATTAAGACACCTACATTTAGCTGTCTATATAAGCTAGATGTCTAAGATCCCATAGTTAATGGCATTCTAGCCAATACAGTCAGTGGGGCCTGCCAGATCAACTACATTTGAGACATCAACACATGGCTGGTAAACATGACACTGGACCTGTGGGAGAGCTATGCTCTTCTGGAGTGGTGCATGGGGGCCAGTTCAGTTGCAAAAACCTAACAACATTTGAGATACTTTTGGATTTCAAAACCTTCCTTATGGGCCTGGCAGATATGATGAAGGGCATAGAATAGACTCACATTTTCTGAATATCAAAAAAAAAAAAAAAAAAAAGGACAAAGAAAAAGCAAGGAATCATTTTATTGCTAGCAGTAATAGATAGCATAAAATGAGCAATCAACAAGAAACTATTAGAGCATGATAATTTATCTGCCCCGGAGGTAAAATGAAGCCATTAGACACAAAATTATGATCTTTAGACAACTGAATTGAATCTCAGACTTGCAGTGACTATCATGGGTCCTTTGGCATCTAGGTATAGTCTTAAATTCAGGCGCCACTACTTCGGGGTTTGAAAGTTTTCTTAAGAACTTCTGTCAATAAGCACTAAAAAGCTGTAAGTTCACAGCAATAATTGCGTGTCCCCAAAATAACCACAGGTGAATTAATTAACTGGCTTATCTGCTTATTGAATGTACATGATCAAGTACATATCTTCAAAACAAGTACCATTGAACTAAAAGTGAATGCTTCTAGCTTCAAGTGGATGTGGAGATCTGAGGATGAGGCAGACACAATGTAATCTGACTTCTAACTTGAAACTTTAGTGACATTTTTAAAAAGTTTCCAAAGTCTTCAAGAAGAAAGGTTGAATTGTTTTCTCAGTCTACATTCTTGTTTCCAATCAGGTGATGGAAATTGAAAGTGCTCAGGTAGATTAAAGGGCTCGAGGAGTGAAATGTTTCTTATTGATTGCTCATTGTTAGCAGCCCTTTGATTTTGGTGATAAAGTGACTCCATACTTTCTATTTCTTTTTCTGAAAGAAAATCACAATTTTTTTTTTATTTTTTACTTTTTGCGAGATTTTCTTTTTTAATATGCAGTTAAAAATGGAGATGGAAAAGAAACATTAAGTCAACATAAGGAAAAGGCTTGAGATCAAATCTTCCATTCAACCCAATCACTAGAAATATGGCTGAGTCACTCTGATGTACATCATAAAAAGCCACAGCTTAACTAGGGCTGTCAGGTCTTACTCTGGAATCTAGGTGTAGCTGTTCCGGACTTGTGAAATAGATATCAGTATTTGGAACTTTATTTCACTTTGGACAAGTCAGTTACTCTGTCTGGCTTCTGTAGCTGCAAATTCTACTTATTTAGCATAGCAACTGTAAGACTAGTATTGAAAATAAGAAAGAAAAAAAAAAAACCAAACAAAAAACAAAACCCACAAAACAGGGATAGAGATGATTATTACTAGGAAAAACCAAGGANAACATCTTTTTTAAAACAGACAAGTCATGCTGCAGATTCGGTAAAGAGACTCACATGGGATGTAACCTCTACAGAGCGTAACATGAGGATGTTATCAGAACAGCAAAAATTCATTAGTATTGACTTTGGGATCTGCTATTACTGCAGCTCTCTTCTAAAAGCCATAACTGAAAATATTCTTTCTCTTGAATACACAATCACAAACTGTTTAAGCAAAAATATCTAAATATAATGAGAAAGCAGATTCTGACACAACTTTGAAGGTTTTATTCTGCTGTCACTCGTGTGATTTCAGATGAAAAGGTAACAAAATATGTTCAATGCAGACCAAAAAACACACTGAAGCACTGGAGAGTTAGTTTTAGTGAGAGAACAGTGAACAAAGCAGAACTACGGCTATGACTAAAGCAAATGCAGAGAACTTTTGACACTTGCATTGTACCTGATGCCTATTTGATACAGTGTGATACTTGATGGTGCAAGAACAGCTCCTCACCTAATATAGACTGGAGTAGCTCCAGTAGCTTCAGTAGGTTCACACCTTCTTCTTCTGGCTTATGACCTTCTATTCTGTCTCAAGTTGTAGCTGTACATCTCAGAAAGCTGGATCTCCAAAAGCATTTTGTTCCTCCCCCCCCCCTCCCAGTACTTATTTCCTCTCTGGAATATGATAAAATTAAGCAGGGAGCAGAAAGAGCTGATAAACATGGGTTTTTTCTGCATCCAGTTTCACACAGGAGACGTATGAATGCAGTGGCATGGGGCTCCAACCAGTTCCATGGAGGGCCACCCTGGGAGCGGAGAGAAGCCTTACCTCCCCATGGCAGCACATCTCCACATTGGTTCTGGTTTTCCTCCATTAATCTGTTTGTTTTGGGGGACTATGAGCTGTTATTAAAGTGATAATATTAGGCAAACACCACACTAGGCTTCTTTGACTATGAACTTTGAATTTTTGCCAAAGTATTGTCCTAACTGTTTACTCTATTGATCCTACTAAATTTTTTCTCATCTGTGCAGAGATTTATGGATCTTCATTGCCTAAAGAAATAATCTTCATGCATGAATTAAAGTTGTTTAGGATCCTACATGCCTCACTTTGAAAAGATACTGCCAGCGTTCAAGGTACTCTTCTTTGGTGTATATTAATGCTTTTTGGACAAAAAAGTGTGGACAATGGCCAGTTCATAGAACGAAAAATCAAAGAATGATGCTGGCAGAGGTGACAAAGTAGTTAAATGACAGATGCTGGAATGCAAATTACTTTCCAGTTCAGTATCAGATATTCTTTATTTACTTTCTTCTTTTAATCTACCAGTCTTTATATAATGTGTTTGTAATCTTTTGTGAATAGAACATTTTTATGCAGAGAAAGGCTGTCATTCTAATTATTGGAAATTTGCAAAAGCCAAATATTATGTGTAATTTTGGCTCAATCTAAATTTATCCATCATCTATCTCCCACCGGCTAATCATCCTTCATCTCTCTCCCACCTGCTAATCAAAGGTAGACAAAAGGTCTAGTCCCTTCCCACAGATCTCTGAAGTTGTGTTGTCTCTTGGTATAATCTGACTTTAAATTGCAGAGATGCATGATAGGAGAATATATTATAAAGAAAAAATCTTTGCTGAAGAGCATTATGTTCTTATTGAATAAATGTAACTGGAAACTGTGAGATATTAACCCAGTTGCTTTTGCCAGCTTGATTCTGTCAGTTGTCTTTCTGAAGGAAAAATTATCATAGTAATTACTGCTTAAAGAAAACAAAAATATATGCCCACTATAAATGATCCTGGAACTTCATAAATTTAGAGAAAGATTATTCCTCCCTTTTTCTGGACAGAGCTGATGTTTTCCTTTAGCTAAAATAGACAGATATATAAAAGATATTTAAGGGCTCAGCCCTAATCAAATTCAGTTTCAGTTTTATGCCTAAATACCCTTCACATTTTCCCCTTGATCTTGCTGCTTTATGCTCTTGACAATAGAAAAATATCATTGCTCTTTAGAAATGTTTTGAGTTTAGATACAGTAAAGACAAATAGATGCTCAAGAGTCCTATTTTAACACTAAGACACTCATTTTTCTCTAGTACCTGATGCTGTGTTTGGAGATGGTAAATCTATGCATCTTACAATCCTCAGGTATAGAATGATATTTCAGAAATACAGCAAGAATCCTGCTTGACAAAAGTTTGAAGGATGCCTTGAAGCTCTGTGGATATTTTATATCTATGAAAAGTATTAACAAGAACTGAAAAACTTGAATTTCTCTTCAGCCTATAATCATCATATTACTCCAGTGACACTTCTGTCGCATAATTCAGAGGGAGAAAGCCTGCTTTGTTTTCTTCTCCATCCCCCTAATTTAGGTAAGTCTAAAAAAATATCTCTGGCAATGCAGGAGACAAGCTGTCAATGAAAGATACAGACAACTTTACCGCTTTACTAAGATTCTGTGCAAACCTGGAACCATGATATGCTGCTATAATTAAAAGAGAACTACAATGGAGGATTAATAAAAGAAATGCCATCTGTCAGTGTTTTTGTTCAAAGAAGACATTAGAGGAGCAGGAGCAGCCAGAACAATCTGAAGGAAGAAAAGCAGTGCAGTGGTGTGGTAGCACCATCCATGAGGTAGCAGAGAGTGACAGACTCAGCCTGGGCTGGGAAGGCAGCATCAAAGGACGGGCAGTGCAGCATTTTCTGCTGGGTTTCAGAGAGGGGATCTCACTTTTACAGAGGCATGGTGTCATGGGGCAGGCGTAGGAAGGCCATTCAGTCTGTTTTGAAGCCTTTGATTTGCATATATGAGCACCAAATACGGAAGTTAATCCTGCAAATGCAGGATTTTGGGGAATGCGGCCAGCTGACATGCAAATTCGTGCAGCGGATGAGGGTCCTGCCATCAGAGCTGTGCTCAGAGCTGAACTGAGGGATGACTTCTACAAATTCAGGCTTGTATAGCAGTTGACGACTTCTGTAGCACAGTTTGCTACAGTCAACACTGAGACTAGACCAACATGCTAGAAGGATGGATTTGCCTACAGGGTGTTGTAAGAAGGGTTTTTCTGTTTGAACATGAAAGCCAAACCTGGAACTCACTGCAGAGGCAGAACAAGACTACATCACTGTCAGAGGTGACATAGCTCCTCCAAACTCCTGCAACCTGGGCACAAAATGTTGTGATTCTTTTGGAAGTTCAAATTAAACACAGGAAATTGAGAACTGAGATAAATGCAGACTAAGTCAAATTTAGACATGAGTTTAAGTGATTCACTTTATACCAGCTGAGGTGTAAACTCCTAATAATAGAGGGTTGTCGAGATGGAAAGGTAGAAATTATGTGTATTCATGTTCATTTACATTTATATCAGAATTTCTCAGTTTCTCATGATTAATATATACACATATATACCTTTGTAACATTAAAGTGATTTACCATGTTTTAGGTTATTGTGGTAGCTTTGGGAATAAAGAATAAAGAGCTCTGCAGACTTCAATCAACAAGGAACACAACCCAGGTATGTCTGGCTTCACTAGAAATATGGCAGCTAGTGATCCAGTTTCATATTTGTAATAATCTACAGCAACTGTCTCTCTCCAGAATTAAGAGTAATCAGATCTATACATCCCAATATGCCTTTAGACTTTGATTAGACAAAGGAAATGGATTTTTGTTTTTCCTACAGAAATCACACATTTATTTCGGGTTGATTAGTCAACGAAGAGAAAATTACAAGGTGGTTTACTGATGTTCAAACATTAAAAAATGTGCAGAAAAAAAACAAAAACAAACACAAATAACATAAACAAGGATCTCCTTTGTCTGTTAATACTGACATACCGACTGAGATTAGATAACAGGAAAGCCTTGCAATGTAAAGCACTTGAAGAAGTTTCTTCAGGAGCTTACAAATTCTTTGTCATGGAAGCTTCTGTGAAAGTCAACACAAACATCTGTTAACAGGTGACAAGGTTGAAGTTGATCCTGTCAGCAGGCAAAGGCATACGTTAATATGGAGATCTCTTCCAGCACAGCTTTCTGTCATTGCACCAGTTTTTCCACCAAATCCAGTGTTGTCCATTTATTGACCTGTGCCAGCCTGCCTAATACAGGTGCGAGCTACCTGTGCCCTTCTGCTGAAGCCTGACTCTTCAGGAATATACTACTGGAATATAAAGATTTTCACAGAACAATCAAGTGCTCGTTGACGCTGCTGTATCTGCAGTGGCAATCTGTTCAACCTCAAAGCACCTTCCACACAATGGACTGCCAAATTGCCTTGATGGTTTTAGTTTGGAGGATTGCTGCTTTAAAAATACATTCATCTATAGTGCATGCTTGAAACATTAGTACGCCTCAAACTTTCCAGCTCTGAGATAGCCTTGCAATCTCATCAGCTTCTAGAAGAAGCTAAAGTTTGAGTTCATTGCCTAGCTAGATACTGGCTGTTCTCAGTTCACAGAAGCATGCTGTACATGTTAGGCTTATGAGGCAAGAGGAGCCGTGAGTCTGCAGCTACGGTGTGGGATTTCTAGTTCAAAACCATTGTGCTCTGAATTGTGCTTATGTGATACATTCCCTGGCACACGTACAGCTCCACGTCTCTTGTTTTATGAATTCATGCACTGGACTTTGCCTCAGGTACTGGCTCAGCAGCAGAAGAGGCTGTAGGGAGTCGAACATGTGCAGGTTGTGCATCTTGGCCTGCCAAGAGTTACAGATGTGATTGATCTTACTTTCATGTTTCCATTTTAGTCATATTGTGAGCTGAAAGCAACACTCACATAAAGTCAAATGTTTAAAACTTGGGAAGAAAAAGACTTTAATTCCCACACTTTTCTAGAGCGTTCCTTATCCTATGTATTTTATTGGCTTGCACTTGATTCTCCTCCATCTCTTCCTGTGGTATTTCTTAATGTATCTTTTCTTTCATTTACAGTATTTATGTCAACTTACCTTTTACCATTATGTCGACTTACCTTTTACCATTAGGCTAGACTTTTCCCTAAGGTTAGGGGAAGAAGCAAAAGCTTCAAGGTCTGGAACACATAAGAAAATAAGCGTTAACAGTTGTAGTTTTCAGCGATCCTGGAAGACAGTAGAAACAGTTTTCAAATAAATATTTTGGCATCCAGATCACATTGAAAAATAAGGATTTACCCTAAAATGCCTTTAGTAACACAAGAAATCACTTTTGAAACTAGCCATAGTGTATGAGCCTGTGGTGAAGACAAGGTTGTGGAAATTACCAGTGTTGCTCTCTATGCTGGGTTGAATGAGAGACTTCCTATAAAATATTACGTGCCTTGATTTCCCTGCTGATAAAGCTAGAAATAACTTTAACTATAGCCAAACTTTCCTCTGGCTTGCTTAGAGAACTTGCTTTAAAAAACTGCTAATCCTTCACTAAGGAAAGATACAGGGGGGCTCTGATCATAAGCATGGCCTTGAGATACTACAAAAACACTACTTTCACTTGCATAAAACCTTGAGTAAATAATGTTTTCCACATCACAGATCCTTCTCAAAAATAATAATAATGTGTCCAAAAATTTCTAAGTACTCACTATGTTCATTTTTAAATATGCACAGATTACTTCAGAAAACCAAATGGAAAGATTCATTTAATAACTGTTCTCTCTTCCTAGAGTTACCAGAAGCTCCAATCCATTCAGTGTTCTTCAGTTCAACTTTTATTCTTTATTTGTATGTGTGTCACTAGATGGCAGAGATAGTATCGTAGCTGTTAGTAAAAATCCACAAGAAAAGCTGGTCCCCATCATGGAATAAGAAATCTACTTATCCATGCAAGAGACTTTGAGTTTGACTATGCAGAAACAACAAGATTGCAAAGATCTATGGACAGTGATTAAACAGTTTATTTGTTATGTTTTGTTGCTGACCAGTACAATACCATCATGTCCTGGCTGGATCCCTCTAGTTTTATTCCACTGATTACATCTAGCTGTTAAACTCAGGATGCAGCAAAGAATCTCTAGACAATATCGATCTTCAGGATCATCATCCAGTGTAACATCCAGAATTTTTGCCATAAGAGAGCAGTTCTTTTTATCTGTATCAGAATAAGTCACTATGTTTGTATTTGAAGACCGAGAGTGAGATCTGCTATGCTGTTATTTGCATGTTAGAAAGAGTCAACACAAAATGCTTCCCAAACTTCTGTTTTGAAATCAGTAGAGGTATAAAATCCTGCAATAGAACTATGCAATATGTCTGTTATGTAAATAAATCATACCTTCTTATTCTCCTAAAGAAAATCCTTTTTAGTCTTCATTCCTCGCATCATTCTATAATTTTCTCACCCATTGTGTCTTTGCTGATGCACATAAGATCACCAAAATTTTTTAGGGTGGATAAAGATAGTTGTAGCATCTGAGTACTGACATGGAAAGAATAGTGCAAGGATTTATTTTAGCCACTAGATGGTAGCAAGACCACACCTGCAGAAACACAGCCTGATTCTGTAGGTCCAGTTTCTGCCAAAAATATCTAGAACTAGTTGGGTGGCAGGCGATCATCAGCACACGATTCAGCCTTGAGATGAGTTTTGCTGACTTTAGTATTTCACCTCTACATAAAATCAGTTTCTGTGTTCTGAATCTGTGTCAGCAATCTCTGAAATTCAGATGTTTAATTCAGATATTTTTTTTTTTGTTCATTTTGGGGTTTTGTTTGTTTGTTTTATGAAAAGAGAGAAAGAAGGGAAAGAGGGAGAGAGATCAGCCACCTGAAGGATCTCTCCAGTAGTTCTCTGGCAGGATCATAGTGAACACAAAAATTAGGACCTTAGAAATGTCCACTGTTGTCTTTCTCATTGGATGCCTCCTTTAAAATCATAGATTCAAAAACCAACATTAATTATGAAGTTTTAAACTCCTATATCATCTTTCAGAGACATAGGATTTCACTGGTAAACTTTATTTTCCATAAACATTATTAAGCCCCCAGGTAATTTGTTAGGATGCTTCATCTATATGTCTGTTGAAAAAGACTATTCCTTATTTAAAGGATATAGTGTTGGCTGCTTATGGTAAAGGGAACCATACTGTATCTTAGACAACTCAAAGATTTGCTATAGTCTGGGTCTATGATACATCTCAGAGCATACGCTGCAGGGCTGGTTCAGCTATCTGAAACTCCTGCAATGCACTCTGGGAAAATATGCACTACCCTCTGATATAATGATGCAAGGATGAGCCAGGGGTATCGTGCTCTGCAGAAGTATCTCATCACTCTTCAGAGACACACTTAAAGTGCATCAAGAAGTGGTTGTCTTAATTTTTAGGACCATTTATAAAGTACTTTGATATCTGTTAGATTTCAGGAATTGGCTTGTGCAGACAGGCGCGATGTTCTAAGCAGAAAGGGAGGCTGAGCAAAATACTATTCACAAATAACTTTTCTTGTAAGGCCAGAACAGAACATTGATTGCCTCAGCATCTCTGGAGCAAAGTCCCTGGCTGTTCCTTAAATCAATGATACAATATGTGAACTCACAGAAAGCAAGGCTTCAGTGTACCAAAATTATGAGCTTTGTATAATAACAAAGCTATGAACTTCTCCCCCTCCAAATCTTCTATAGTTAGGATAATATTTTAAAAATATATTTACAGTCTCAAGTGTTTCAGAAGTTTGTATGTGTCTTTCTGTTACAATAATAATCATACTTCTGCATCAAATGAAGTATTTATCAGTACTGTTAGAGCTTCTTGGCTTTTTTTTTTTATGTCTTTTAATAGAACATGTCAGGAATCCTTTAGTAAAATTTGTGAAAACTGTTATTTGATAAACTGCAAACTCAAGAGATTGTGAAAAATAATTAAAATGGCAAAGTAATTTAAGATTGTAAAATAATAGATCTATGTTTCCTCCTAAACTTTAATTATTCTGTTTAAAACTTCACTTGTTCATCTTTTATGCTGTCCTAAAGTTCAGAAGCAAAACAAAGCACTTCAGCAGGATGAAGGCAGCACGTTCCAAGTCTTGTTTCGGCAGCATTTACTGCATCATGAAAATTTGGAGACAGATTTTGTCCCTATTCAAAAATAAAGTGATACTTCTTGAATCTGTTATTCTCCCAGGAAAAGTTTACTGCTGCACTTCAGCATAGATGACTTTTTGACTTTTGCCTTGTCTTGCCCGACAAAATGACACAGCTGCAGCAGCGGATGTCCCAGCACTCTGCTAGCTTTCAGTCTGTTCTCTGAGCAGCTATCTGTAGGTTCTCTGCTGGATGAGAACAACATTGTCCCTGGTGCTCCTCTCTGTATCCATTTTGGAAAATGCCTTTTGATTTATCCTTTTAAGCAAAATAATAAACACATTGCTGTAACTGTGGCCTGTAAAAATGAGATCTTGTATTTACATAGTTTGATAACACAGATGTACAGGGACCTAAATAAAAGGAAAATTAACTTCCAGTTTTTAAACACTTATGCAAACCACAGGAGAGTTTTGGAAAGGTAACGATGTGGGAACTTCACAGCAACAATTAGAGGGGCACATTTGCAGAAGGGCTGGTTGGCTGGCCCTCTTGAGCAAACTTCTCATCTCTGACAAAAAGCCAAAGTCCCCAGGACTAGTAATATGCTTGCCAAGTCTTCTGTTTAGAGACTGAAACCAGGTTCAGATCAGAAGTGAACATATGGAATCCACATGTGTTTCCAAGTTAGCTGGGGTCTGCAAGAGCCTCTGGCTATTTATTCATGTGTCCATCAGTACCCTGCCCACATGCACACTGGATGTCAGGGTGCTATCCTTCTCTTGAGCTTCTGAGTGCTCAGATTTTTCTTGATTTTTTTTGTATTTTTACAGAGAGAAAACAATAATGATGGTATTTAAAAAAACTCTCAATACCATCTTACTGTGGTTGATGTATGTGCTATGGTTGCTGGTACCACTTCATTTCTATTACTGTGAGGACTTTGGCAGTCACATAGAGGCATATAAGCAAGAACATTCCTTTCACATAGATCCACTTTCATCTAAACTTTAGCCATCACCATACCAGGAGTAAAAGATAGGGATAGCAGCCTCTGCTGTTGACAATTAGGAGGAAATCGAAGATATTGATGTAGATAAAAAGAATTTGACACTGTCCTACATAACCTCGTTGCGTCTAAATTGGAGAGACATGGATTTGATGGATGGACCACTCAGTGGATAAGGAATTGGCTAGATGGTAGCACTCAAAGAGTTGTGGTCAATGGCTTGATGCCCAAGACCACTGATGAGTGGTGTTCCTCTGGGGTTGGTATTGGGACCGGCACTGCTTAATATCTTTGTCTGCAGCATGGACAGTGGGATGAGTGCAGCCTCAGCAAGTTTTCTGACACCAAGTTGTGTGGTGTTATTGACACACTGGAGGGAAGGGATGCCATCCTGAGGGACCTTGACAGACTTGAGACGTGGGCCTGTGTGAACAAGTTTAACAAGGCCAAGTGCAAGGTTGTGCACATGGGTCGGGGCAATCCCAAGTACAACTAGAGGCTGGGGGGGAGAATGGACTGAGAGCAGCCCTGAGGAGAAAGACTTGGGGGTGTTGGTGGAGGGGAAGGTCAACGTGAGCCGGCAGTGTGCTCTTGCAGCCCAGAAAGCCAACTGTATCCTGGACTGCATCAAAAGAAGTGTGACCAGCAGGTCAAAGGAGATGATTCTACCCTTCTACTCCACTCTCCTGAGACTCAGCCTGGAGTACTGCATCCAGCTCTGGGGTCCTCTGTACAAGGCAGATGTGAAGCTGTTGGAGCGAGTCCAGAGGAGGGACATGAAGATAATCAGAGGGCTGGAGCAGCTCTGCTATGAAGAATCTTGCTGGTTGAAGCTCGACCTGAAGGAGCAGGTTGTGACAGCTTTTAGATAACGGGATTAGAGACTGATAAAAACAGACCTTAAAAAATAACATAGTTCTGGTGCTTCTCAAGGAATTAAGATTAGATAGAGTTCATACATTAGTTTTAGCGTTGAAACCAAGGAGGCTTGATTCTGATTCATCGCACTACGAAGTTAGACCAGGCTTCAGCAGAATTCAGTCTCATGTTAGACTTGTGTGATCCCTTTTTAGATTCAGAGATTCCTTCTCATGTTTCCTCAAACTCCTCACAAAGTACCTTTGTTATTTAGACTCTCACATTAAAGAATAACAAAGATCAAATGTGGAAGAGGCAAGCCAAATAACTTGCTTTCCTTATAGTGCTTTATTCCTCTGGGGTAGTCCATTGTGGGAGTTCTTTAGGTTGAAAGTTGAATAACGAGTATATCTTTAAATTTCATGTCCCAATATTGTAATTATCAAAGGTTAATATAATTAAGGAATTCAACACGAAAGAACTGGCAGAATCTGTGGCCTTTTCCTATCACAAAACTGTGACCTTAGGATCTTTTAGGATGCAGGTAAGCACATAGGTAGCAAAGAGGGAATTAGCATTTGGATGATTGTGTAGCATTAATATCTATTTCAAACAAGTAATGCCATCAAGGAGAAAGAAAAACACAATTATGGTCAATTACATCTGAGGTCTCATCACTCTAGTATATCCTTTTAATTTCTTTTTACTTCAATTTTTACTGTCTTTTCTTTCAGCAACAGATGTGGCACTTTTTCAACTCTAAACACAGAAGTAGAACCATTTATTTTAATAATGTCTTTGCTTTAGCACCTAATTGAACAGGATTTGCAATGTTTCCAAGTCTTGCTAAGTACAGCAGCATTACAGCAATGATTTAATTGTTTCCTTCTCAGTATTTATTTGAAATAGAAATTCCCTGATAAATCTCAGATCTTCTACATTTGTTTTAGAAAAGGACCATATGTAATGAATACTAAGCAGTCAGGTACTCCTACTGAAGTAGTCCCTAACCACTATGTAATCATGTTAGCAAACTGTGAACATTTCTGGCCAGCCTTATTGCACAACCAGCAAAGAATGTCTTTGATATTCCTTCATTTTAGATCTCCCAATCCCTCTTCTTCGTGATGAAATGCAAATAGCCATCATACACTACAGATGTACTTGCAAGGGACTTCCACAAAGCGTTGTCCTAAAGCACACAATGATCCTTATCTGGAGCCTACTGTTTATTTAAAATGGAAAAATAATCAGGGATGTGTGCTTCAACTGGAGTACTTTAATAAACTTTTTCAGAGAAAAGTTTTTTTATTTACAAAAGTAACAAGTCTATTCTGAGCAACTGAGTTTCTTGACAGTGTCTTCTCCTGAAGATGCTATAAATGATATTTAAACTCAGGATATTCACTTCATGCAACCTGAGCATTGGGAGAGGGAGGAGATGTTTCAGAACACCGAAGAGGAAGACCCGCTCCTGCCAAGCATTACTTTTTAGTAAGTCCGAAAACTCTGATGATTTCCAAGTTATTAGGATGGGGCATGGGGATGGGGGTGGAGAGGATGGGGGAGATACCACTGCAGTCTCAAACTATCAAAAAAAACCCCATCTTCTAGGTAGTGGCCACAGAAAAAACAATCTGAAATCCCCCTCTATTATTATGTTATCTTGGAAATTCACAAATTTTTTTCAGGTATATATCTTGGCGGCATCCTGCTAACTGTAGAAGGGACTGAGATGTACAAAAATGTGACCACGAAAGCAGGCGAAATCATAGCAGGAAAGGAAAGTAAACCCAGGCTTTTGGTCTCCGTAGTTCCTGTCCTCATTAACCACACCATTTGTCCCTGCTTGAGGAATGAAACATAACACAAGGGAGGATGACCTATGAAGAAATGAAAAACTTCTCTTTAACTCAAAGGATTCCAACAAAATGATGGAGGCATGTATTGATCAAACAGGTTAGATGATAGATATACAAACTTCCATAAGTTGGTAAGACTGAAAATACTTTAGCAGCATAGCTGCAGCTGTCTCTGAGGCATGGGAGACTGCCTCATTTCTCAAAACCCTAGAATCAAGCTTCCATAAGAAGCAGAAAACCATATTAGGTGGTTACAATGATCAAAATTTTCATAGCAGACGATGAGACAATCAACCACAGCAATACTAATGTGTTTTATGATGGAAGGACACCACCCTTGATACCGTTGAATATTATTTTTCAACATCTGTTACCCATCTTCTTGATGGTAGGATATAAATGGACTGGTTTTAGCTTCTTTTTATACTGACTAGACCTACATCTCAAGGGCCACCGTGAACTGTGCTTTTGCACTACTTTCACCATAATTATTGTTAAGGATCTGTAATTAAAGCCATCTGAGAAAGCTACAGACTAGAGGCATCTTAGAAACACAGGCAATTAAAATAGTGATTACCTAAGATGAGTCATAGTGATGACTGTGGAATTTTGGCAAACAAATCTGCACCTTAAGAATTGAGCTTCTCTTCCTCTTTTTTCCTAATCATTTTTCAATGAACCTATAATGAGTTAATAATCAATGAAAAAATGAATTTCCAATATTCTACTCTTGGCATTCATACAAATATATCCCAGAACATTAGAGTGACTTCTCCATATCAGTCTTGAAGTAATATTAGAGGGTGCTGACTGTGTTCAGACTTCAAGGTTTCTCAGGAACCAGCAGGATGCATGGGACTAGATTTGGCACCTGAAGATGCAGATAGATACCCATTAGGATTTCCATAAGTAAGTGTGTGCTCAACTCCCACATCTTCTCATGAATTAATTATCTAATTATAAAAGAAAATCTCAGTAGTTTCTCACCTTTAAGGCCTTCCCAAGGCTGCCATTCCAGTCTTGATGACAGAAGGTCTACATTTGTCAGGTATTGTGGAAAAAAGAGGTTTTGGACTTGAGAAATGGAATGTTCTACTGCCAATGATATACCCAACCTGAGTTGCTGACAGTTTCCTTTTCCTTTCACACTTAGGCAACATCTCTGGTCACAGAAAATAAAGCAAAAGCCTCAGGAAAGAAACAGAAAAATCTATTTTGAAGGAGAAAAAAAGTAAATCTCTGAGATAGCTCTCTGATGCATGGTCTATTGAGAAGATTTAGACAGAATCTCCTGGGTCTGATTTATGAAGCAATTTTATGGGTCAGAATGAATTTCTGAAGATCATAATCTACACAAAGTATAGCAAACAAAAGAAAGCAGGAATCATGAGTATAAAATAGTGCATTTACTTTCTTCCTCTTCTGAAACTACTTTTCAGACTGGTGATGGTGATTCTTTATCATACAGAAGAGCCATAGCATTGCTGGAAGGAATGGATGGAGACAACAGGGAGAAAAAATAGGCAGAGAACTGAAACCACACAAAACCTCAGAGCTGTAAAATATAGCAGACAGGAAAACACTGGAAGGCAGAAGACTAACACACATAATTAATTAGTAATGCCCTATGAAATGAAAACATCATGGGATTTAAAAAACAGTGGTAGGTCCATGAAGTTGAGTTTCTATGCTTACTAAGCACATTTTGAGGAGAGAAAGAACTTGCCTATAGATGTTTGTGTGGGGATGTGGGGTGTTGCTTGGGGAAGGGCACTTTCCTTCCTTCAAAAGATTTTGCTCCTTCAGTCTTGGATCTAATGAGAGCCAAATGGTTCCTGGATGTAATTATTTCATAAGGTCTGTTGAACAGACATTAGAACTTTCACCTGCTGTAATCTTAGCTCAAATACAACTTGCAACAAGGAGGAAAAGTGCAGCGTCCTAGAGCCTTCTGGAATGAAATCTTCCAATTTATAGAATAAATCACTTGAAGCTGAAAACCACATTTAAGTAACACCTCGTTGAGCCTTTTTAAAAACATTTTCTCTTGGTCTACCACATGTATAAATATAGTTGAATAAAAATGATTTGTCTTGTTGATAATGAGACTAAAAGCACCAGTAGCAGGATAATAATATATGCTCTCAGAAAAATCCTGTTAATGTTCTTTAAAATACTTCCCGTCCTTCAGACAATAGAAAACTGTGTCTTTTGTTTGTTATACTGTAGAAAGGAAATATTAGAGGAGAAAATGTTCTATATTTTTTAAAGGACAGATTTATTGGCTAACAGGGTAAAGGACTGTGTGTTTGAAGGAGCATGGAGGAACACTCACAGGAAAGTGCCGTCACAGTGAAAAGTGTTAATGTCTTACTCATTGGGGATTACTGATTTAGATATCCCAGGACGAAAGCCTTAATGTTATAATTAAACACAGAGGGCCATGACAGATATGCCAGGGGATAGAGAGTCTTCTCTTTTTATTTTTCTCCTCTTCTTTTTTTTTTTTTTTTTTTGTAATTTTGTCCCTCCCCTAGACTATTCTGCTATTAATTTTTCTTCCAGAGAAGCTTTTTAGTTGTGTTCACAGCCAGAATCACCTTTCCAGAAAAGGCCTGGACTAGGGATTTTTAAAGTGCAAAATTGTGCCAAGGAGAAAGAGAGAGCTGGTAAATCAGTTACAACTGCTGAAGACACAGAGGAAAAGGCTGGCTCAAGGCAAACTGGTTTGATGGAAGTGGCTGCAACAGTAAAAGATTCTCATCTATACCTGGTTCCCCTATAAAAGCACTTATATTTTAAAACAAAACCTCTGACAAATTACAAAATATTAGAGAAAAGAGAAGAAATCATATTATGAGAGACAAAAGATGGGAAGACTGTTAGAGAAGAAGCACCTCTGAGGAAAATCTTTCCTGCACTATCCCACACTGCAGTCAAGTTGCATGATAGTATATAGGTTGCTTTCTTTTACAGACATCCCAAAGTTTATTCATATGAAAATTTCTCTGTAAAGAGTTAACTACAACCCATGCCTCAGAGATGCCCTTACGCCTTGTGAATATATTGAGAAAAAAGTCCAATTCTTCTTTCAAATTATCTTGCACAGATTTCTGGTCTTCACAATGAAAAGACCATACTGCAAGCCCCCAAAAAATCTTTCAGCAAGGATATCTTGCTGCATTTACCACAAGGGTAAACTCAGAGATGTTGTGGTATCATAATAGGATTGAAGAGCCAAAGTATTGCTCAGGCATTTCTGAGAATGTATGTCTCCCACAGAACTTGCTTCAGAAATTTAAGAAATAGTCATGGTTATTTTTCCATGTCAGGGCATAACGAGGTATTTTACTCAGCCAAGACTTTTAGGAAATGAGACTCAAAAGCAATGAGCCATACTTAGGACACAAGGCACATTTGACTTCATTAGAAGGAAGCCAGACCTTTTCCTGGTAGATTCAAGGTACACAAGAGATCAAAACAACAACTTCGTCCAGCTGCCTTCCTTCTGACAGTTTTCAAGCTGCTTCATCATGCACTAAATCTAACATTAATTGTGTGTAAGTCCATGCAAGAATGCTAATTAAAACAATGTACCTATCACATACTCTTATGTCTTCCAGGCAGCAAGAACACAACAGGCAGCTGCTGTTCCCAGTCACTGTATGGGAGGATAAGAGGTAATTGACCCTGCAGTTGTTAGGTTAATTTACAAAGGGAAATCTCTTGCACAACTGGTGTTTCATCTGCTCTCTCATAGAAAACAACTGTACTAGAAGCATTCTCTTTATATAACCTATTTGTATACAGTCATGAAGACTAATTGCTTAAACGAGGAGTTCCACAAGCACAGGAAATAAGGAAATCTTGTGCTCCATGTATTTCTGCTGCATGCCTGACTGACTTCAGAGTCTAAGAAAGCACAGGCTCCATTTGAAACTTTCCTGTGTCTGGGACCTGCTTAAAAACTCTTCCCATGTGGTAGAGGCATGAACACGAACATCTCCTTTTTTTCTCTATTAGGCATGACACATAGATTCTCTTGCTGTAGCTGGTAATCCATTTTCACAAAAAAGGTAGAAGCTTAATTAGCTTTGATACTTCTACTCCCCTGCTGAATTCCTTTAATAAAGTATTGGTTTCACTGGGAGGATAAAGGAAGTGGAAAATTAGGAATACGCATGGACAGGCCCACTAAAGTTTCAGGTTGCCATAGTCAAGTTAAAAACCCCACATGCAGATGTCAGATAAGAGAATTTTCTTTATATACATGAGACTGTTGATTTTACTCCAATGGTTCCAAAAAAATTATGGTTTTCTGTAACAGGAAAACCCACAAAATCGTGCAGGAACCCATGAAATTTTAATTGTACTTAGTGTAAAGAAGAAAACATATAGGCCTTAATATGATGGTTGGGTGGCTTTTAACATCCATTATTCCCTGACACAGGAAGAAATTATGTTACGCCTCTCCAAGCAGCACAAGATGATTTCCAATTACTGCACATGTATCTGTGGAAGAGATCCTAAGCCACAGCATTTGGATTCCAACATGAATCTGAACTCCCTAAAGGTGCTCATGCCTGAGGTTTTTGGTTTGATTTGTTATAGAGATAAAATGACCACCTATGTGTATTTATCAGGATCCTAGTCTAAATTTTATGCTTCAAAGTGGGCAGAGTTTTGGCTTAAGAATACCAAGAAAAAAAAGTCTTGGTCAAATCAAAGTTAAAATTTTCATAGTTCTCATTTAGCTTAAGGGAAAAATGCAGAGGAATTTCTGGAATGCAGACAAGGATTGTTTAACAAATTAATAGAAGAGTTGAGCCTAACCTTTTGGATGAAATTCTCAATGAATGCTTGCCAAAAAAAATTTGCCTTTTTTATTTTATTTATTTTTTTTTAATGTATGGAATTATTTACAGCTGCTAAGTAGTATATTTTGTCTGAACACTTGTTACTTTCTAGAATACTTGTAGTTAACTTGGTTTAATAATCAAGTAATTGCTAAGGAACATAATTTCAATTCATTAACATTAACATTAAATGTCTGTTTAGACATTTCCAAATGATATGCTCAATGATACAAATTCATGCAACACTTTCCTACTTTATTTATTATTCCCCCAAAGGTAGTTTACACTGAATGTTAAAGTATGAAGGGAAGAGCATATTGGTTATACCATCTGATGTACACAGTAATGCTATCTGCAGCTGTTCATTCTTCAGCTGCTGTTAGGAGCACTTTCCTCCTAACTGAGCAGTTGCCTCTAGTGACTGAGTCATCTATCCACTGTGAGTAAGAGTTGAATATCTTTCTTGTTAGCCCAAAGGCTAGTAGTTTAGAGAGGAAAAAAAATTGTATTAGATACTGTATTTTTAACTTACATGGCTCCCATAATTTTATTGAAGATTCATGGCTGTAAGTGGTGTTTCCCCCCTTCCCCCCCCACTTCTTTAAAGAGCTGGATCTCAGACTCATAAGAAATTACAGCTTTCATCTTCCTAAAAAGTTGTTTTACTTCTGATTTGTTTAAAAGTTCAGATTTGTAGTGTAGAAGCAGAGTAATTACAATCTACTACATGCTCGAATATTTATCTTCCTTATTTTATGCTGACTTTTAATATGCTTGAGGCTCAAAAATAAGTCATAACTTAGTGCTCCTTGTTGTCTCGATACAGTTATATATGTACACAGAGGAAGAGCAGAGTATCTCAGCAGGGTGTGACTGAATTGCTGATAGACTAAACTTATTTAATTTAAGCATCAGAAAGCTATTGAGGCTGAACCCTTGTATTTTTATGATAGAGCACAGGTATTCTGTTTTCTTCTTGAGTTCCATGCATTAGAGACACAAAGGAATAAAAAAATTCCTGGTTAAGTAAAAGGAGCAAAGGAATCAATGCACTTTGGGCAGATTTTCAGTCTCATTACTGCTAAATAGTAGAGTATTTCTTATATCTTGAATGTAGAAAATGGCCATGGCTAAGTTAACATTTGCATTACTTATTCCCAATTTTCAAAATAGCTGCAGCAAGTGAAAACTATCTTAAGGCTTCTGTAACCTTACCTAGTAAACTAGTCTGGTTTATAGATACTGAGAGATTAGGCTGGTTAAAGCCACTTAGTTTCCCCTCATTTTGCAATTGCATTCATTATTCCTTGGGTGGAGCAGAGAGGGGAGCTTGTATCTGCTGTCTCAAGGAAGAAAAACACAAAATGGAAGAGGAGACTCAGTCTTGGCATGACTATATCAACCCATAAAATGCTATGAAACAGGATAGTATGTCAATATAGCTTCAAAGTACAAGCAAAAAATAAGCAATCCAAATGGTATATATATTCAGACAGTAAGGGGGAAGAGGCAGGAAAGATCTTCTGCTCATAAGAGGGAAACTGTAGAGACCTATGCCTTTGAGAAACAACTGTGTGGTCTGATTTCATCTCTCATTCAAAACAGAGATGGAAGCTTTCCTAAGTACATGGAGGAAAAGTCATCCAGAGAACCATGTTTTATGGCATTCCAAAATGAGCTAGCACATTATATGCTACAGAAACACTCAATGACCTGTCATGGAACTCTCTGCCACTTCGAAGTAACTACATGAATTGCTCTTTACTTTTTTGGACAGCTTTCCAAACTGTCCAACTTTATGGCTTAATATTAAAAACTTGATGGAAAACACAAGATTTACAGCTGAGAAGAACCCTTTCCAATGAAGTACTGCCTTTTTTTTTTTTTTTTTT
>VXBL01000140.1:498408-520194 GCA_013400195.1 Aramus guarauna | reverse complement strand
TTTTTTTTTTTTTTTGAGAATATCTGTATGTGAAAAAGAGTTTGTTACTCTCTCATGTAGTTGTTGTTAGGCGACTGATCTGTTAGGACAGTAAGGACCTACTGTAGTGGTGGCAGTAGTTCTCAGACACATGCGCTCACTCGCTAGAGGACTTCTCTGGGATATGGTGGACCAGGGTTCAGAGTCCCTTTCCTCCCACTCCACAACTGACAATGAATCTTATATCTCTTATATTTCCGATTTATGTCCAAAACACTTGCTTACAGGCCTTCTTATAAAATATTTGACTAGTGAATGGCCCAGAAAGAGGAAGCAGATTCTACTGTCTAACAGATGCTCAGGATGGCTGTAGCTGTAGCGCCGAATTGTGTAGAAAGGTGTTTGGATCTTTGTTTCTAGCATCCTCATTGAATACATGTAAGTCTACTCAAGCTGTTCTTTCTATATAAAATGACTGGAAAAGACTAGAAAATAATTATGCAGTATTTTTGTTTCTGGTTGGTCCAATCCAATTTTCCAATCTTTATTTGTGGTTTCACCACCGAACTGAAACATCAGCTACAAGTAATGCGTTGGTCTTTGCTAGTTTAACCATAATCACTGATCTTAAAGAAAAAGCTTTTCTCTTAATAAGACTGCACCTGTATGCATGAAAATCTTTGCCTTTAGTTATTTAGCTGTCAACAGCCTACATAAATGATATGACTTCCAGGCCTGGTGTGAACAATGCTTAAATGTTTTTTCTTGGTTGCAGATATCAGGAGTGTACTTCAATTACTTAAACTGAGAGATTACTTTAAAAATAAAATAAAAAAAGAAAAAAAAAAGAAAAAGATTTTGTTGTTGTTCCTATAAAAAGGGTCCATATTTTAAAGACTATTGTTTTGAACTATGGACTTAGATTTTGGAAAATGATTGTAACAAGACATGATTTATGACAACAGGCATATTCATTGTAGTTTTTAAAAGCACATTTGCCACAAGGTGGCAAACTATATCTACGGGTTTAAATTGAAAACAAGACTGCAGACGTGTCAAGACACATCTGAAAACCTTTGATTTCCTGTGCTCAAACAGAAAACAGTATCATATCAATACCTGATGTACCTCTACAATGTGTGGAGCGGAGGAAATTTTGTTCTTATGAAACAAGACAGCATGCAGAGGGGGAAAGAAGCATTCATCATGCTAATGCTTTGAACTCACCACTTAACTCACAGAAAGTGCATTTAAACAAATCTTCCAGATCTTCCTAAGAAAGTACCCTAAACTGCATAGGAGAAAAGAATGAGTCTATGGTAGGAGCTGCTAAACTTGTGAATACTATTTAACACAATTATAGGGCTTGTCTTGGTGGAACTAAGTTTTGCACTGGGGTCAAAACTTTTCCAACATAATGGGACATTTTGAATGGTCTTCTGTGGGGACTTATATGACATAAAAAAGCACAGATATAATCTTTATAAAAATCTATTTTAAAAAAACCGAATGAACAAACAAACAAACAAACTTCCATAGCCAGATGATGCTAAAATATACATGTGGCAAAGATAAGTGTAAAGGTACAAGATAATTTGATTTGTGTGTGTATTAAACAGAATAGAGAGAAGGTAGATGGCACTGATATTGGAGTATCAAGGAGAAAAACAAACAACAACAACAAAAATCTACCTTTTTGGTCCTTATCAAAAGGCTTTTACAATAACAATGAATATTTAATAAGTGTAAAGACTTTTATGGAGAAATCTGTAAGCAAGGAAGAAATCTGGACAGGTTCCACTTCTCCCTTTTATTGCTTTGCTGCAGCTGTGTTTAGTAGTTCAGTGTTTGATAACTTTCTAATTGTAACCATTTAGACTAACTTATGGCCAACTAAACAAAATTATTAAATGTAACTGTAAATAGCAATGCAAATAAGCCACTGTTCTGAACCAAATAACAAGTGCAGTTTGAAGAAAACTTTCTGTTATTTTATCAGGGGAT
This sequence comes from Aramus guarauna, assembly GCA_013400195.1. Classification (NCBI taxonomy): domain Eukaryota; kingdom Metazoa; phylum Chordata; class Aves; order Gruiformes; family Aramidae; genus Aramus; species Aramus guarauna. The sequence goes on along the minus strand of VXBL01000140.1, from coordinate 518,211 downwards.
AACTAAAATTACTTGGGTGACCTGTTGGGTGTTTAAAGAAAACAAACCAAACAAAAAAACCACAACAAAACAAAACAAAATGCAACAAATTTTCAGTCACATCTGGGAGGGCAGATGCTTCATAGTAGGATTGTGAATGTGAATGGAAAGGAAGAAATTGGCTGTTGGAGCCTAAGTCTTTGCAGAGGTAATGAAGGAAAAGTCTGAGATAATTATTACTTCCTCTCCTGAGATTTTGCATTTATTTTTTTGCTATCAGATCCAGTCACATTGTATGCCAATGTTTTTTGAGCAATCCAAAGCAAACACTTAAGGGAGAAACCCCTGAACTAGTAGGAGTCATGTCAGGCTGCCCTCTCAATACGACTTAAGTGACAGACCTGCTCTAATGGCTCTACAAATGATCCATGCAGAAGGAGTCTTTAAATAGTTGTTGACAGTTAGTAGATCTTTCCTTCTCATTTTTGAGTCATTCCAGTGCTAATGGAAAAAACAAGAGAAAGAAAAAAAAAAAAAAATCTGTATCCATTCCACAGAGACTCTCCCTTTATCTGCCATGTCAAAACTTCATAAAATGTACAAACCCTCACTGACACTAAGGAGTTAATGCATAGGATGAAATCCAGCTTTGGCTCTTTCAGACTTTGTACTGAAGAGAAGACTTAAAAATTATGAGCTCAGCAGTGGATTAGTGTAATCATGCTGTTGATGAAGTTTCACAGTCCTTGGAAAGACAAGTTTGGTTTACTATATGAATGTACTTTTTGTAAGGAAGACTTTACCTGTGACACAGATGGCAGACTGAAGTACCTAAAACTCACCTTTGCCTCTGGAGTCTGATGGCTAAAAACCCCATGTCCTCATAGTTGTCAGATACTGAGGTATTGCTCTAAACAGCGGTGCAACATGTCTGCAAACAAGGAGAGCTGAGCGCAGGAATCCTTAACTACTGCTGAACAAGTTAGTGGTACCGTCAGGCATGGATTGCTGTGATAGATTATAACCACAACTAAGTCAATAAAGTCTGAAATCCAGGACAGGATCTCTGCTCAAGGAGGCATCAACGCAGAGCATGGGGCACATGGCTGCAATGTGGATTCGTCTCTAAATATGAATTGCAGAAATCAAGTCGACAGGTAACAAATACACGTGTTAGAGGGAATGTAATCTCCTGGTCAGCTGCAGATGGAAGTTTTCCACTTTCATGTGTCATTAGACTTACACAAGAAGTGATGTGACCTGACTCTACTTTTGGGAGGTTCAGCTTGTCAAGTAGGTGCAGCTCACACTGAGCAGCAGCTGTTGCCATTGAACTTTAAATGAGAGAGCACATAGAACAATTAGTTGTGCGTAATAAGAAGGTGGAAACAAAGAAGTGAGATTGCTATGTTAATAGTAAGTTAATAATTAATTATTCAGAAGAAAAACACCAGCAGGCAAAGGAATAAAATCTGAGGAAAAAAGGTAGATTCAGGTGATGATAAATGAGCAATACTGAGAATCAGTTTGTTTAAAACTTAACGCTTCGAGATTAACACTTCTGCACTTCACTGATGGCAATCTGGCCAGCAGACACTCATTAGGTGACTACTGCTGTGTGCGAATGTATCTTAGGCTATATCTTGCCGTATATCTTCGTCTATCCCAGGCTAAGCCATAGCTTTTCCTCACAACATACTTGTCCCAGCATATGCCTCTATGCACTACCTAATAAATAATTCTGTGTTCCTGTAAGTGCTGTGCATGATCCTGTCCTCAAGTCTCCACACCCAACAAAAGTAGCCAAGATGAAAGTGACCCAAAGATTTGGGATCTCCAAAAGAGATTTGAAAGTTATGACATATATGAAAAATGACTGTGATATTGATTGAGTTGAACAGACAGGCATGTTTTGAGCCCTTGCTTCTTGTAAAACTTCAGTTTTGCTTTTGTTTTAGCTACTCTATTTATTTCTTTGGCTGCACATATATATTTTGGTAGATATAAAGTTACATCTTTTCAATTCTATTTCTCTCTGATTACCACCAGAGAGATTTTCGTGGACAGCATGTGATGCTTGTCTTTTTGTGCAAATATAACATTACTTATATACAACACTGCTGATTGCCTTGTTTCCATGAAATTTGGTTAATTAAGAACTTTCTCCCAAACCTTTCAGTCACACAACTTTCATTAGTTTACTCTGGATTTAACTGATCAATATACAAAAGCTAATATGGGTCAATAACCATGCGACTGACATTGAGATTTAAATTGCAGTTCTTCTGCTTGATGTTCCACCAAGTTCTAACCGGTTTTGTCATCTTCAAACTTTATTGTTACCAAAAAGTGTTAAGCTGAGGCTTCAAAATTTTTACAAGTTTTTCTTTCATTTTAACTGTCTTACTCATGCCAAATAACTGTCCCAGAGCAAGTACATGTTGAAAGAGGAGAATGTGTGCTGGGAGGAAGATCTGCCTCATGTTCAGTTCATTATGGGCGGCAACCCATCAATCAGGCACAGCCCTGGAGAAGGCCTTCAAAAGATAAACTAAGTACCAGACACACCCAAGACCTGGACTTCTAGCATTGAATTTCTTTTCCTGCATAATTTAAAATAGTGCATATATCTGTAAAAAAGAAAAATAAAATTCAAACAGTTGTATGTTAAGATTCTAACAACAGCATTGAGAGAAATAAGAAATGTGATTTTGATCTTGTGTTGATTTGTTGGCAAGAATTTTGTATGGAGCTTTGCTAAACTCAAGTGCAAAGGTCAAACAGCAGAATGAATTCATATTTTCTGGCTATAGGTGCAATTTAGCCAAGAAATATGTCTATTAGAGCATAAACTGTATAATGTCTACTATAAAGAAGTCCAGTTATTAGAATTTTTTTCTATTTCTATTCTTTGTATTTCTGTACAGTAATTTCTCCTTTATATCTATAACATGGATGTGCTATTAGTTCTGCATTCATAATAATAATAGCCTGTTCTCATACACTAGTTTCCCTTGTTAGAGCTACATGGAACAGCCTATAGAAGGTACCACTATTGATGTCCTTTTTGCATAGATGAAGCACTTTGGCATTATATTTCTTAGAAACATTTCTCAGGAAATACATCTTTTGCATATGAACTCGTGGTCAACTCTGCTCTTCACAATTGCTCTGCCCAGTCCATTTACTAAATATGTAGGAAAAAGTAACACCTTCTATTAAAGCAACTGATACAGCTGGGGGGAAAATAATCAAACTGGTTTAGGCTGACAGTGAACAACTTGACGGAATAAATCTGATGTTTGTTTAGAGAAAGTGAATTTGTTTTGCATTTAGCTGAGTTTACATAACAGGAATATAAGTTATTGTAAATTCCTATACCCACAATGTCAGAAAGAACTGAAGCCCGGGAAAAAGAATAAAATAAGTTAATGCACATGTACACACCTTCTAAAAGATCTTCAGGCATTTAGGCCCTAAATAATAATTAATGCCTGTGAAATACAGGTACCAAGTCCCATTTTCAGAACTGGCTGAGATCACTTAGGTTATTTTGTTGGATAATACATAGAAAAACTTGGAGCTATTTCCATATGTTCAAAGTTTCAATTTGATCCTTCATCTCAAAACTACTAGAAAATTCTTTCTTGGGGATGGTTTTAGGGGATAAGTGATTAATAAATCAAGATGCTAAGTACTACCAGCTCCTATGAAGGTTAGAAGTGCCTCAGTGCTGTACCTCCTAGCCGAAAGTGTCAATTATTCCACTTCAAGGCTTCTGCTTTATTTCTATGTTTTAAACAATACTGGACTTTTATTGCTTTTGGCGAGCAGTGAACATGTCTTTGATATAACACAGTGCCTAATTTTGCACACAAAAGGGATTTTGACATGAAAATTGTAGTATCTTTGGATCAGTCCTCAGGAAAACCAGAGGACTATTAGACTTTTGTTTTTTGTTTTCTCTACCAATTATATATCTAAATTCTTCCATGAAGAATGTCTTGACAGAACAGAAGAGATAAGAAAGATTCATTCTCTGTATGGTGGTAGGAGATTATAAAATACCTTACTAAGAGTTTAAAACCACAAAAAACATATCATTTGTTACCAATGGAGAAGTAGTATTTTTCCCTTTCATTTGCAAACTTATGATCTTCAAGTAATACTTTTTTGATAAATGTAAGAGAAAAGTGAAATCCTCTTAAAAATTCCACTGAGCCACTTTCTGACAAAATTCAGACACTGATGGGTAGCACTTTCTGAACTGTGGCCCAAGATTCATTGTTCTGTGGTCTGGAGCTCATGATCAGAATAATGTTTAGGAGCTTTCTAAATAAATTTTTTCAGTTAAGGGAGCAGATAAGAGAATATAATGATGCAAGAAAAAAAAAAATAGTTGACAACCCATTGATTTAACAATTTGGTGAACTGCTGGTTTAAAGCATGTCTTGGACTTCTAATGTATTAGATTATTTTGTTTTATTTTATTACAAATAGAGACTCTAGTAATACTAGTGCTCTGGAGTTAGTCTTATAAATAAGACCAGAAGCCTATTATGGCTATGACAATATAATCAATATAAATAGAGAGAACTCTTGCCCCAAGAAGTTTAAAATAGGAGATGACAAATATTTTGGTGCAAAAACGTGGTTTTGTGTTCAGGCATATAGCTATAAGACAAACTATGCACAATCACCTTGCATTTATTGAGGGCTAAGGCTGTGTTAATGACTGGGTACTGCACCTAAGTAGTCCTTTAAGTCTCCATATCAGAGAGCACTGGCTGGTGACTTTAGTTAGGGACATGTCTGTTATTCAGCATACGTGTGAATCCAAAAAAACACAAAGGACATCATTGTGTAGAGAGAAATTGTGAAGCCCATACAATTTAATACAGTTTAGAAAATTGTGTTTCTCCATGTTTCCCCAAACTAGATGAGTGAAATAAGAACTAGGAGGAAAACTAAACTGCACTAAACAGGCAGCCCTGTTGCTGGAGAGACAGGTCACCAGTCAGCAGAAATGTTGGAGATCATGTTTTGTGGAATGAATCTCATGTTGTTCCTTGATGTAGGAAGGAGACTCTTATTGTCTCCTTCCCTTCATATAAAGCCAAGGGTGCCTGAAAAGGCACAGGCCAAAGCTAAGGAGGGACTGCTCAAGTGCAGAAGGGTAGGTGACAGACAGCTAAGAAATAGTAACGTGATAAAGAGGTGTATGCAGGTTCCCTCTCCCCTAAGCAATCTGAAGACGTGTTTTATTAGGTCTGTGACTTGTTCAAACATCTTTGGTAATGGAACAGTGATCAGATATCATTTCGGATCAGACTTCCAATGGAGGCTGGATATGTGTACCAATAGGGATCGGATAGGTGTACCTAGGCAGAGGAGGAATGCAAGCCTGAAATGGAACAACTGTCAGGAGAATGAACAAATGTTCCCGTATTATTCCTGTTTCACTTACACACATTTAAAAGGGACATTAATATATTTTGAAATATTACATCCAGAGTGGTTGCGGGGGGAGGAATTGGGAGAAAAGGGCAGGCAATATTTTCTCATTCAGAATAATATCAGAAATACCAAGTTACGGATATGCATACTCATGCACCTTTATTGGTTTCATATTTGTTAAAGCATGTGTGTTGTGATTTCCCTGCTTGAAGGAATGAAACATTTGTTTTGAACTCATATAGCTATCTTCAGCTTTCTTATGATTCGCGCCTGCAAATATTATGTTGCCATGGATGCTAGCCCCTGATACACCGGGAGTTTTTCAGTACAATTTCAACAAAAGCATGAAAGATATGTATTTCTTTTAATTATTATTTTTCTCAGAGTCTGTCTGTAGCAGGTACAAACTTAGCCACTCAGCTGTTTTCTCCAGCAAGTGTTTTACTGTTGAGATGAGGTGTAAATTCCACAGAGGTGGACTCAAGACTGACATCTGTTTTTTAAAAGTCCAGGTCAGTAATGGGAAACAAATTAAGTATGCTAAGCCCCTGTTTAAATGATTTAATATATTAGTAAAACAACAATAACAACAACAACAACAACAACAACAACAACAACAACAAAAAGGAAGAGAAGCAGCAAGCCACCCGACTGTGTAAACATCATATAAAATACAAGACTTAGATGCAGAAAAGATATGCAAAGTCAAAAAAAGACTTTTCAAAATCATCGTTTCTATTTCAAAGGCAGAGGAAGATGAAGGGCCATACCCAAATTCCATTGAGGTCATTGGAAACTCTTGTGTTTACTTTGATGAGGTTGGAGAGGTTGGATCTAACCTTAAAAACTGAGCTGTTTTCCTCATATTATATGACAAATGTTGCTCCAGAGAAAGGAAAAGTACAGATAGACTGAGGTGTGTAGGCTATGCTTAGCCAGCTGGCATGGAATACATTGCTGATGATGGTCCTGGGCAGATGATTGGTTTGGATGTCTACAAGTTATTAGATTTCCACTAGGTCACAAAAAATAAAAAGATATCTGAGGTAACAGTTTGGGGCCAGCACAAACTGATGCTCCTGGATCATTGCGGTTCTTGCCCCAGGCATTAGAGGAATTGTCTTTTAAAAGATTCTGGAAAATAAAGAGATGTTCCTCCAGAGATCATCTGAAACAAGAGTGATCTGAAATCTTTCTAACCTGCTGCATTTGCCCCAGAGGTACTCTGACTTAAAGCCTGTCCTCTAGGTCAGAAGCTTAGTTACACTTCTGGAGAGCAACTATGGTTTCTCTGCCTACTTTGACTATGCAAGTTTCCCAACAACTTATTACTGGGTTCAGGAGGCTATGTGTGCCACCTGTTGATGATGTTTGTCTCTCCCAAGCCTGGTATGACCTGCCTCTCCCTCTGCCAGAAAGCCTGCTTCCCCTCTCACCCAAGTTTCTTACTCAACTCCACCCACTTCTGCACAATCTTTCTCTTCCCATGAGCAAAGCAATCTAAATTAATGCTTCCTTTGTTGAACAATAAAATCAAATGTTACCAAATGTGCCTTTATCTGGAGCCACAGCAATTGAAGATTGATTATTAAAAAAAAAAAAAAAAAAAAAAAAACCAAAAAAAAAAAAAAAAAAACCCCAAAGAAACCCCCCCCAAAACCCAACCACCTTTTTAAAATATATCTGCCCAGTATAAGAATAATAGTAATTTTATTTTTTTTTTTAAATCTAGGGCCTTTCCTATTGCTGAGCCAAGCATGAAAAAAAGGTTGTCACAGTTAAAAGATGTAATGAAAAATACAGTATTTTCTCTTTATTTAGGATTGTATCTTTCCTAGGTAGTCTCCAATTCAGGGAAATAGGGCGCTTCTGTTTTCTAACATGAGCTATTGGATGAGTAGAAGAACCATGACCATGGTTAGGACAAATTGACAGGAAAGCAGATGCTTTTGAAAAAGGGATAAAAGCGATAATCTGGAAGAAGAATCCCAAGTTAATAGGCAAGAGGAATTCTAGCAGTGGGAAAGGAGAGAATCTAATAACCAATGAGTAGAGGAATAGTTGAAAAATATGTTTTAAGAGTTGAGAAGAAGGGTGGGGTTGGGTGAGCTTGTGGGAGAAAAATCTTATGTTATCAGCCAAAAAAAAAACTTTGAAGTTACCTTCAAAAGCTGTTTCCAATATTTCCTTTTTCTTATTATCAGCAAGTCTTGGCGGAATAGAAACATGAACTTTTTAATTGGGAGAGAGTAAAATAGATAGGCTGATATAATTTGTACAAGCGATGACTGCAGTATAATACTGCTACAGGCAACAGTAAGGCTAATGTCTTTAAGCCAGCTAAATCATGAAATGTTTATCTAACTTTCAAGACCCCCACAACTATCATAATTTCTTTTTGTGATTTCTTTCTTACCATTCCTTTTTCTTAGATGTCCTGTTGATGTTACAGGGTTGACTTTAATGTTCTCCCAAAGGAAATAGCTGAAAGATCCAATACGGTTTCTTCTTTAGAAGCCAAGAATGTTTTAGCTCTTTCAACATTTTTTGCATGGAAGTAGGAATAAATGACATGTGGAGACTGCTTCATATCACTGTTAACAATTTGACGTTACTTTCCTGAAATGTATTATTTAGATAAGAATCAAGTTTTAAATAAAGATACATCTCTTACGAAGGGTATTTATGTGTGATACACAGTTTGCCAAGAGCTGTACATTGTGAACCTTGGGACATATTTAGATGATGCTACTAGAGCCACAGGTATTATTTGGTATCTCTAAGCTTGCTTTGCATCTCATTGGCAAAGTTCCAGTCTGTTTTCAAAAGCAGAAGCCTAATAAAAATGTAAAGAACGTTGTTTTGACTTCACTTTTTTCTGATATCCTAGGGGTAGTTACACCTACTGCCGTTAAGAAACAGTTGAATAGGTACACAAGAGTATACTGGTGACAAAATAGGTAAGAAGTTTGCTTTCCTGATCAATCCCTCAGCAGTCAGTAATATACCCAGGGGACAGGTTCATTACATGTGAATTTGATCAGGCTGCTGTTAAAGTTGGATTCTGGACAAACTGAACTGCTTGTTGAGTGAATTGCTGAACATCAAAGAGAAGCTTACACATTATGCTATTTTCTCAGCTCTACCCAATCTCTTTGTTCTGAGGTATAGCCTTATTTACATGTATTCAAAACCAAATGGGAAAATGAAAATGCCAGCAACAAAACTGAAGTGTTTTCCATGGCTAAAATGTGTAAAAGCATCTGGTTTATTTCTTTTCTGAAATCTTCAGCCCATTATTCTGAATTTTGAAGTGCTAATTTCTTCTTTATTACTTTTGTTTTTCTTTTCCTCTCATTTTACTAGCAGAATATTTGATTGCTCAGACCTGGATAATTATTGTTCCAAGCAGCCTAGATCACTGTGATGGTATCATGCTTCACTAATAACTAGTCTACTCATATTAGCAGATGTTATGGACAGAGCACTGCATCTTGCAAAATATCTTCAAGAGGCAAGGCAAATCGCAGCACACTGAGTTTTGTATTTGTAAACACAGACTTTTGCAAAGACCTGAGCTGGTTGATTTAGTCACATTGCTCTCACTGTAGTGAGTGTAATGTACATGTATTCTGAAAGTTCAGTGTTTTTACTGGCATCACAAAGATCTATCTTGCTAGGATGCTAATGATATGGTTCTTTGTTTTGTAGTAAATTTAGCCTTTGCTTGCCTTTTGTCAAATTTGTGGAGAACTTGTCCATTCTTCAGAGGAGCTGTGAGAAAGCACAGGATGCTTTCAGTAATTAACTGCTTTAGCCCTTCTTTTTGCTTGCCTTGAGGGCAAGTCACCAGCCTGAATGCATGTAACAACCATGTTTTAGCCTACAGATTCAATCAAGGCAGCTACCTGGTTTTGTCCCTCCAAACCCTCAAGGTTGTGCTGGGATGTGTTTTACCCTCGTACTATCTGTGAGTGAAAGGACTTCTGTCTGTGGATAGGAAAACTAGATTTTTAGACTATCACTGAATTTAACTCTGAATAAAAATGCTTTAAATGGCTTGTGTGGTGGTTTGTAAAACTAAAGACTTTTCTGATTGGAAAAGTGCTTCATTGTCTGCTTTACTATGTGGTGTTTATTTCAGTTACACAGCACTACAGCACACTTCTATAACAGACTTGAAGCTTTAGTGGTCGTTGCACTGATGTCTAATACCTTAGTATTGCCCATCAAGCTCACTGTTGTAGCTGATTGTCTAAGAGAGAGAAGAAGGTAAATATTTGGCAAAAAGCTTTGCACTGGAATAAATTCATAGAATCATAGAATGGTTTGGGTCAGAAAGAGACCTTAAAGATCATCTAGTCCCCACCCCCCCACCATGGGCAGGGACACCCTCCACTAGACCAGGTTGCCCAAAGCCCCATCTAACCTGGCCTTCAACACTTCCAGGAAGGGGGCATCTACAACCTCTCTGGGCAACCTATGACAGTGTCTCACCACTCTAACAGCAAAGAATTTCTTCCTAACATCTAATCTAAATCTCCCCTTTTTCAGTTTAAAACCTATACTCGTTGTCCTATTACTACATACTCTCGTTAACAGTCAAGAGTTAACAGTTTCTTGCACTTTAGGCACTCAAAATCTTGCACTTTAGGCACTCAAAATCCTTTGTATTTATAAATGCACAAATATGGTACCCCACTATAGCCATCATCTTTTTGGTTTTGTGGAGGATGAAAACTCAATTACCTGGGAGTGGTAGGAACATAGGCAAAATGAAGAGCTGGGTTCAGCTTCTGGAAAAGTTGAAGGAACATAAGCCTTTGTCACTGAGCACACTGAAAGGAGGTGGGTGATGTGGTGTTTTAACCCCTTTCAGATCCATATACAGACAGGGGCACAAGAAGCTGTAGAAATGTCTGAGAAACACACTTCTGAAATAAAAGTGACCGTACGAAGCTGCTTCTGATTTGTTAAGAATCAAGGTATGAATTTTGAAGGCATTCAATAGAATCATCAAAACTGTTATTATTTTTACAAGAAATCAATAGAACTTATACACGAGGTGTTTTTGAAATCTCACTGGGTGATTGAACATCTAAATATCTTTTGAAATTCTGTAAGCCCCAGGTTTTCATGGGACTTAAAATTGAAAAAAAATGTCAAATTTTTAAGCTGTCTTTTCTATCTTTCATGAGGGGGGGGGTTTGTTTGTTTGTTTGTTTGTTTTCTTTTGGAACTGCATATAACTGCACTCAAATTGATTAGCTTGAAAATCTCTTTGTTTGCAAACAGCAAAATTATTAAAATCCCTGTATACAATTCTAGAGTACTTATTAGATTTCAGAGTTTGGAGACTAATGGTTATGTTAATAAATCCTAGCTAAACTGATAATTCCTTGTACTTATCTCATGATGATGATTAAAGCCTATTTCATGTACATTTCCAGGACAACTTGGCATAGGGCTGCTCTACCTCACTGTTTGGAGCTTTGAAATTACTGTCTAATGTACTGTATGTTTTAATACTCAGGAAATCGACCAGCACATGGTGAACTAGTTACTGTCATAGCCTGCAAACTAAATAGAGAAAGAAATCAAGGAAATAGTCTTGCTTAATCTGAAGGCTTTTAATGCAATTTAGCTTTCTGGTATGCACAAATATAGTATTATCTTGCAATATCTTGGGCTGTTACTGGCAAGCCACAGTGCTCAGTCCTTTATTTGAAAGCGCTGGACATCAAATGCTTAATTGACTCAATCCAAAGACTGGATCTAGATCTCAGGTGAAAATGACTTCTTAAGTTTCCTAAGGCCAATTTCATTGCATCCAGATTTCACTGCTTAAATGCAGCAGCTGGTGCAATGTGTAGTAGCCCTGGGTTTCTTCAATACATGAAAGAGAAATGCCTGGAGGGGTAATGCAGATCTTGGGTGAGCTGTCTCAAGGCTCCTGTCTGGACAAAGATGCTAAGGGGACCACACTCCTAAGATGCCTGCTGAAAATATAGAATGAAACTGATACTTTTCCACTGTTGCTTATGGAAAATGATACTTTTCTAATGTTACTTACAAGTCAGTTTTCAAAAGTTTTTCAGTGCAGTTTTAAATAGTTCAAGTCATTGTCCATCCATCACATTTCTTTAGATGAATTTTTGCAGTTGGATCAGGATTTTCCTAGGTGTGGAAATATCTGGTTGTTAGAAATACTTTGCTATACTTATTCTCTTTAATACGGAGGTGATAGTTACTGTATGTTACCATTCCCTTCATTTAGTTTATTTCACATGTTGAAATGAGTATATAGGATATTTGGGTTTAGGTAGAACAGCTTGAGGATAACTTCCTCTGTCTCGGAATGGTTCTTTCTTTCAGCAGTCTTTACTGTGCGTGTGTGTGTATGTATGTATAAACACACACACACATATATATATGTATACACATACCTAAGACTCTAGGGAGACCTTATAGCAGCCTTCCAGTACCTAAAGGGGCCTACAAGAAAGCTGGAGAGGGACTGTTTACAAGGGCATGGAGTGATAGGACAAGGGTCAATGGGCTTAAATGGAAAGAAGATAGATTTAGATTAGAAGTTAGGAAGAAATTCTTTATGATGAGGGTGATGAGGCACTGGCACAGGTTGCCCAGAGAAGCTGTGGATGCCCCATCCCTGGAAGTGTTCAAGGCCAGGTTGGATGGGGCTTTGGGCAACCTGGTCTAGTGGAGGGTGTCCCTGCCCATGGCAGGGGGTTGGAAGTAGGTGGACTTTAAAGTCCCTTCCAACCTAAACCATTCTATGATTCTATGATATGTATGTTCATATATATATATATATATAATCAGAATACAACACAGAATGCCTAATTTCTCTACATTTGTACACCTCTAGCTTTAGAATTCAAATTAGAAACTGTTTATGAAAAACTCCTGTGACTATATGAAGCAGTGAAAATATGCAGCAAACTGAATTGTTCGTAAGGAAATTGAAAGAGATTTAAACTTATAAACTCCAGTTTACTAAGATGTATCTGATGTTGTTTAAAAAGCTTAGATTGAAATATGTTCCTATAGCTAATTATACGGTAGATCAGACTTTTCCTATATTTAGTAATACATAAGTTTTTATTTTTTATGCTTGCCTGTTAGAGTTTTGCTAAATAGGTGAAATGTGGAATGATTAACTTAGACTGCAAGGATATCTGGCAGGAGAAATGGTGGCTGAATAGGTTCAACAATGCCCATGATAAAATTTGATGTCTTTTCCGTAACATTTGCCCCACATGTCCAGCATTGCAGGCTAAGTGTCACAGAGAGTTCTTTGCTTCCCATTTACTCCACGGAGGGGTAATGCAGAGGAGTTTGTTTCACTGTTGTTGCAGCCAGGAGTGGACTCACATGTTTCAGACAGAGCAGAGCTGGCAGTCACCTCTCTCCACCTTATAAACCCAAGAAGAAAGTTGGAAGAGCAGTTTTGCTCTTCATGCAGATCACACATAGGGTAAAATTGAGCTTGGGCAAACCAGACTCTGAGACATTTGTCTTGAACATTAAAGGACTCCAGTTATGATGCTTCAATTTAGGAGTCATTCTGCTATTCATGGTTTGATCTAAGCAGCAACACTGTGAACAGCAGCTGAGGAGCAATCATTAGTTTCTAACCTTTGCTGTAACTTTTGCATAGAGCTTTAACACACATGAATAAGTGAGGAAAATATTATTCCAGACTTTTGTATATTGTGTACACTGTGGTTTTATAAGGTCATTTGTCAAGGTTCATTAACAGGCTTGAAAGCTTTGGCCTCCAGCTGGCATCCTTCCATTTCTTGGAGCTATGAACTGGCCTCCTACAATGTTTGGATACAAATCCAAATTGCTCAGTTTTGGGGGGCGCTTCCCACCTGGGTTTGGCAGGCTTACATCTTCATTTGCTGCTAAGGATGAATTATCCTTAGTGGTGTTAAGCAAGCCTGTGAAAAGCACAAGCACATTTTCAAGTTTGAGATTCAAAACAACATGGGTAAAATACAAAAAGTTATGCTTGGTGGTGAAAAATTAAAACTATTTGATGATGTCTCTGTGTCTAACAGTGATATAGTAGATTTTGTCCAAACAATGCGTACTCCCAAGACAGCAATGATTGCTGTCGATATTTTATTTTTCATGATTTTTATTATTAATGCATGTGTTTGTAATTTAAATGCGCAAGTGTAAGGATCTGATTTTACTTGTCTTTTTTAGGCAAAACTTCACACTTTTTCTACTTCATTGATCAATTTGGGTTAAAATGGCAGGGTTTTGTATATACATTTAAACATACATTTTTCTGACTTGGTTTTCTACAATTAGAAGTAGTTGACATGATAATAACTGAATGAAAAGAGAAGTCCTTGTTTAGTTTATATTGTTTATTTCAAGATAGGTTGAATCGCGTCTTCCACATGTCAGACTCTTTGCTTTCATACATTCAGTGTGTTTCAATTGCATTTAAAAGGAAACTGACACCACTGCAGGACACTTTTACTAACCTGCAGGTACTGATCCAGAAACTTACCACTCTAAACTCACTTGTACTGTCGAAATTAATATCTCCAAACCCACAGGACACTCTATTGGTATTGGGTGCCTATGTTGAGCACCTAAATTAAGACGTAGTCCAAATGTAGAACAGAGTAACTAATTCACATTGCATGTTTGGTCCTCAAAAAAAGAAGGCCTGAGGAGCTCAGAATGAGAACTTAGAGATGATTTTCTTAAGCCAAAAGCATGATTTAAGAAGTCCTGCATTGGCATAAAAGGGATTTGCCTGAGTTTGTCTACTTTTGCCTGAGTTTGTCCTGTCCCCCTACCCATTAAGGCTGGCTGGGGATTGCACATGGAGACCTCAAGGGAATTTGGAGTTACAACAGCTGCAAGATCAAGGGTGCTAGGTAGCCATCTCACAATGTGGAAGTGGACATTTTTGCTTCCAGTCTATCCTGGTGCCCAGTTATAAGCAAATACAATGCATGTTGTTAGGAACACAAGCAGCAAGTGCATTGAATATACCACAGGGAACTTCAAAATTACTCAACAGGATCTTTTCTTTTTTAATTTTTAATAAGAGAAATGTGGCTTTTTTCCTTATAAATCCCCTGTAGCCAGTTCTGCAAAAGTTTGTCAGAGACACAAAGGGTTCATGAGTTCTGTCATTCTCTATTTCCCGTTTCCTAGAAGTTTTCCTCTTCAGCCATACGGAATAGGTTAAAATGATAATGGGAAGAGTCTGCTAAGAAGTAACTTAGCAGAACTGTTTAATAGAAAGCTTGTGCATTTCTCCTTAAAGATCTGAAGAACTGTTTTATTATTCAATTTTTAGATAATCCTCCACATGCAGATACCAGCTATGTATTCTTTTTGCATGTCTTCAATTCATTACATTTGTACCTAACTTATCTGAATAGATTTTAAATAAGACATAATTATGGGTTGGGTTTGGATTTTTTTTGCTAGTGGGAGCACAAAACAGAAGGCAAATCTTTTTATTTGTGAATGATGGGAAGAAATATCTATTTTTTGTTAAATTCTATTTAATTTCCAAAGCAGTTGAACTTCAGAATATAATAAGTGTATATATATTTTTAAGCTAAAAAATGAAAATACCTTGCATTGTCTCCCTTTCCATTCTCATGGTCAGCTGTTGAGTTTAGGAAAAAAGTTTTTAATGCAAATTTCAATCTATTTTCTCCATGTTTAAAATTATGATTTTCCAAAAAGTTACTTAATTTTGAAAAAACATCTTAGAAAATAACAAATCAAAACTGCAGTACAAAACATGACAACAAAGCTGAGTATGGCACCCAAAATTTAAAATTATGTGTTTTAAAATGCATGCATGCATGAAAACTAATGTCAAAGGTTTTAAAGAAGGTTTCTATTTTGTAAAGAGGTCTTCCTTCATCTAAAAATTAATCAGAATGAAGAATTTCAGCAGATCTTTTCTGGAGAATAAATAGAAAATGAGCAGCAGTTGAATTAACTGAACATGCCCCAAAGAGAAGGATGCAGATTTGATCCCAGTTTGTTAATGTTTCCTGTCCACAGTGACTGTATGGAAGGCTGTTTCCTCCAAATGACAAAACTGCTACCTGAATCCCAAACGTTACATGTTGCATCTAGGTACTTCAGTTTCCACAGGTAAAGTCTTCAGCCTCTCTAAATATTTTTGCTGAGCACACGTCCTCAGCACCTGACCTATGAGGCCTTTTGGTTCTTGCCGAAGTCCCGTCAGGTTTCACAAGAGAAGCAGGAGAACACATACCTTGTTCTCTGGCCGCATTGAGGCATAGCCTCAGAGCACACTTAGCCTCTTTTTTCCTCTCCCCCCTCCCTGCAGGATGACCAGGGTGAGGAAGAGGAGCTCTGCTTTTCCTCAGCAGCCTTGTAATTGAAGTATGCCTCTGGGAGACAGGAGACCTGACTTCAAAGCCCTTCACTGCCCCATATTTACCACATTCCGGGAAAGTGCCAGAATTTTCTGGGCTGGAAGCCCTCTAAATCCTTCCTGTGCCATCTTTCACACTTTGTATAAAATGATTAAATATGCATTGGAGCAGGGCCTGGAGTCAGAGTTTTGGGCTTGTTTTACCTGGGCGCTGCAAAGTCCTGGGCACGTTCATCTCCAGCTCTCTCTCTTGCTGTCTTTTTCTTTCCCTGTATTAAATTAAGCTATGCAAAGTGGGTGATCTTTCAGAGGAGAAGCTGTAAGACATCAATACCAAAATACTTTATGTCTTCCAGCTAGGATCCTTTTAGACACGTGGACTCGGGTCTCTGCAAAGAAAGGATAGCTTTGACGAGGCATCAGGGCAATCAATCATTTCTATGTTAAAACAAACAACAGAAAGCTTTCTGATACAATGCCTAGATAATAGAAAACCTGGATAATATCACTTTAAAGAAGACATCAGGCATAAAACCATAGGAAGACATAACTGATATGTGGGAAACCCAATGCAAACATCCACATAGTTTGGGAAGAGTCACTGGAGTAAAGCTGGGCTTATATATATATACATCCTAGTTCTGGCCATGCCAGAGGGATGGCTCCATCCAGAGCTCTGAAGCATCTGCATTGGTCATTAATGTGTTTTGAGAGAGCTGAAGTTCTTCCACACATGCCCAACTAGTGCCTTATAGGGCTTTTTAACTCAGGCTCAGCACAAATCTTTCGCTTCTATACTGAGTCTGGTGTCAGCAATTTCTGGTGTAGAATAGCTGCCTTGGAGTTGTCCATAAAGTAATAAAGTTTATTTGACCTAAACTGGCTTTATATTGAGGCAGCTTCAGTCTCTACATTCAGGATGTGGTTAATCTAGCACTTGGGGAAGCAGACTACAGAGAATTGAAAGCTGGGAACTAACACATAGGGTAAATGGATGCAATGGTTCAACTGGGAGAAATGGTAATGCATGAAGAATGGTGGAGGGGATAGTAGTGTTCTCCTTCCATGGTTGGGGTCATGTGAAGATGTTGCATAAAATTCTATCTGTAGCTTTTAGCACTATTTATTTTGGATATAATCTGTCTCATTCAAAAGTCCTGTTCCCTGAAACAGTGAAAAATGGGCAGACTTCAGTTCATGAGAGAATGCACTAGAGACAAAGTAGCTGTTCTAGCTAGCTCTTTACTTTGGGAACCAGTTTGAAACAAGGAAAAACCTGAATCCTACCCTGACATAAATCACAGTTTTGTGCTGTCATGGCTTGCATGCAACCAACTCAAGTCTTTTCTGATTTTTTTTTTCAACTTATTATTTGCATTTTTTTTCAAATACAAGTAAAATAACCATAGATGTTAAGACAGTGATGTTGTTGTGTAGCAGCAATTTTGCAGTAACACATAAATTTAAACACCCTAATGCCTGCTCAGTAATTTCCAGCTCAGGATGTGTGTGGTAGAATTCCCAGGTGCAAAGTTCATCTGTGGTTTCCTTATTAAAAATATGAACTGCTGATTATGAAGAGAAATTTCAGGGAACTCCTAGGCTGTGAGGCTGCAGGAACTCGAATCCCTTTTAAAACGCAGGGGAGGGCGGGTGCCTAAATCCCTCAACATCTCTTCATCTAAGAGACTTAGGCACCCATATTGATTCATCCCTCCTCCACCTCCTGGTAGCACAGACTTTGAGCATAGTGTGGCGGTCAAATATCCCTGCTTGAAAGAACGCTTATTGCAGCCAGATAAGGAATATTCCTTTGGCTCTGATTCAGACGGATTTGAAAAGTATGATTTTTCTTGGAAGAAAACTGAATCCCTTAACTGTTTTCTTCTGCCACCACAGCACAACTACTGATTTACAGCAGCATGAGGTCTACTTTTCCATCTACATAATATTTGGGGAAAGCTTATGGCAACATAACGTGTAAATGAGTATAAGCAGAATGTGTTTGCTTTTCCTTCCTGCTTGTCTATACAGAGATGATCTTGACAGTATCTGTTTTGTGTTGAATGCTGCACATCAGAGGTTCTTTACACTGATGTTTGCACTGCAGGTGACAGCTCCTATTTGCCTACTGGGAATAAGCTTCACAGTTTTCACCATCTGGGAGCAAGAAAACTCCGCAAATCCACTCCCTCCTGGAGTAAAGCAGGCACCAGAATTGGTACCATCACCTCACTGGATGTTTACCAGAGGAAGCCAACTTTTAAACCTGGACGACTCTCCTGAAAAATGGTGCCAGGGTGGTACTGTGAATCAATGTATTTGGGTAGCCTAACCTTACCTCTTCCCTAGCTGGCACAGGCCTTTTTTTCCTGGGCTGGTCTGAAGATTTCTGTGCCCTCTGGCCAGTCATATGTCTGGGCTTCACAGAACAAGGTATGGGTCAAAATCTTGTCAAGTCAATTATCTGCTTTTAGACTTTCCCCAATCTACTGCTCATTTCTGTAATTATATATATAGCCCCAAAGGTCAAAGAGATAAAGGAAATAGCAACAGCAACAACAGAAAAAAATAATAATGAACCTCGAGATGAATGATTGTTCATTTATTCTGGTCTTTTTTTCCAAAGCTCTACTACCTTTTTGGTATTTACCCATTTCTTTTCCTTTCCATGCCAGTGGTCAGGGACTGAGAACATGTTCTACTGGTCAGAACAAACAGCTTTTGAATTTTTACATGTTTTCGATTTGAAACATTCCTAACTTTCACAGGAGGAAAATTATAAGGCTCCCTTTCAACTTCTTTCATGAAAGGATTAAAAGTATTTACTACAAGACCAGCCTTGCATTCAGTATAAACCCCAAACCTCTATCAATTGTTATGTGAATTTTTGTGAAAATACTTTTCATGTAATACAGTCTGGTGGGTCTTTGGAACAGCACTTAGATACTTCACCAGAATTCAATTTGACCATAGAGTTAATGCATAATACATAACTACATGAATGTTACTGTTTTTCATAGATATGTTGAAACACAGCGCAGCGTACATAGTTTTCCAGCAAAAGTCCTTCTGCAACAAGCAATACCACGCAGTTACCTGGTATTAATATTATAGATATATTAAACTCCTCATCTCAACAAACCATATCATTAGATAAACACATATCCTTAATTAAGCATATTTTACTGATGGAGAAAATTATTATTACTCTAGATAGATTCTATCGGTAGATAATTTCTCTCACTCTTACCTGGTCACAGTTTTCTCCATGGAGTCTGTGTTCCTTCAGTATCCAGCTCATAGACTGAAAATAAATAAATAAATAAATAAATAAATAAATACACACCCCACTCACCCCCCAACACAAAGCAAAACAAACCCTACAAAATAAACCATAAAATCATTATCCCATCTCTGTGCTTTTTGTCAGTGGTGGTTTTTTTTTTTTTTTTTTTTTTTTTTTTTTTTTTTTTTTTCCTTCAGACAAACTAAATTGCTTCAGTTGTTTGATCCTGTCACTCTCAGGCATACTTCTCAAACTTTCAGTTACACTTCTGACTCTTTTGTGACCTCTTTCTAGTTGTTTAAACCTGCTTCTTAGAGCACAGACACTCTCACAATGTAAAATATCCCCAGAGTGGTAAACATGGCAAATACAGAGGTAATACAAACTTCCCACTCACTTCCCTTGTTTTTTATTATATTCTTCTTAGATAAGCATGAATGGGACTGCAGTCATGATCAGCTGCATATCCACAGTGACAACCCTCCATTTGCACAGTCACTACATCCCAGGAAGCACTCACACATTCTAAATGCATTCCCTGCATGTCTATTATAAGGTGTGTACATTTTTATTGTCAATATTGAACACCATATTAACAAGTTCATAGAATCATAGAATCATAGAATCATAGAATCATAGAATCATAGAATCATAGAAT
>VXBL01000140.1:488082-498394 GCA_013400195.1 Aramus guarauna | reverse complement strand
GCTGGATGCAGTACTCCAGGTGGGGTCTCACAAGAGCAGAGGGGCAGAATCACCTCCTTCGACCTGCTGCTCACACTTCTTTTGATACAGCCCAGGACACGGTTGGCTTTCTGGCCTGCAAGCGCACACTGCCGGCTCATATTGAGCCTTTCATCCACCAATACTCCCAAGTCCTTTTCCTCAGAGCTGCTCTTGATCCATTCCCCACCCAGCCTATAACAGTGCTTGGGATTGCGCTGACCCACAAAGTTCTCTTCATTACTCTTCATTCTCTTCTCACTCATGATTTACTATGTGAAGATATTTAGGAACTGGATTCTTTCAAGAGTGCTGATAAAAATATTGGATGGCAACATAGTCTGACTCAGGAAAAAACTCTCTAGAAACACATCCACTTGATAATCTCCTATTAATGAGTGCATCTGGAGACTTAACAGCTAGCAAGGTTTTAATCTTCATAATATGTCATATGTTGATTTTCTAATGTATCCTTTTCATAGAATGTTGTGTGATAACAGTCAAATACCTTACAATGTTTAAGTATATTGCTTCATTACCTTTATCAATGGGAATGTGTAATCTCATCGAAAGATAGTTTGACAAGAGTTGTTTTTATAAACCCATGTTGACTGACTTTAATTAAATTATCCTACTTAAGATTTTGAGTAGTAAAGCCTGATATCAGACTCTCTATTATTTTGCTTTGTGTCTATGTCAAACTGTCAGGCATATAATTACCAGATTGTCCCACTAACCCTTTCAAAATATTGGCACGGTATTAACTTTTTTCCATTTCTCTGGAATACACCAACATGCCAAGACTCATGCAAACAAATTATTAATAATAATCATTTAAAAAACCAAACCAAACCAAACCAAACCACCACCACCACCCCACCCACCCCCAAACCCTAAAACACTATTATCCAGAGATTTATGCACCTAGCTCTTTTAAAACTGTGGAACTTTATCCTGACCTAGATGTTGAATTACCGTTCCCAAACTGTCTTCTGTCTATAGGTAATCTTTGATTGGAAAGCGTAGCTTATCTATTTTTACACTGGTTTATACAGTTATTAAGATTTTTTTTTTTTTTGCATTAAATATACAATTAATTCTGCTAATTCACACCCCAACACAAAAGGTCTAAGATATGTAGTATGTGTCTGTTTAGCTATAAAATCATCACAGTTTTTCTATGAGTAGAATAAACCTAACCCAGGTATTCCTAAGAATATTTTTCACATACCAGATGGATCTAAGCTGTAGGTCAGATACAATCCCCCTTTCATCATTTTTTCACCCAGATTGTCTGAAGCCATTGAAAGGCACTCTTCCCTTCTTTTCTGTGGAAAAACATATTTCCTTCTACATAAAACCCTGCTTAGCTTGCCAGAAAGTGATGCATATCGAGGTCTCACCAAACAACTTGAAGTTGGCACACGGTTAACATTTGTACTCTGCCCAGGGAACTGGGAAAGCCTCAGTAGTTTCCTTGTTTAATGAAACAAAAAGTAATCAATTTAATTGACTGTAAGAGGAATCGAGTACCAAACACATGACTTAAGATGACTTTAGGTGTGGCATTCCTCCAACTGTAGAAATCCACTGTATAACAGTTTCACCTGAGCTAGTTGCCAGTGCTATGGAGAAGTTCATCTCACTCCAGCTAGCCATGTCATTTCAATCAGATGAACTGCACCCTGGAATGCTTTGTTTCTCTCTTTGGGTGAAAAGGAGGTCCTCTGTTGTGCACATGCACCTTGCAGTTGTCTGAAATTAGTTTGGATGATTCCAGCTTGAGTACCCAATTCCAACACTGACAGAAACTTCTTGAGTGAGTACTGATCAGTACTGATCATAGAATCATAGAATCATTAAGGTTAGAAAAGACCTCTAAGATCATCAAGTCCAACCGTCAACCCAATACTACCATGCCTACTAAACCATGTCCCGAAGAGTGCCATGTCTACATGGTTTTTGAATACCTCCAGGGATGATGTTTCCACCACCTCTCTGGGCAGCCTGTTCCAATGCTTGACAATGATTGATACTTCTCATATAAAACATAGATGCTGGCAGCTTTACCACCAATTTTGTGGTCTCAGAAATGCCTGTGCTTAAATTTTCTGTTGATTTACTTTAGGTTTATCTCCATTCCTCCCACTGATGTTTTGCATCACTCCCGTATAGCTGTTTACCTGCAGTATAGAACAAGATCCAACCTTTGGATTTTAGGTTCATATTTAACAGCAGGACAGTCAAAAATTGTGCACAGTTATGCACTACAAAGTACCTGAATTAGATTTATCCCATATCCTTCAAAAGATAAGAGTATCAGTCTGATATATCAAATGACCTCTCAGAATAAGATTTTTACCATTTAGTGTTTTTTTTGTTTTATTCAAAAGCTTTTTAAATGCCTCATGAACTTGAGATGTTTTTATTTCCTTAAGTGATATTGTGAAAATTAAGGTTTGCAAATACTTGCAGCCTTCATGTTTCTTAAATGACATCAATCTTTCTTTAAAAAGAAACAGGACCACAAATGATCTCATATGTAAAATTAAAACAATGATTAAACTTTTCAAGTGAGCCTCATTCATTCAAAAAATATTTGTACAGTCCTTATTCACAAGCTTGCTTTATTATTTTTTAAGTTATCTAAAAATCATGTTTGATTCCTGGTATGCTTATCTACATGCCAGTCACTATTCTAACCTCACCTGCTTGCACAGGATTTTTCTTTATATTCACTTCAGACCTTTCTGTAAAGAAAGCTAATGACTTGTCTTTGTTCATTGAGAGATCTTTTGTTAGTTAAGTCTGCAGAGGAAGGAAGTGTTTTCTAGTAATTGAGGACCGGATCCAAATATAGCTAAAATGAAGAGTAAAGCTAGTTCAGGAATTTTTTTTGTGGAATGTTTTCATCAGGAAATTCCAATTCATTAACGCTTTTCAAAGGAGCATGCTGGTTTTGATAAAACCTTCATTAGGAAAATCTTCTTGTATGCAGTGCACAATTTTTGGTCAAAACCAGAAACAGACATGCTTGAATCCAAGTTACCAAGATGCCAGTGGCTACAGCAAACACCCAGAAGAATCTAGTTCTGCAAGAACCAGATTCAGATTCTTCCTTTGCAGCAGACAGGGCAGCCATTTGAGCTCTCATCCTTCAGGAAGGCATAGAGGTTAGTGGCTATTTAATATTCCTTACTTTCCTTCCAGTATGAAGAGGATTATGTCCTACATCTCTAATTTCTTGTGAGAAAGAACCACACATTGACCTTGGTCCAGAAGAGAGAGTTCTTCTTTGGTATCTAGCTCACATTCTAATCTCCATACTTGTGGGCAGATCCATGATCTACCAGATCCAGGACTAGATTCTGTCTAGATCCAGAGCTGCTGCTGTGACTTAGTGTATTTCTATTTGAAAATAATTTTGATGTCCTAATTTTCAATGTATAAAATCACATCAAAATGAAAGAGCTTCTTGTAAAAGACCCCTTCTGATGCATTGCCTTCTCATCTGTCTATTCATCAATAACTTATCGTCATTTTTACAGAGATGTTTGAAGGTGAAAGTTTTAGAAAAACACCAAACAGAAGTTCACTAAGAGTAATTCAGCAATAGAAGATTAACAGCTCGTACGAAGGAAATTCAAGAGAAGAATCAAGTGTGGAAGGAAAAGAGCACAGAAAAGGAACATACAGATCAGAGCACATGGGTGACAGGGTTAACAGGAGCACTTATGCTGTATAGGAAACAAGGCTGTATATGATGAAATACGCCAGAACAGGCAAGGATTTTTTAATGACATAAAAACAGACTTTTTTTTTTGTTTGTGTGATTTTCCTGACAAAAGTTTCAATTTCTAAAGAAATTAGGTCACCAAACAATTTCTGGTAAAGTCAATTTCTAGTAAAGATTTCATGGTACCCTTCCCCTTCACTTCCCTCACCCCTCGTACAAGACCCTCCACCCTGTCAACTTGTAAGCTTAGAAGACGTGTTTAAACATGCCCTCTACCACTTCACAAGTCTGCATATCAAAGGCTCCCTTTTACAGTTGACATCTGCTAGAAGCTTCAGGTGTAGCCTAAGACTGGTTTTATGGAAGTGTAGATGAAGGGGATTTACTCACAAAAGCCGAACACCAACCTTAGCATAACTTAGTGCTTATTGGGAACACTGGGGCTTTGTTCAGAAGTTAAGCCTTACTTCTTGAAAATATGGCTCTTGTCTTTTCCCTTTCTTACAGATATCTCTTCTGAAGTTCCTTCAAAGCAGCACAGAGACTGGAATGCATATTTCGTTATTGTATTTGCTTCAAAGAGTCTCATTAAACTTATGAAGTTACAATGTTGAGTCTACAACATAATGGCAAGATGCCTTGTAATTCTGCCTTACAATTAAGCTCTCACTCAACAGATTCTCCCAACCCTCAAGGGCTGTGCTCAGGAAAACCTTAACCATCAATAGAGTGAAGCAGATCTGTGTGCAGCATTAAAGTGGAGTGAAGGAGCTTAACATAAAGCCAAGGTAAAGCAAAGTAGATGAAAGACTGGCAGGTGAATGAAGGCCTGAACCATTGTTTTTGTGGACCCTTAGGGTTTTCTTACTATGTTTTGAAACTCTGCTGATCAACATTTTTCTGACTCCTGTCTTTTCTGCCGTCTGTTAGGTGGGACACAGTTTCAGATGAAACAAGCCTATATGTAGTTTATACTGCAGGTCAGGTTTACATTCAGTGGATTTAAGCCAATTTGCACCAGTCCAGCACAATGGCCCTACTGACCATTGGGGTAATGAATCCAAAATTTAGACAAAGTGTTGTCTTAAACTTGCCAATTCTCTCTATATGGAAGTTAAAATACAATTTTCCTATTCATTTACTCAGCTTGAATTCCCGTAAGATGAAGAGCTGGATGTTTTGATTATTACAGCATCCTTTCCTTTGGCCTCCAGACATGCAGCTTGGTGTGTTCAGACCCATTCAGAGCACTGCACATAATTTCTGTTCTTTTACCATGCAACATTTCCCTTTCGTTCTGTCACTAGCTCTCCCTTCTCTACCAAGTCTAACAGGAAACTACTTGTCTCCAATTTTAAGGTCTTTTCCAGGTTTCCAGATTTCTTTCTCTTTCATTAACTAAATGTTAACTCCGTGCCCATCCAGCGGTGGTGGTTGGTTTTGGTTTGGTGGGGGTTTTTTTTCTTTGTTTGTTTGTTTTTCTTTTCTACTACTTGCTTGCTTTCGGACAAGGACCTTCATGTTTCTTCTTATTTTTCATGTACCTCACCTGATTTCCAAACTTATTTTAAACACAATGTTCTACAACATTAGAACAATTTTTGGTACAGTAGGTGGTCTGAGAACCGAATGTCTAAATCCTTCACCTGTCACATAACTGAAAGTTGTTCAGGTTCATTCATGTGATGCATAATGGGCTTGTGATACACACAAATGCAGTAAGATGGTCTATGGGCATGACAGGAGATTAAAATACTGCTTTTTCTTTCATGTAGCTGGCTTTACATTCCTCACCCAGTAGGAGAAGTCAGCATTTTGATTCCATGCTACAGAATATTCTGGTGTGATACTATATTAAAGGGCAGCTGAGAATAGACTTCCCGAAAAATTTGTATGTCTTCCAGCACTTTATTTATCCACATCTCCAACTGGACTGGGAAATGGAGCAGGCTGGTGACTGAATAGATGGTTCAGATGGCCCAGATAGATCCTGCAAGCCTTGGAGTCAGGGATTGTCTCTTTACTTTTTGCCTGTAGAGCACTTAATACAGTGGAGTTGTAGTTTGTGATGGCAATGGAGTATTACAAAAACAAAAATCATCATGGTACAAAACCTTCATATGACACAACTACTTCCTTTCCTAATATATTGTCTTTCAAAGAGCTTGTGCCAGAGGCCTCCAGAAGCAGCAGAAATACTAACTTGTACCTTTGCAGGTGTAATTGCCTCCTAAAGTTGCACTGGCCATGTAAGGCCAGTTATCCTATTTTTTTTCTGAAAAACGTCCCTTTTAAGAACTACATGCTTTCATGTTATCCAATTTTATCTACTTAAAATTCAAGTGTTCTGTGTTGGCTGTTCATTTACACTTCCACCATAGTCATTAGAGAAGGGTACTCGTGTCTAAACAGCAATTGTTTACATTTCAACATTAGTAGGATAAATACCTCTAAACATGCAATACCTCTCTGCTAACTTTTAAGCCATTAACATGAACAAGGTTCTTAGATGAAGTCTGGTGAAACAATGTCCTTATGTAGTTTGACCAATACAACTCATTCTCTTCATATAATTTAGCAGCATGAGTGAAGGATTAGGCTCATGTGAGGCTATGTGATTCTCCTACCTGTGTACAAGCTTCATACAGTGAAATCCCAGCTCCCCTAAAGTTAATATGAAACCAACCATTTACTTCAGTGAGACCAGAACTGAAATCAACACAGGAATTTTAGTTATGGTATATCACACTACATCTCTCCAAATGATTATTAGAATAGAGCACAATTTTAAATAAGACAGCTTCATAAAAAGTGGTTCAGTGGGAGGGTCCCAAGAACCAGAGTTAAAGGTGGTTGGAGATGTTCCAAATTCTGTTACATGAGCAAGTCTGATCTTCTCCATTTTTATAATAAATATATCAGTTGTTAACCTGCATTTTAATTTACACTATAATCAGAAATATGCAAAAAAACATTACCACCAATGCAAAAGTATATATTGGCTTAATACTTTTACATACTTGTCCAAGTGTAAGGTACCATATATAAATGTCTGCAAGGAGCACAGAAAAAATGAAATAGTGGCTCTGGCTATACTGCTTGAAGTAAAAGAATCATGCCAGATCCAATAGCAAAACATAAACCTTAGATTATCCCACCAAGGAAGAACTATTATGGTAAGAGTAATCATAGGTCCTTGGAATATCAAGTTGATCTGCAAAGAACACACAAAGATGAATTAATGCAATTTCCACTGACTCATAATGAAAAACACTGATGCAGTCACCCTATCCAGACTTTGGGTAACATGAGAGGAGTTTTCTGGCTAAACCATGACATTTTAGTGCATTAATTCATTATTGCACATACAGATTTTGCGGCAGTAATGCACATCAGCTAGTGTTGGATTAGTAGTGCTTACTACACAGTTCATATACCTGGCATAGGTAACAGGGGACCTTTCCAAAAGATAATGTTTCAAAAAAAATTTACCATTTATATTATCTGAAAGGCAAATGTATAGTCAGTAGCATTTGGCCTTTCATGTGCTAAACCCTTGATACAATCCCAAATACAATAAAACTGTCAGAATGTTTCTTCTACCCACTTCTAATAGGACATACATTAATTAAAACAAGCAATGTGTAATAGGATGCAGAACTTGCTCAAGTGTGCTCATGTATTGAATTTCAGAGATGAGAATTCCTCCAGATTTCTGCTTTGCAGTCAAATACTGGGTGTCTAAATCTTAGATTATAATGTGGGCATGTAGGCTGCTGGCTTCTCTCTGACTGACTATCCACTGAAGTCTCATTCAGGTCTTCATTGCACTTTAATTTTTTCCAAAATTCAGAGCATCAATCATTCATTTCTCTCTGGCTGAAGCTATGCCGCTGAGCCTTCTCTGCTCTCCAGAAGTATCTCCTCTATGAAACATTTGATTAATAGTCACAAATTCTCAATTTTAGTAGAAAAGATAACTGGCATCATATAGCTACCCCTACCCAGCTGAGGTCTTTTGATCTATGTAGGAATTAGGGAGGACTTTATAAACAAAATACTGGTTCTGGATAATATGTACAATACATTTTCCATCATCTAAAGAGAAGGGAAAGAACTGTCTTTGGCTTAAAGAACTGAAATCTTCCAACCTCCTCTCTTTCCTCCCTCCTGTGAAAGAAGCTATTGCCTAGCTCATCCACTTTGTCATGAGTAATAACATTTTTACTACAGATGGAGGGTTCTTTTCCATTTAATTACACAAGCCGGGAAGGCTATAAGTTCAAGTGTTTGCTGAAGATACTTCATCCAATACTTATTGGCTTAGAGAGCAAAATTGTGAAATTAAAAAAGCTGGTTGTTTCCTTTTCTTCTTTTTTTTTTTTTGTTTTTTGTTTTTGTTTTTTGTTTTGTTTTGTTTTTTATCTAACTCAGTGACAGTGATAAACCTAAATTTAAATTCACAGTTCCTCTTTATGGTATAGACTGATTCATATTAATATTTGTCATTATTGTTTCATGATACATTCAAACTGTTCACTATCTGAATTTCATTGAACAAAATGGGTATCTAATGGTAAAAGAACTTTCTTTTTTTCATCCATAAACCAATATAGAATATCCTTAAGGCTAAACCTGTTAAATCAACTAATATTTAGTTCCATAATTGAAGTGGCTCCATTTGTTCTGTTGGTTAAATATACATTTTTGAGATTATGAGCCATAATGTTTCATCATACAATGAACTCAATAGTCAAGCAGATAACTGTCTTAAATTTAGTGGTTTATCCATTACCAGAGCTGTCACAAGGAACTGAATTCTATTAAATCCTGAAAAAAACCTTCACAGGAGTTAATGACCTCAACACAGCAAAGAGGCATTTTAGATATTTTTATTATTATTTTTCCCCCAAATAAATGTATCCGCAAACTTTGGCAGTCTAAACTCATACAGGCTATTCCCACAATAGGAAAAGAAAAACCTAAACTGAAATGCCCTCTCCCATAAAAGTTTAAACTAGTTCATCTTTTTTGTATTTTTATATATATATATATATATATATTTGTTTTGTTTTGTTTTGTTTTGTTTTTTGAGCTTGAGCTTTTTTGTCTTTCCTGAGCTTGGGCTTGTATGAAAAAGTCAGCACTGGAGGTATATAAAGTGAGAAAAACATATTCTGCTCTCTGATCTGTTTGTTTTCCCTACTGTACCATGGCATCCTCCCTGTTTCTCTTCCTCTTTGGTGTTACAGTAAGGCTAGATCCAAAAAGAGCTTAGATTTGCTCTCAGAATGGAATCCAGATTGCTGTGCTAGGTGCCAAGATTTTCTTTGCAACAGCAAGAAAAAAGAAAAAGATTATGTTAAGCTTCAGAAAAGTAACCCAGCCAGTCCCCCGAGCATACCTAGTTGATTGGGAGATCTAGGCAACAGGAAACATGTTAGAAATACAATCAGTATGTTGTCTGAAATTTTACCTCTCTCTGGAGCTTAAGTGCCTTACTCCCAACTTTTGTGGTTGCATATTTAGTAGTAAGCAAAATAAGCCACAAACCATTCTGTGATCCTAGGATTAACTGGCATATGACATTTCAGCTAAACCCTCTTTCCCACCACAACAGGGTAGCCACAACAATACAGTCTATTTGCCTATGCTAGCTCCTGAATCATATCTGGTTATTGTTTACAAGAGTGTTACTCGGCCTGGGCCAACAGTTCAACTGCTCCTGTCAGTGATTTGGCTATTCAAGTTATTGTATGACAGTTCTTGGGTGCATGTCTTGGCTTTGTCACATTCACTAGTGCAGGCGTAAGTTGTGAGGGTATCTCCATCACCTCAAAATAACAGAGCCATAAACCCTGTGTTTTCTCTCTCAAATAATTTCTCTAATTGTTGGGCTATTTTTTTAAGGGGAGGGAGACCTCAGCCTGTCTACATGTTATACACACATGATAAGCCATGTCAGCTGATGTTCTCTAATTTTATGAGATAAGACCTTTGCAAATACCACCTTGTATCAGCCTCTTTTTTCCCAACATGTACTGCAGCCTTCTCATCTTCAGAGCATGAAGTGGTTGATCATATCTCTTCCTTTCTGTCCCAACTTTTTCTGGGACAGATCCAAACAGAGATTGGGATGCTATGTTACAAGCACGTACATTAAAGTTATGAAGTTCTTTCAGTGTATGAAATCTTGAGAATATACAAACATCATTTAATGCCATGTAACTTTCAGAAACATGATCATCCAAAAGTTTACTTGAGCAGAGATTCACAACAGCAATTAAACTGCAAAACTGCTGGCAAACTGGCTCTTGCATCAGCATTCACAATCATGACAACCCAGGTTCCTTGTACAACATATGGAGAAAATTTCAGCATCGACTGCTTAATATCAAATATCTGAATAGAGAGACAAGATAACCAAAAGGAGATATGGTACAAAAGTTATATAAAATCATGAGTAGTATGGACAAGGTGATGATGGCTTGGTTGTTCACTGTCTTCCAGTACAAGAATGAGGGCACATCAAATGAAGCTAGAGATTTCAAAGAAAAA
>VXBL01000140.1:472269-488051 GCA_013400195.1 Aramus guarauna | reverse complement strand
AAAAGGAGGTGATTCTCTGACAGTGGATAGTAGCTCTGTGAAATTCCTTGCCAAAAGAATGTTGTGTGCACAAGTCTATGTGGATTCAATCAAAGACCAGGCAAGTACTTAGAAGAGACATCTGTTGGGGTTACCAAACTGACAAACTACACTAGGTTTCAGAAATTCCTCAGGCTGAAAAGAGTTGGAAGATGGAACAATATGATGAGGGAAATATCCTATATTTTTGGCTGTCTGCTTTCTCTTCCTAGGAGATCTAGGGAAAATGGTCTTCCATTAGCATATCCCATTCACAGAGCAGCAGGGGGTGGGATCTGTCCTCCTCTGATTGGACACTCATTTATTCTAGTATTCAATTTAATTAATTTTCATATCAATTTTATAAATTATTCCTATTAGGATGAGACCTGCTGTGAAAACAATCCAGAAAGAAGTTCTAGGCTTAATCAGCAAGCAGACAAAGAATATTCAACTTCTGTACACAGTTCACTACTGTTTATAACAGAGAAAGTGCTGTTAGAGCCTCCAGCAAAGTCTGTACTGAACATTTCAAGAACATATCAGAGGAGGGATGGCTCCAGAACACTCAGTTCAGCCAATAATTGTCTACATTACAAGAAAAACAATAGTTTAGTCATTCTTCTTAAACTTGGCACTGATGTAGAAAATATAGGCAAGGTTCAGCTTCCAATATATGGCCTGTGCCAAGCCTGGATCCGCGCTTTCAGTCAATGAAAGCAGGGAGAGGATACAGTTCTGCAAAGGTTGGATACAGCATACCCCTAAACACTTGCTTAGCATCCTGCTCCTGGCCCCGCAGATTCCCAAAGTGCACTACCGGAAATGGAAAAAGCAAAGATGGACCTCCCATTTGAACCAGTGCAGCTATTCTTATGCTTTTGATAGAGCTTGACATAGATATTGAAATTCAAGCTCCCCATTTCCAATCTTTTCTCCAAGGCTAGAGACATATTTGCACTTTCCCCCTTCTCTCTGACTAGACTGAATGGCGCAGATGAGGTAGACAAAGAAATGCCTACTTAGTGCACCCAGAGTAGTAGAATCATAGAATCATAGAGTCATTTAGGTTGGAAAATATCTTTAAGACCATCAAGTCCAACCGTTAGCCTAACACTGCCAAGTCTACCACTAAATCACATCCCTAAGGACCACATCTACATGTCTTTTAAATACCTCCAGGGATGGTGACTCAACCACTTCCCTGGGAAGCCTGTTACAATGCTTGATAACCCTTTCAGTGAAGAAATTTTTCCTAATATCCAATCTAAATCTCCCCTGGTGCAACTTGAGGCCATTTCCTCTTTGCCTATTGCTGGTTACTTGGGAGAAGAGACCGACACCTTACCACAACCTCCTTTCAGTTAGCTGTAGAGAGTGATCAGGTCTCCCTTCAGCCTCCTTTTCTCCAGGTTAAACAACCCCAGCTGAATTCCTTCAGCTTCTCCTCATAAGACTTGCTTTCTAGACCCTTCACCAGCTTTGTTGCCCTTCTTTGGACACACTCCAGCACCGCAATGTGCTTCTTGTAGTGAGGGGCCCAAAACTCAACACAGTACTCAAGATGTGGCCTCACCAGTGCCAAATATAGCAGGACAATCACTTCTTTAGTCCTGCTGGCCACACTGTGTCTGATACAAGCCAGGCTGCTGTTGGCCTTCTTGGCCACCTGGGCACACTGCTGGCTCATGTTCAGCCAGCTGTTGACCAACACTCCCAGGTCCTTTTCTGCCAGGGATCTTTCCAGCCACTCTTCCCCAAGCCTGTAGCGTTGCATGGGGTTGTTGTGACCCAGTGCAGGACCCGGCACTGAGCCTTGTTGAACCTCATACTGTTGGCCTCAACCCATCGATCCAGCCTGTCTAGGTCCCTCTGCAGAGCCCTCCTCCCCTCGAGCAGATCAACACTCCCGCCCAACTTGGTGATATCTGCAAACTTACTGAGGGTACACTCGATCCCCTTGTCTAGATTATTGATAACGATATTAAACAGAACTGGCTCCAGTACTCAGCCCTGAGGAACATCACCTGTGACTGGTCACGGACTGGATATAACTCCATTCACCACAGTTCTTTGGGCCCTGTCATCCAGTCAGTTTTTTTACCCAGTGAAGAGTATGCCTGTCCACGTCATGAGCAGCCAGTTACTCCAGCAGAATGCTGTGGGAAACAGTGTCAAAGGCTTTACTAAGTAAGTCCAGGTAGATAACATCCACAGCCTTTCCCTCATCCACTAAGTGGGTCACCTTGTCATAGAAGGAGGTCAGATTAGTCAAGCAGGACCTACCTTTCATAAACCCATGTATTTACATGCAAAAATCAAGTGCTTAGTGATGTCAGGGGTAAAACAATTTAGGCAGAAGTTTTAATGCCTGGAAATTTTAATCTATTACATTATTTGCTGAAGGTCTTCTGGCATCTACAGAAGAAGGTGGCAGCTGCATAAGAGGTTTAAGAAAATGCTGATTTTGGCCCAGTGGTTCCATCACAGCAGATGAGAGCATTCAGGGTTGTGCTTGACCTTCAGAACAACCTATTCCTCTGTACCACAGGAAATCCCTTGACAAGTTGTTCCAGCAAGGGGCTGGGAATGACAATGGCAGCCAAAAGGGAGGAGAGCTATAGAAAGGTGAGGCAGGGAGCACATTGCAACAGCCCTGAAGGGTCACTGAACATACAGTGTGCTTTATGTCACTGTGTCAAAATTATCTCCCCGTGGGATGGCTGTCTCCTGGTGTACAGACATTATTGCTGGGGAGGGGACAGCCTACTCTAAATCCTCAAGTGGGGGCGGTTAAAATAGAATAGATCATATTGTAAAACTGAGATTAAAATAGAATAGATCATATTGTAAGACTTTCTGCCCCAAGGGAAGCTTAGCATATGCCTGGAAAATAAAAAAAACTTTTAAAATCATTTATTTTCAAAGGTTTGTCCTCATCTGTCCAGCATATCGTAGCTATACATTTTCCTAGAGCAGCAGCTTCCTTGATTTTCCTGTGAATTGTATTTATACATACTTCTTTAACATAGCAAATTTCATAAGGATGAAGGCCCACTCTCATTGGGCCATCGCTCTGGTAGAACAAAACTGTTTGGGTTAATTTGCAGTCCTCAGAGTTCACTCAGCAGGGAACAAGCACATAAAAAAGCAGCCTCAGTCTCTGATATCATACCAGCTCTGATGTGTACATACTGCACTCACTAACTTGGAAATCCACCAGACTTTTCCAGTCTTTTATAAGAGAAGTATAATTCAGAAAGCAATATATGTATCTCAGTGTAGATATGTAACCTTTTTGGTTCATAGAATCATAGAATACCAGGTTGGAAGGAACCTCACCTGGTCCAACCTTTCTTGGCAAAAGCATGGTCTAGGCAAGATGACCCAGCACCCTGTCCAGACAAATCTTAAAAGTGTCCAATGTTGGGAAATCCACCTCCCTGAGAAAATTATTCCAATTACTGGTTGTTCTAATTGTGAAAAATTTTCCTCTTGTATCCAACAGGAATATCCCCAAGAGTAACTTGCACCCATTACCCTTCTTTTCCATGTGACTCCTTGTAAAAAAGGGAGTCTCCATCTTCTTTGTGGCCACCCTTTAAATACTGGAACATGGTGATAAGGTCTCCCCTAAGCTTTCTTTTCTCAAGGCTGAACAAATGTCATCTTATATTTTATAGTTCAGTCATATACCAATAATCCTGAAACATAACGCAATGCATCACCTTTGTTTTTGCTAATATTGTTATCTAGAACAAATTGAAACTAAAATTGCATTCATTGAGATGAATGAGGTTCATTTATATTGTTTTATATTGTTATAGATTCAGCATAGTCCATATAATTTTGCAAGCAATTGTGTTATACATCTTGAGATTTTCTTTTTATTTTGGTCATCAGTTCTTCTTTCATTACATATACAGTTGTTTTATGAATTCAGAAGCATAGATAGTGGATGATAATTTAAGAATACTGCTCTGATGAGCAGTTTGAACAAAATTTCTACAAAATCTGCTGGGATTATAGCTTCTAAATCTCTTGTGACGCTATGGAGTTCAATTGGAGTAAAACTCATAAAACAGACTATAATTGAAATCATTCTTACTGGCAGACAAATTTTTGAAGCCAACATTTGTACTTGATTAACTGCAAAAATCTTGAGGGCATTATTTATTTTATAGGATTGTGTATGATGTACATAATAGGTGAGTTGTTTGCTTGTACCTGTTTAAAAGTTATGAGACATTTATAGTAGCAAAAAAGATTCTATTACTTTTTTTGTAGGTTGTAAAACACAACCAAATGGAAGCAAAATAGTTGCAGACTATGGCAAAAAAAAAAATAAAAAAAAAAATCTAAAGGAATAAGGGAATAAGTACCGATTAAGCAATTAGAGATCTATTATGCCCTGGCCAAACTTAGAGAGGAAAATTACCATCTCCAGAGGTCATGTAAGTCCAAGTTCTCTACTGGTAGAAAAAAAACATAACATTTTGAGAGCTCTGTGGAGCTCTAGCCTTTATGCCGGCAAATAATTTCCGTTAGTGTATCTGCAAAAGCCATCAGCAGCAGAACCTCAGGCAGATTTACTGTCCCTGCAACACTTGCTAAGAAGCAAGGCTACTGGTGCGTATTGATGTGGCCGCTCCAGAGCCGTAGCCTTCTGCTCCCAGAAGCAGCCAAATCACAGCAGGCTTTGTACATGTTCACAGAGTGTGGAAGCTGAGGGAAAAGGCATTCCCTGCTTTATTAAGCTCGATGCTCACAGTCAGGAAGGACTTATTATGACTCTGTGAACAACAGTTACACGTGGCTTTAGAGTTTAGGTTAATCTAGCCTGTCTGTGAATTTTGTAATTGTATGGATGGTGGCTTACCATCATAGCTAATTTTTGGCTGGTTTAGGTCCTTAACATTACTAAGCACCAAGTCATGTTGTGCTCCTATTTTTCACAGTGTGTATTGTAATAGCAATCTAAAATGAGGCCCTATCCTCGGTAATCTGAATTGGCTTGTCCCTGTTGAATTCATGCTCTCTAAACTAACTTCACACCGAGAAGTCTGTCCACTGATTTTGCTCAAAAAGGACATAAGGCAGACATGAACTAATGGAGTTATAAGGAGGTCCTTTAGACTGACATTTAAATAATGAGTTATCAGAGAAATAAAAACTTGTTCCAATTATTGCCTTCTTTTTACTTCATACATATGAGCATCCCTCTGATGTTTAAACATACTTTGATTTTATTAATTTGTGAGTAAAGACAGTCTCCTTCCAGACTTTTCATTAATGTTGATTCATACAGTGTTCCCACATCAACAGCTTTTTATCAGAGTTTTATAGTACCCATGTCCTACTTTCTGTTCAGTAATCCCATTTATTCTTTGAGATTATCTTTTCACTTAGGGTGACTTTGTGCTTGTTTTATGACTCGTTTATGATGATCTCCTTAGTTACATATATGTTGATGTAAGCTTTTGGATGAACTTTGCAGGCAATCATCTTGGGACTAGAATTCACCACACCTTTTTGCTGAGTGGTGTCCTACTTTGCAATCGCTGCCAAATTCTCACGTTTTAAACTTGTCGTGAGTCATGTTACACCAGCTAAGTCAGTCCCAGTAATGATTCCTACACCATTACTTGTGACTTAACCTAATGTTGTTGTATGAAAATGGAAATCATATCTTTGCAACTCACCACTAAATTATTAAAAATAATCTAATAACGGTGTTAGATTGGGTAGAGATTTTGTGTTGTGCTGTTTTGTGATAAAATGGAAGAGGGTATTAGAAGTCACTCTTATAAGCTGGAGACACAGAATTTTCACTGCAGATTAAGGGAGGAAATGACTTTGCTTTGGCTGCACTCACTGAACAAATATTTCATTGAATCACAAATTGTTCTGCTCTGAGTGTTTTTGTTTGGAGAAGGTGGAAAACAAGATGTCAACATCTTATTGCTGAAAGACTGAAGTACTCAGATCTATATACTGGAGCAAGACCTGATTTCTGAGAGCATAACCACTTACATAAATATGCACTGAGCTGGCCTTGAATTCAGGCTTGGTTTGGTTGTGTGCCCAAGCACCTAACATCACTGAAAAGCCTTGAGGTATCCTTCCTGGTATCCAGATGCATCCCCAGAAGTACAAAAAAGCCGTGTCATGTCTTCATTGACCTGTGGAGCCTCAGATTGCACAAGGTGCCTATGTACAAACAACTGAACAGAGCCTCTAGCCTTCACGATGTGGTATGAGTCACATTAGCATCTAGTGTTTTTGTGTTTGGTCCTTGTTACTCCTCGAGGAGCATAGGGCTGCAACAACACTATGCCACCGAACCCGGTGGGATAGTGTTGTTGCAATTTCTGTAACAGATTTCGTTTTTTACATGATTGGGTTGTTAGCCCAAAACAAAACCCCCAACCTGGAGGGCCAGGGTGCAACATTTTAGTATGGCCCGACAAGGCACGCAAGCCACCACACCACGACAAGGTAAGTTGCACCAACTAGTGGTGGATTAGCATCTAGGGTCGGGAGTAAATAAAAACATTACACCTTTTGCATAATAAATTCAGACTCTCAGTAGCACCCTGACTCAAAAACAGACACTATCCTGAAAATAATAAGCTGACTTGTCATTATCAACAGCTATACCATACTTTCTCTTAGCTATACAGATGTAAACCAGAGGACAGCGAAGTTGAATGCTGAAAGCTGTACTGGCAAAGCTCTTAGACTCAGAATTTGACAGATCTTTTGTTTTTAAAACCTGTTTGTAAAATCCAAGGGTTCTTTAAAAGGTTTATTTTACCCTCAAGGAGTCTAAGCAATTGGTGCCAACAGGCCAGCTGTCAAATCCCAGTATTATATGAGTGTGTAAAGGGGAATTGGATTAATGGAAAAATTCATAAGAAAGCATTGCAGTGTTGAGATTTCCAAATGGTTTGTGTTAATAACAAAGGGGTGGGGAGAAATAATTTCAAATGATTGATATCTGGATCTGGTTTCTAAAATCTCAGTCTAAACTGGAATAATTCTAAGATATGCCACACGGCTATGGCTTTGTGTTAAAAGAGATTTTTAATTCTTATGGACTCCAGAATGGGTAATGAATTGACTGTGTGCCATTACCAATCGTTTACAAAAAAAAAAAAAAAAAAAAAAAAAAAAAAAAAAAAAAAAAAAAAAAAAAAAAACCCAAAAAAAAACAAAGAAAAAAAAAAAGGCAATAAACCCATCTAAAAATCCAGAGGAATACATAGCATCCATTTATATGGATTTCATTAACCCCATATAAAAAAGGGCAGATATAGGATTTTGAATGATAATGAGTCACTGGAGAATAGGGAATTTAAATGAGATGGATTAAAAGGACAAACTATGTAGAACATCTGTTAATTTACCAGTCTTAAAATAAACTTATGATAACAGCAGCATGTGCAGTCAAATCTGCCAAGTGTCAGTTATTTATTAAGTATTAAGTTGAAGATTTTGGATAATTCCTTTGCAAGAAATGGATATTTTCCAAGAAGATATTTGATTGAAGGATCAGACAAGCTCCCCTTTTAGTCTAATACTCCACGCTTTCACTCACTGGGATCTTAAAATTAGGGTGGCAATAACTGGGTGATTAGTTGTCTATTTACAATCATTTGTTCATTTCTCTAAAGTAAAAGATTTTTTTCACCCGCTGTCTACTATATAACCTCCTGCTCTATAAGTCAGAACATTAAGACTTCGCTGCACCTTATTGTCTTCAGCTGTTGAAGTCCTGTGATGTTTGACCAGCAGCTTCCAAAGGGCTGGCTCTCTTCTGTCCCTGGGCAGGAATAACCCCAGGCACCAGCACAGGCTGGGGCCAACCAGCTGGAAAGAAGCTTTGCAGAAAAGGACCTGGGGGTCCTGGTGCACAACAAGTTGACCACGTGCCAGCACTGTGCCCTTGTGGCAAAGGCTGATGGCATCCTGGGCTGCATTAACCAAAGTATTGCCAGAAGTTCAAGGGAGGTGATCCTTCACCTCTACTCACCAGTGATGAGACATGTCTGGGGTGCTGAGTTCTGTTTTAGGTTTCTCAGTCCAAGACAGACATGGACTTACTGGAGCCACTCCAGTGAAGAGCCAAGAAGAGGATTAAGGTATTGGAGACTGAGAGAGCTAGGAATGTTCAGCCTGGAGAAAAGAAAGCCCAGGGGGATCTTATCAGTATATATAAATATCTGACAGAGGGAAGAGTTGTTGAAAAAAAAGAGGGAGCCAGACTCTCCCCAGTGGTGTCCAGTGAACAGACAAGAGGCCATGGGTGCAAACTGAAATACAGGAAATTCCATTTAAATATAAGAGAAAACCTTTTTCTTTGAAAGTGCTTGAACACTGGAACAAAATACTCAGAGAGAATATGGAGTCTCCATCCTTGGAGATATTAAAATCCTGACTAGACACAGCCCTTCACAACCTGTTTTGCAAAGGAGTTGGACAAGATGATCTCCAGAAGTCCCTTCCAACCTCAATTAATTCTATGAGTCTGTAATTCTTTTAGTTTCCCTAACAACAGATACATGTGATTCTTTAAAGGCTGGAAGGGAAAAACATTCTTCTCGATGCTTCCAATATGACAGCAGAATGTTTTTCCAGTGATAAATGTGATTCATCAGTTTACACAGGAATGACAGATTTTTAAAAAATGATGCCTACAGACACATTTAGGCAGCTTAGTAGCCAGCCATATTTTAAAAAATGTTGAGCTTGTCTCCCTAAATTGTTGAGATCAGGCCAATGATGGTTTTGTACCCAGGAATCCCAGGTCTATCAGGTGGTTTCTTCACTGTTTAACTCTTGTACAGTTTTACATAAATTCCTTCTCCTGTTTTGCTCTTAGCCTAAGTCTTATGCAATCATCTGTTTCACTGCAGTGAAGCATTTTTTTTCTGCTTTCTTCATGCAAAAGGAAAAGGGGTAAGAATCAGATTTTGAAAGTAGAAAAGAAAAAAAAAAGGGCTCTTGAGAAGGAATTAGCATTCTGAAGTGGAATTTGGACTCTGAAAAACACACTTGTTAACTAGGACCAGGTGACAAAATCCTTACTGGCCCTTTCTTCCAAGGTGTCTTCTTTATATTGCTATAAATCTAAAATGCATTATCCTACTTGTTTGTTTTGGCTCACTGAGTGTAGTTGTTCATTAATTGTCATTCAGAAAAATGGACATTCCTTCAAATATGTTGTCTGAGATGAGCCATCGCTGTTAGGATCCTGGTCAAATTCTCTTCTTGCCACCACGTTCTTTTAAAATGTGACTACCAGAAAGACATCAGTCAGTGTTTATGCCATACCTTAATGGCTAGAGCACTGTCTGCAGAATTTGCAGATCTGGGTTTCATTTTATGCTCAGTCATAAAGGGTCCAAATTCAGACATTCTCCATCCTTGTGAAGTTCCTGAACTCGGGGGCTGACCTGGGAACAGACAGCAGTCCTGCATCCCTCCTTTTAAACTTGTGCTATTAAGCAAAGGAGTGAAAGATTTATGAGATTAGCAAGCAAAACACTAAGAGAAGTCTAGTCTTTCAGCTGAAAATGAATAGTTTTATTTTGTTTCCTGCCTTGGTCCCTGTTTAAGTATTTTACATTAGGCAGTTGTTAAATGGAATACAGAATTCAGAGCCCAAAGCATCATGATGTCTTCAATTCAGCAGGGATGGATCCTTCTTTTAAAGCACTCCTGAGGAGGAGGTCATGATGCCTGCACAAGGGTTAGTTTGCTTCCTAGCAACTAAGAAACCTGGGTGCCGGGTCTGTTTCAGCATTAGGGATTCAGAACTCCTTTCCAGAAGGCTGCCTTACCCACAAACACAGACTAGCCTTTTTGGAAGGGGTTAACCGTTGTTTTCCAGTTGGCTCAGTGTGCAAGTTACAGGCCAAAGACAATTGCAAGCATAATGGAAGTTACTTTGTATTACAGCAGTTTGGGGCACGGTGAAGACCTAGTTTCTAAACTCTTCTTTAGGCTTCTTTCCTTTCTTTTTTTTCTGTTCCAATGACTGTTTAATACAAACTTCATAAACAGCTCACAGAGCAGGAAATTGAACTCAGATGTAAGTTAGAGTCCTCCAAGGTGAAAGAAAGTGTGAAACCATAATGTCCTCCCTTTTGTTGGAGAGTTCTCTGAATGCTCGGCTGCAATGAAAAAGCTGGCATAACACTGGCATGGCATAATTTAGAAGATGTGAGCCTGTTTTTTTCCAAATAACATTTTCACAGAGCTGGAATCTCAAGTGAATTCAGGTACCTCCATCCTAGCTCTGATTCAAACCACAGACTGGATAACAAGGGAGAATTCAGGTCCACACTTGTGACACTCCTGGGCATCTTTCCTCTCATTGTGTAGGTACTGGATTGCTCTAAGACACCTCATTCTCTCATGCTCTGTCTACACAAACCTTGTACCCAATTCAGGGCACTGTGATCTAGCTCCTGGGGACAGACACCTAGATGTCAGGCAATGTGGCACCTAACTTGGAGTTGTTTGATACTTTCACCAGCCAAGGCTTCATACTCTATATTTCACTGGAAGGATGACTCTAATCATATTTCTCTGTGCATTTTGAAATACTTGCACAGTTCTTTGAAGAATTCTAAATGTTGACTTTACAGCAAAAAAAAAAAAAAATCCATGTGTAAATCTCTTGGTCCTCATTAAAATGAATAACATATATTTATATGTGTATAACTCATTTTGCATTAAATAATACAGCTACAGCAAGAGCTACAGCTGTAATACATCTTACAAGGTAAAGATCAACAAAAAAGAATTTTATGTGCTGTACCATTAGCAAATCACTGATTCTTTCTCCAGGTTGAGGCAGGCATCTCAAGAGGGGAAAAATATTTCTAGAATGACAGTAAATTAGTTCAACAGTAAACATGCAGTAACACATTCCTGGATTAGAAGAATATGGCTCTTCTGCTGCAGAAATTGGCCAAGGTAGTTGGGAAACCTATTTGGATGCAGTCAGAAAATATCCCAAATGGCACCGGAATCTAATAAATGCAGACACATGTTTTAATCCTTTTTTCATTGCTCAGTGTATGTGAAGTACAAAAGGATTTAAAAGGAAATTGATGTGCAACAGAAGTGAGGGTGCCTTGAAAGTACAGCTCTCTGAGAACCTGACTTTGCATTTTCATGGTTACCAGATGGTTATCTCCCTGCATAGCTAAAACCAGCTAAGATATATCGATGTACCACACCAAACCCAACTTAAAGGAGATAAACTGAAAACCCAGTGAGATACTCAGATGGTTTAAATCAGTATAGATCCGCTGATATCAACGTGCTTTTGCCGACTTACACAGGCTAAGAATCAGGTCCTGTGCGTTAGCATTTCGTCCAAGCCCAGCTTGGACTCATTGCAAGCTGTGGGATGGAGAAGATGTTTCTAAAAAGCCACCCTATTCCCTTTATTCAAGACCATCTTGGTGCAAAAGTGGCTCCTTGCCTGATGTAGGAGCAGCCCTTGGTTGAGGTACCTCTGCTTGCTGCTGCAGTACGGCAGCTTTCAACTCAGTAGCACAAGGAGAGCCTCACAGGAAACAAACGGTGTGAGGAGGTGGAAAAGGTAAAGGAAGAACAGTCCGGTAGTTATAGAAGGAAAGCTGAATGCTATTGCAAGCTTTGCCACAGTGTTTTGTTTCCTGTAAACAGTGGACAAATATTATTGGCTTTGAACTATTACCCCATATTTTTCGAAGTCATTGACTAGCTTTTGAGTCTCGGTGTTTGAATTTCCAACTGAGTCACTACAGAATTTTAAAGCCTTTCCTTCCTTCCTTCCTTCCTTCCTTCCTTCCTTCCTTCCTTCCTTCCTTCCTTCCTTCCTTCTAGTCTACTGCCTCTGTAAGAGCACCAGAACAATTTATTGCAATGCCTTTTTGGATCTCCAAGCTCCATCACAATTTCATTTCATACTTGGGAAAAACAAAACAAAGTAAAACAAACCCGAACCCAGATTTCTACGCTCTTCTCTCCTCAAAAGTGGCTGATGTCTGGATGCACAGAATGTTTTTTATTAGTGATCACCATCTCCTGATGTGCGNACCTATTAAACTGTCTTTATCTCAACCCACGAGTTTTCTCACTTTTACTCTTCTGGTTCTCTCCTCCATTCCACTGTGGCCGCGTGATGCTCAGCTGCCGCCTGGGGTTGAACCATGACTGTTGATATCAGAAGAAACTATCTGCTTCTTGCTATTTCCCCCACACACACACATTTACAAGGACCCTTTGTGGTCACAGAACAGATCTATTTATTGCGTAACCTTTTACTTCAAAACAGCTCCCTTTTTCTACAGATCTTTCTCTATCTTTCCTTTCCATTCCTTTTATTATTTTCTTTCAGTTGCCAATATTAGTGTGGTTTGTTTGTGTCACCCTTCTGTGTCACCTCCATTTTTGTTTCCCACATGAAAACAAATGGATGCACAAACTAGTATGGTTAGGGCAAGTTTATTTCTGCTTTTTAAATCACGCATAATTTTTTTCTGAGATGCATGACCAAGAAACAAGGGACTTCATCCTAGACCTGTTCAAATTCATCGTACCCTTTCCAGTGAAAAGCTTTGAAAGAAAAAAACATAAATTTTCTTCTTCCCTCAGGAGACTTCTAAAAGCAAATAGATAATTATTTATAATTTCTCCCTTATCAGAAATCAGTCTATCTATTTTATTTTTTCTTAAATTTTATTTCAAAAATTTGAAAGAATTTCTGTACCTGGAATGGACTGTTCAGTTACCCCCCATGAACAAATTCATGACAAAATTTCATATTCTTCTGGCTGTTGTGGTTATTCTGAAAAAAAAAAATAAAAAAAAAATCAATTTACTATCTTTACCTTAAATTCTGTCATTTTGTCATCAGAAACATTATCTGTATGATAGTTTTAAGTGACCAAAATATGTCTATTGTCTAATATCCAGAAATATATGAGGTTAACAATACTATCTTCAATAGATAGCTGGAAACAATGCTGTGAGATGGAAAATAACTGCAGAATTTACCCCAAGCAGTACTGTAGTCTGACCCTTTTCTGTTGTGTTTACTGGCAGCAGTGCAATATCCAGATTTGACACATACAGTTCACATTAAAATTGGTAGGAGCTATTTCAGTGGAGACAACTGTGAGGGCACGTATTAACCCAATGTGTTTGACACGTGTGCAGCCTTGCGCCAGCCATGGCAGAACACTCTTACAAGATGTCTCACAAGGTTGTCTTCAAGTACTCAGAGAAGGGCCAACTACTCAGTCCATGTAAATGAATATGTTTCTATTGACAGAAGATTTGTATGATTTTGTCTTGGCTGAAAATCTAGTCCTCAGGTTGCTACAAGCAGCATACTTTCCTTCAGAACAGCTTCCATTTTTTATAGTGATTCTAATAGTCCTGGGAAAAAGAGACAGACACAGAAGATGAAAATTAAACTAAACATCTTCAGACTTAAATGTTAAATTTGATTTTGACTCTGTCAACATGACTCAAGGTTATTGGAAAAGTCAAGATGAGAATTCAGGCTTCTATAGAGGAAAGTTTGTCTTGTGTAAAATTCTCGACATTGTTTTCTATAGATTCACACTTCTATATCCTACAGAGTATACCCCTTTTTTTCAAAAGGAATTTCGGTAGAGAGGGGAAAAATACGGTGTTCTACATATACGTATGACTTTGCTTATACCATTCTGATATTTCATACACTAAATCTTGCTTTCTGTGGAGTGTGCCCTCTTGAAGTCAATGGACTTTGAACCGGGTATTTATTAACAGATTATGGCCATGTATTTACTCCCATAATTACTTCTGGAAAACATGCATCTAGAGAAGAAAGAGACACTGAGGATACAGAAGATGAAAATGCTTGCACATCTACTTTTTTCCCAACGGCTACATATTATATATTGAAATATGTTTGAACTTTTT
This sequence comes from Aramus guarauna, assembly GCA_013400195.1. Taxonomy (NCBI): domain Eukaryota; kingdom Metazoa; phylum Chordata; class Aves; order Gruiformes; family Aramidae; genus Aramus; species Aramus guarauna. The sequence goes on along the minus strand of VXBL01000140.1, from coordinate 474,059 downwards.
TAATGGTATGTTCTGAGATGATATGCAGTGATGGTTTGCAAGGAGAGAGAAGGTATAAGGAAAGACATGCCAAACATATGCAGAAATAAAAACACTTGCAGACTGGAGCTTCCTTATTTTTTTAGCACCAGTCCTAGAGAAATATGTATTTTGGCCAGCAGGCCTTGCTTAAACCTACTTTGAGGGCAACCTTTAGTATGATCACAAGCAGCCAAATACAAGCTGCTATAATGCTACTGATTACACTGGTTCACATCTTTGTTGAATCTGGCCCGTGATAACTACATCGCTGTGTAATTAATGAAAGCATAAATTAAGCAATAAAGTCACCAAACTGAATAGCAAGTTAAGCCAGAGGAAGAAATTTAAAAGAAAGTCTAACATTGGGTTGAAAGACTTTAACTAGTGACAGTTTTCCACTTTTAACAACTGGAAACAAGATGTATTTCTCACTTCTTTGAAACATAGTTGATTTTTTCACTTCATCTCATATACTGTGAACATATATAAGCCATGCTAAGTACTTAATTCTGTAATGTGTATAGTAACACACAAGTGTAATTTCCTCGTGAATCATTAGTGTAGAAAAGGTTATTTTTTTAATTGACTCAATGAATTTGTATATTTATATATTTTTGCATATGAGACAACTATCGAGCACCTATTTGAAAATGCGGTATTCTGTCATTTGTTCCTTAGTAGATAGACATTTGCAAATAAACTATCTCATACTGTAACGATGCCAACTTCCACTTTCAGGAATGTGCACTCACTGGAGGGGAAAATTGAATTTTCTGTGAAAGTGTGTACTTATCTGAGTACTTTTCTGAAAAACACACTGTCAGGGAGAAATGCAAACATTTGGGGGAAATGGGTGTCTTGCTTTGCATGCCTGAGAACGTACCCTATTGTCAGGCATCCAGGTGGGTTTTATTGTGTACTGCTGAACATGAGCTACTGTGCAGGTCCATAAATGTCACAAATCATATCAGAGATCAAACCTGGTCCCCAACTGTTAAGCTGTGTTTTCACTAACACCCCATAGTCCACTCGTACTATCTGGCTATTTTGAGTTTTAGTGGTGATATATTTTTCCAAAAGTCCAGATGGAATTTATTATGATTTGGACTATTATAGGATTATGAAAACATGACCTTTTTTTTTTTTTAAGATCATGCTGCTTTCTTAACTCTTTGCACCACGAATTCTGTGTTTCTTATGGCTGTACAGTTAAAACTACAGTCTCAAGCTAAAAGAAAAAAAAAAACAAACAAGTTTAAGGATACATTGATGTACCCAAGGTTTGCAGAAGCCTGAAACCTACTTTTGGCTCTGAGTGCAGTGCTTCTGTATCTTTGATAAAGCTGTTTGGTTACTTCGGGTTTAGGTTGACAGTTAAAAATTTACCATCTGACACTGCAATGATATGTTTGTTGATTTGATAGCAGGAAAACAGGAACACAAGCTTTCTTGATGTGTCCACCTGGAAGCTGTTGGAGGCATAGAAATATCACCTAAGTGATTTATGAAGTTGGCCCAGTTCTAAATATGTTTTCTCCACTCATTGAGGAGTTTCCCGCCAAGGGTTAACTAAAGACTATATGATATGCAAATGCAAATCCAGTGAGTTAGCACTGGAACTATCAGTTTTCCCTGGACAAGAATTAGGATGAATTATTGAAGTGATAAATGATCCCTCTGTGTTGTGCATAATCCCAAACCCAACAGCAAAGTATTAAAAGGGTTAGCGTTCCAATCAGGAAAAAAAAAAAAAAAAAAAAAAAAAAAAA
>VXBL01000140.1:380457-472225 GCA_013400195.1 Aramus guarauna | reverse complement strand
ACTTCAGCTGTTCCAGAGAAATAAAATTATGTCATACTTGCAGTTGTTCAAAAGACCTAAAGCATGGAGGTATTTACCGTAAATGAAGGAGAATGAGTCAGATCCTCAGCTACTGTGAATCAGAGCTATTGCACAGGGCTGGTTAGATTAGCCAATTAACAACACATGGTGTTATACTCAAGAGACTGATAATCAGAAGTGATTAAGGAACAGGGAGCTTTACCTTTAAGACTGGTTTTCATCTCACATAAATTTGATGTAGAGGTCCATATATGAGCAAGTCATCTTAGAACTAGCAATCTTAGAATAAGTAACAGTTTTACAGCACCTGTCTTCTTCCTTTGATTATCCAAAGCGGCTGTGCACCCAACTTAAATCACGTTTATCTTTTAGACCATGGTAAGAAAATGAAATAAGTTCTGTCCCAAGAGCTATAAATTTGTGAGACACCCATGAAATATACTGGTACCCTAAATTCAGTGTTATGAAAAGGTGCCAAATCTAGGAAAAAACCCACCCTGCAAGTCAAGAGAAGGGAGAAAAGGAGGAAAACTGGTTAAGGTCTTCCCAAAACAGGCATTGTCCAAAAATTGTGTCATTACAACTCAGGAAAATTTGAAATTTTAGGTCAAATTTTTGCAATTGTTTGTTGAGGTGGGAAGTGTATTTTTACTTTCATTTAAAATGTTTTCCATATTTAAGTTATTTTTAAAGCTTTTCCCCTCAATTTTCTTCCATTTCCAAGCAAAATATTTTGTTATCTTGGCTGGTGTTATTTCATTGAAAGAACCTTGTAAAGAAGTATTCTAATATTTTAAAAAATTGCCCCTATTTCCTACAACTCCCACTTCCTTTTCCACTTTGTCCATCCCCTATGCCTTTTCCCTTTTTCTTATTATTACTAAGGTGCAGAAAATAAGATGTTATTTTAATAAATCTGTATATTTGAACTCAGCAGAATCTCCACATTTGAGTGATTTTACTATCTGATTTAAAAATAAATACATAAATAAAAATCCAGGTTAAACTATAACCATGGAGACTAGTAAAGAAAAATCAGGTGAATTGTCAATACACACACACGTAGTGTATAGACACAGTATTTTTGTCATCACACAACATTTTACTCTAATTTTTAACAGGAAATGGAAAAATCGTGCAGACGAGCTCTGATTTGCCTGAGAGGTCTGGCATAGTTAGAGGAAGAGACACACCCCTGTCCCCCCTGTCCCTCAGCAGAGGTTAATGGCTGCTGTCATGTCCTCAACTAGATAATTTAGAGATTGTTTTGGGGTCTCTGTACTATATTGCTGTCCATCACACAGGTCATCTGTTTTAAAACACTGTGTGCATTGCAAGCATGTTTCCAAATTAGATGATTTTTTTTTTCCTCTGAGTTACATGGACCAATTTGCCAGTTAAATGAGTATTTGTTAATTGCTTTATAAAGTGCATTTCCTGTTACCATCCTACTTCTTCTGGAAAAAATATATTTAGTCCATTTTTGTCAGTGCCATATATATTGGGTCTTTTAAAAAAACTGATAACCAGATTACTTGACAAACTGGAATATATCCAAGACAGCCGTTTCAAGTTTCTTGGTAAATAGTCTGTATATTGTATATATTTGTGAAATGTACTTTATTTACTTTACAAAGTCTTCTGATCTTCCATAAATCGCTGTTCACAGACTACATTTTAATTCACTGTGTCCCACTTCTTAAGAGCTGGCCTGTTCATCTCTACAATGCCACACATGTAGCCACATGAAAAAAGATTCCTGAGGGATATCTTTGAAGTGTGGCCACTAGACATCAGATGGACTTGCTTTTCAAAGTGAGAAATACACAACATCACTGTTTATTTTCTCCATGAAAGAAACGCAGTGCTTTAGAGACTATCCTGACGTGAACACGTGCTTGATAGTCATCACTGAGTGACACTTTTTCCATAACAGAAGAAAAAATGGTGAAATCCTACTGTTGTATATGGTTTGAGGTTTGAAGTGGACGGAGGGGTTGGGTTTTTTTAATTGTACTACTTGACTGAAACACTGTACTTATGTCACCTTTGGTGCTCATTTAAAACATGCTGGTAGCTGTAGACGAACCAAGCTAGCTCTGCCTGCCTTAGGCAGGGCAGAACAGGCAGATTGAAAGCCAGCTTGTGTCTGAAAGCTGCCTAGCTGTGTGCCTGTGATATTAGCCTGAGCTAGTAAGCCCTGGACTTGAAGATCTGCCTGTTACCTTACCTGATTTCACAGTGTAGACATGCTCACGACAAAGTCCTGCTCTGCAGTACTTGTCTCTGCAGGCAAGGATCACTTTACCATGCAAATGCCTATCTTCACCAAACTGTAGGGAGCTTTAACAGAATTATTCTTCTTCCACCATGAGACTAGACATCACGACATAGTTTGACAATGTCTCAGAGGAACATCTGTGACAGGACCAGAAACTGAAGCCAAATCTCCCATAGAGCCCTTAACTCTTTTCACAATATGGGGTATCAAGAGAAAGTTCACTGAAGTGAAAGAAATTGTTTTTCTTCAAAACACGTAGAACAAGCTGAAAAATGAGGTATGAGACTCTAAGAATTCCCACTGTTCGGCAGGTATTTGCCCACTCTGCAATGTCATTTTGACTTAAAAACATAGCATCCTTTAAATAGGGCACCTCTGTTCTGGAAGAACCACATTTTAATCTTCTGATGCAAAACACCTCTCAAGGTTGGCATAAATTCAAAATCACACTTAGATCCAGATCCAAATTTTGTACAGTTCCTCAATAAGCTAAGCCAGGGACCCCTCTCCTAACATCTGTGGATATTGGGGTATTTGAAATCTAACTCCAAATTCCAACTTAAGCCATGCTCTAATGTAAACAAAGTTAATGGCTTGTCAGCATGGGGCTATAAAACAATGTGGGTACTGTCATAATATTGATGTAAGGAAACTTTAAATATATAGCCATTTTTCTGAATAAAACAGTGGATTTTGCTCTTAGGAAAAGTCATTAAATCAGAATGTCCAGGTTATGTAGCAGCCAGCGAAAATATGCAATTGTGGCAGCCAAGAAATTACATGGAAAAGAAATTGCACCTTGACCCTTTGACTTCACCAGTGCCAAACAGTGACTGCCATTTTATGTTGTATCACCTGGGTCGTACACCCACGTGCTACAGCTAACACTCAGCTATGGTTGTATGGAAACAAGGAGAAACATGTGTTTGACCTGCAACACTCAAGGGACTACTGGAGTAGGAGCCAAGGAGAGAGTTTGCTCTGCTTGACCAGAAGGGCTGAAGAAAACAAAAAAGAGATACTGTACTTGGATATACCATCTACTATGGTTTATACCAATGAGGAGCTGTTCTCAGCAGTATATTATAAACTGTTGAATCAAGGTCACTTTTAAAGACTCACGTAGAATTTCTTAGGAGATATACTACAAACTCACAGTGTAGTTACTGGCTCTGCATCTGAAGTCTCCACAAATTAATACAGGAATTCTCAAGGATTATCTTCTAATACAACATCAAATAATTTGTTTTGTGCCATCTTAATGGTTTCCAACTGTTGGGAAGTAAGCTTAATTTACTTTGCAATGATCTGTACAAGCTGTGCATATTTAAGCATTTCAGCCCATCTCTGTAATCAATTTTTTTAGCTCTTGAGTTAATTTATATCATCCTTCTTTTATTTTCTCCAAATTTACTATCAATTTGTAATATTGAAGTGCTAGAAATGTATTTTATATTTAGTAATCCTTATGCATCTTTATTTTGCATTTTTAATCTACAGAAATCACTGTAACATATCTTTTTAGTGAGAAACTGTGGCCAAACAGCTTTTTCTCATGCATAGAAACAGCTTCTCGGTGTAAAACTTCTGCTTGGACACATAATAATTTTGCTGAGTTTTCGTTGGGTGTGCTTTGAGACCATGTTCAGTCTGTACCACTATTTTGATTTATACCAGCAAATAATCTTGCTGTTCTTGTCTGTGTTACATTGAACTCAAAGATATGCATGGCAGAATGAGTTCAGATAAAGATTTGGACTGATTTTGGAGCTTCAGAGAGATAAAGCATTAATACTTTCCAAAACTTTTGCAATGATTTGGATTTGGGTAAGGGCCCATGTCTGATTATGTTTAAATATTTTGACATGCCTGGTATTCTGTTATATAAGATAGATCACAAGACCTTCATTTGTGCTGTTAGTCTACACTATGGAAACAAATGACATGTTTCACCCATATTGAAGAAATTCAGGATGAATAGATCACAGCACAAATCATGTTAATGTATAACACATACACAGAAATTTCTGGATATCTTTCTGCTCAGTATGATAGTGTAGGATCCTGACATTTTTAAAGTTTTACAATTAAGAATTAACAGATGTGCCTTGGGGATAGGCACTAATTACATAGGAGGTAAGTTTTATTAAAACCAGCTTAGTCACTAAGATGAGTTTTCAGCTTTCTAGGCTGATGTGAGCAAACCTTGTGGTAACATATCACCATGGTAGAAAAACAAATTTTTAAGTAAGGTTGAAAGGAGTGGTGGTAAAGGTTGGACAGCTTCTCTTCAGCTTACAGATTTGATGCTAGACAGTCTATACTGGCTCTATTTCCCATTCTGAACTGGGACTCTCTGAAGCCTCTGGGTCTGTTCAGTGTTGCCAGCTGTGATTCCCTCTAGATGCTCGCTTGTGACGTCTGCCCTAATGTGCATCTTGATTTGTGTCCTGACGCTGATTCAGCAAAGTAGGTAGGTGTCTAACCTCCCTCTTCAATTGCAGGTAGATATAAAGAAACTTTACAAAAATTTAAATCCCTCGCTAAATTGACCCGGAGTGTCTCAAACCAATCAAGTAAAAGCTCTGCAAGGTGAGGGGTAAGGTTTTAGCTGATGCCACTGATTTACCAACATGCCAGAGGACACTGCAAGCAAAATCTGAGAAAAAGAAAGCTGATCACTGTCAACATTTGCCATTGCTTTCTTCAAGAAGTTTAATATATATTTTAGCCTATTTATACATTGTTTTTCTACAAACAGGGGAGCATCTAGTCAAGAACTTGTGCCATAAGCACAATGTATGATAAAAGCTGACATTTAGCAATTTTGCAACTCAGTTGAATGTTGACTGAAGTGCTCAGTCTTTCAATTTTGCAATCCATCTAATTTATTTTCCTGAAGATGACTACAAAGAAAGTGCATTAAAGGTGACATGATATTTCAAATAATTTGGTTATTATGTGAAAATCAAGTTGATTTTTTAAAAAATTCAATGACTATATTATAAAAATTGCTTATTTAATCTTGACCAATATTTCTCACTCTTTCTTCTACTTTGCCCTTTACCTATAATTTCACTGACATTTAACTGCAGTAACTGTGTTTACTCTAAGTATGGATTATCTCTGCATCACAGTCGGTGTTACTCGTCAAAGAACACAGGAAATACCAGGCTAGAGTAGATCCATATTCCTCAACTCTTCCTGCTGATTGTGTCCAATATTGGGACTCTTGAGAAGTTGCAAGAATTCCTGAACAGGAAGAGGTGAGATAAACTATCCTTCTTCTTTCTTGCCTTTTCCCTGCATTCCCCCTTTCTAATACTTAGTAGCTGCCTTAAATCGTTATCTCAAAGAGGACGAATGTAACAGCTTGGAAAAAGGCATCGCTTTGTTCATATGTTGCAAAACCAAACACAAAACCCCGAGTCACAAGGCTAAATTGTCATGCTGGCTGCTAAATTCGATTCTGCTTATATAAACTGTTAGTTTGTTTAAACATGGTTAATTATCAGGTATACTTAAATGTCATTAAATCATAACGCATAAAGTTAGAGCACAGAATCGTGTTTTATGTACATGTCTTTAAAATTAATGAATTATGAATAAACTCCCTATTTGCTCTGAAGTACAGATGGAAGCAATCTTCATGAAATTATAAATAATCACCATGCTGCTGATTGCAACAAGTGGAATTTTAGCTTGCCAAGCAGTCTTAGAAGTTTAATTAAATATACTAAAAAAGCAATTTGATGCTTTAAATGCCAAACTGTTGTATGGCACTGAAGCAAATCAAAACTCCAGTTAGGTTTGCAAACCAATCTTTGCTGCTGATCTCAGAAATACCAACATTCCCAGTTTAAAAATTTTATACTTTGCAAGTTCATTGCCTTGAATAATTGTACGACTTGACTTTTGGAAGTATCTTTTAGGTGAAGGAATACAGATAAGCAAAAATGATTCACATGATTCACATTACAGATTCACATGCTTAGCAAGACTAGCAATTTTATATAGTATCGAAAGAACAGACACTCTGTATAGTAGGAAAGAGTAAGATGTGCCAGATGTCATCAGGCAAGTTAAGAGTTTATGGAGTGTAGAAGAATATAAAGGAGCTTATGTTTAAGGTTGTCCCTTGGCCCTTCATGACCTTCTGGATCTGTGAATCTAAGCTCAGGATAACTAGAGAAACAAACAAAACAAAACAAAACAAAACAAAACAAACAAAAACCAAAACCAAAACCAACCAAACAAACAAAAAAAACACACAAAAAAAGGCAGAATCTTGACTCCATCCCTCTCCAGTGAACTATCAGCCCTGCACAGACATATGCAACCTGGTACTTTTGCTCCTGATAGACAATTCCTTCCTTAATGTGTTGTTCAGGTACCACAGCTGAGCAAAGCAAGGAGAATGTGGTGCTTGGCTTGGTAAATAAAGCTCAAATCCCAAAAAGGTTTTGTATTATACCCATTCTTAGATACCTCAGTTAGGCCTTAAATAAAGCTGAAGTACAAATGTTGAAAACTGCAATACAAATAAACCTCATGCAGATGCCTCCAAATCCCACACTTCTGTGGTGAATGTCTACTTGACATCTGGGGTCTGTTTCTGTCTCTGCTTCAGGTTTAGCTGGAAACAGCACTAACCTGAGAAATTCAGATTTGTTTTTATTTTTATTTTATTTTATTTTATTTTGTACCTGGAGCCTTTTTGCAAGACTGCATATTCTGTATGGTCTTTTTCTTCCAGTCTCTTTCAGGCACAGATTTTTTTGGTAGATATATGTGTATGTCCAGCAATTTTAGGGCATCTCAAATCAGGAGAGCTTGAATCAACTAGGCAACTGAACTGATGCTCTGGTGTTTACTTTCTACCTAAACCTAATAAAGATTGAAGCAAAAAGCTACTTCCCCATCTGAACCTTTGACTGACGGCATATGGCCCGTTAAACTGCTTCTAATGCATAGAAAGATGATGACTTACAAAATCCATCTGAGACAAGCCCTAATGTGTGGACATAGGATGAGCAAGTAATTGCAGAGGTGGCTTTTAATATAATAATGTAGCACTTAGACCACTTGCACAGGAAGTGAGGAAACGGGTTTCCCTTCCCTCTTCAGACAGAGGGGATCAGACCTATATTTCCTCATTCCCAGGAGAGTGGATGACAACCAGAATTTATGTCAGGAGGGTTAATGGGGGAGGACAGAGGCAGCTCCTACCTCTCCAATGGGGAAATGGATACAAGATTTACGGTCCCCAAGAGTGAGAGTTAGAAGAAATGAAATAAGATGTAACTGTGTAATTTAAAGGTTCAGGCTTCTTAAGAAAAAGGGAGTCACAGGCTTTGTTTCCCCATTTAAATACCTATTTTTTGTTTTCCAGCAAATAGTAATTGGAGAAAATTAGACTAGAAGTCAAAATTCCTTGTTGTCAACTGAGTATCCCTATTCGCAATGTCAGAGATTTATTTTTTTATTTTTTATTTTTTATTTTTTTCCCTTGGTCTATGCTCCCTCTCTCTGTTCTGTAAAATTGTAGTGTTTTTGAAAGGCAAAACACAGCTTCAATAGGAAAGGCAGTGTCCTGCTCTGTATTTATGTTTGTTCACAATAACACCCATTTTTGGAATAGAGGAAATTTCTCCAAATACAGGACAACACAGCCTAGCCACATACTGAAAATGTCACCAGGTAGCATGCCCAGAGTGAACACTGATTGTGGCTAATTGGCAAAATCTAGTCTTACACCTATTTGACAGCTTATATTACATGCATGTACAGCTGTATAAATGACACAGCATTTAGATTTGCATGACCTAATAGGACTTGAAACATGGCTGTGATGGACTAATTGGACTCTACACGCCCAATTGCTTCTTGTAGGATGGGAAATGTGGGAAAATATGGACTTACTGTGATAAGACCTTGTGTGGTCTACCTCCTGAACTAATTACTAAGCAAAAGGTATAAAAATATTTCAGCCTAATTGAACTTGTAATGTTGCTAATTCAGACAAATATAATATCCCAAATGAGTGATATTTTTTCATCTTGAAAGATGTTGGTGCCTGCCTGGCTGAGAAGTTAAAAATACAGATCCATTTTTTTCACGGAAACTGCAAGATTGAAATGTATATCCACAACTATGTCTTTAAAAGTGCAGCATGCCTTTTTAGAGGAACATGTGCAAATGGTTAAATTTGTAATTAGAAAAAGTAAAACTGTAGTTTGAAAAGTGCATGGCAAAGACTGTTAGTGTCTCATGGTACCTCTCCAGCTAACTCCAAAATAGCGACCTTCAATTGCCCAGGTAACATCTGACACACACCTTAGGTTTCCGTGTTATATGTCAGCTCTGTAGATGGATGTAGCATTCCAGAAGAGTTTTTGAATGCGGTACGAAATATAAATGGTAAAGCAAGAAAGTCAGAATTGCTCTAAAAGATCATATTTTCAGATCTGCCTTGCAGGATATTTGGCAATTTCCTTTCTCTGTAGAAGTGGCTACATAATGAAAGTACAAAGTTCCTTTGATCTAAAAAATCTCTGTGGGATTTAATAATTTATATTAGAATTTAACAGCACAGTGGAACCCTTTTTATATACTGGAGTAATTTTACTTCTCTTTGTCAGATCAGCTCTACTTGAAACAGAGACTTGCTATTAATGGAACTGAACTATATTTCAATGTCTCAGACATTTTGGTGGCTTTCATTCTACCATATTTCACTCTGGTCCCAGTTCAGCAGAGATCTTAAACACTTAACATCTTAAACGTCTTAAATCTAATCATTTCAATGGGACTGAAGCCCATGTGTAGACATTTTAAAAAAACTGGGCCAGATTATGAACTCTTCTTTATGATGTTTTTGATGAAGAAAAATGTTGAGACAGATCTTTTTCTTTAATTTTCTGTGGTACATTACACTGGATCAAATGTGAAATTAGGCTCAAATATGAGAGCTGGAAAGAAAAATCTTGCCATTGTAATTTGCATAAGGCTATAATAATAGGACTTGTACATATCTGACCTAACTTATGGAATAGGTGCCCTCATTTGAGATAGATATCTGTGTTTCCTTTAGTGTTGGTGGGTAGAAATATATATGTTTACAGTTCAATTTCCTCCTCTTTAATATAGATGCCTGAAACAGTCCAAATTTTTGTACTCTAGGAGTGTCTGTTGCTCCTATCTGACTATGAAGAGGACATGCACATAGGCATTGACACTGCAGATACCTAAGGGTGATGGATCGGGTGACTATGGGACATTAGGAGTAGAGGGGAGAAGACCTATCAGACTAAGGTCCTCCATACCTGCCATCCTGTCTCTGAGACTGGGCAGTAGCAGACATGAAGGCAAAGAGAAAAGAAACAAAGGCATATGCAAAAATGTCTCGGTCTAGCAAATTTTCCAGTAATCAGTGGTTTCAGAACTTCCTGATCCAGAATTTCTTTCTGGCAAGCCATGTTTAATAACACCAGTTGATTTACTCTCCATTAATTTGTTCCTTTTACATCCATGTATATTTTTGACCTCCATGAAATCCTGTGGCCATGAGCTCTATAATGTAATTATATGTTGTGTGGAAAAAAATACTCCACTTTGGTGTATAACTTACTCCTTAATACTTTCATTATATGTCTGCTAGTTCTTGTGCTATGAGATGGAGTGAATATTCACTCTCTGTTCACGTTCTGCATATAGTTTGTGATTTAAAGCTCTCTGTCATTTCCCCCTATCAGTCATCTCTTTCCCAAGCTTAAGAATCCTAATGTATTTGCTCTTTCCTCATATGGAAACTATTCAGATCTAGGCATTGCTGATGTGAACAGGATTTGCAAAATCAGAATTCAAGTGGGTTTAGAATAAAGAAAATCAACAATGGCAGTGGAACTAGATTTCATTAGAACAAATCATCACCCTAACAGTTTGATATGCAATAAACCCACACGAATATTGAATGTTTATTAATCATTGTGGAGTCCATTATATCACATTTATGTGGCTATTTTGGATGCATTTTAAATGAATTGAAAACAGTTATTGTTTTGGCTATTTAAAAAACAAATTCCTTCAGAAGGAAAAAAAGAATGAACACATTAGGTTATATTTATCTCCATTTTTATATATGAGACCCTTCAAGTTGGAAAGAAGGGGATGCTGACTCCTCACCTCTGTATTAACGGTTACAAATCAGCTGATATCTGATGGTCATTTGGTCTTCTCTATCATTGTGAGGAAATTGTATTGTGACAAGAATTGGTGGACTCAGTCCAATTCCCAATTGAAAGAGTCATTGTTATTAACTTGCAATAACAGGAGAGAGCAAAGAGTTGAACATACATGAAGGTACTTCATCTCCCTTAAGATATTTTTGTGACTTTAAAACCAGTGGTGTAGCTCAGCTTGTGTACTGGGTTTATTCCTGTTATTTATTACCAGTATTAATGCAGCCCCTAGAAGCTCCCATCAAAACCAGGGTCCCATTGCAGAATAACATGTTTGTTTCCAACATATTTTATGCACACATCATTCACTAAGAAGTGTGTTCTTCCAAAGCAAAACAAAACAAAGTGTTTTTACATGATTCACTAAGCTTTGCTGTAAGAAATACAAAATAATTGAGCAAGACTGCAGTAACACTCCGATACTTTGCTACGATTTTTAGCTGTATTCAGCAGAATAAAGTGACCCTGGTTCACAAACTCCCAAACTGTAACTTGCAAAAATGAAATTACACATTGAAAGATTTCTGTAGGGGACATAACTCTGAAGGCTGACATTTTAAATTGGTAGAGTTCATGCAAAGATACAATGATCTAAAAATGAATGCCCTTTTCTCTGTGATGTGTGACAGGTTGAAGTTACTCCAATTTTACTCTCAAAGGTTATGTTGGAGAAGAACATATTCACAAATTATCATCTGCATTCATCGTCTGAATTTGTGCAGGGTTTAGAGCCTTGTGCTTGTCAGCTATATAAAAAGGGGAAGAACTTAATTCCCTTCCCTAAAGAATGCATGATTTGAATACAGAGAAGAGTTGGAAACAGGCAGGTGGGTATTCAGGTGAACGGACTGGCAGGCAGGCTGTGGTCTCAGGGCATTGGCGACAAAATCCCTGTCGGGAAATACTTTAACCTTACTTGGTGTTCAGTACTTTAGCAGAGCAGTATTCTGCTGAGCTACTCTGCCTCACGTTGGGGCAATCTTCACCCATGGCTCTGCAGTCAGCATGAGAGCAATTACCCGCTCCACGGCCATATAAAAGACAGAAGAGTAATCTATGACAGATTTGATGACAGCAGGGGAAATGCTCCTGAGAATTGTAATTGTAAGGGCTAACTGCAGACCCAGATAGCTCTCAACTGAAGGGCAGGAACAGCCCGAGAGTCAATGGATACTCAAGCTTCAAAGATAAGAACATGCTCTGATTTAAGAGCCTATTTCTGTGGGCAAGGCTGTGAACTCTTCACTGCTGTTGAAGACATCCATCAGCCCTTTGATGTTAGTGGGACTAAGTTCTGGTTAGAAGGGCAGCAATCTGGCCCAGCAGCATTGATAAATTTCTGTTTGTGTATCATCATTTTTTCGAGCGTGCACAGAAAAAAAAGATATGAAGTGCATCAAATATCTCTGTTAATAGCAGACAAATTCTGTATGCACGGATGTATAAGAATCTAACATAGTTCTGAGGATTTACCTCTCCAGGATCATTTCCTCATTGCCAGCTTATTTCAGCTCAGATGCATTTACATATCCTGACTCTAAGTCATTGTTGCCTGGTGCGGTTCACATGTGTCAGTCTGTATTACAAATGGGCGTAATGCACAAGGAGAAACTGTCTATTTTCTTTTATACGGAAGAAGAGAAAATAAGCTAATGTGTATTATACAAAAGGTCACCTTTAGGCACATTGCATATTAATCTGTCAAGTTCTTTCAGACTGGTCTTTTTTATGCTGTCTTAAGCTGGGTGTAATGCAGAAGGTGACATCATTTAAATGCAGTAGCACAGTTCACAAATTCATGCGTAGTGACTGTTCCTTTTTCACCTTAATTTTAATGTTAATTACCTTCTAAATGCCTATTTAATTTACAAAGATCATAAACCAGGTAAAAAACTGAGTTCACTTTGTATAAAATGATAGACCAATTTGTTTGTTTGTTTGAACAGAAAAATGTGAACTGCATAAATTTTCCAAGGTGACTGGAGTGCTGGTCCCCACTGGGCATTGGTTCTCTTGCCCCCTTGTCAGTGTGTAGATGTTCTGGGGATTTCTCCATCACCTTCAGCTGTGACAGTGGACCCTAAAGCTTTATTCAGTTCAGTTTACATGGGAGGAGATGCTGAGGGCTCAGTTCAGGGTCTTGCACTTGCATGTGCTCAGGGTGGGACTTGGCTTCCCAAAGATAGGCCTGTAGTGACATTTAAGACAGCTTTGGGTATCCAGGACAACTGCATGTGGTGGAAGATATGACAATGGATTTGTAAAGGCCTTGCCAGAGCCAGAGCAACAGATGAAGACCATGTGGTTTATTATACAGTGCCTAAAATGTCACTAGGTGCTAATATTTCAGCAACTGTTCTTCAGCAACTTAGCTTACATGTAAACACCTAAATGTAGATATCTTAGTCTGGACCTGATTCTCACCATCTATGAATACTTAGTTAAGCTGATTTACATGATGGACCTGTAACTCTGGCAGGAACATCTTGTCCCCTAGGATGAGGAGAACTAGATCAATCCCTCCAAACCACAGTTTACGATGACAGACCACATTCCAGGTGCAAGCTTGTGGAAGCAAGGTATTGGACACCAGGTGTTGCCTCTGTATTTTCTTCTCTTCTATCTGCTCCTTAATTGACTGCAAAACAGCTGCATATAATACAGATTAATGCAATTGTTCTGCAGGTGAAATTAATTCCTTCAATTAAGGTGAAAAAGGAACAGTCACTACGCATGAATTTGTGAACTGTGCTACTGCATTTAAATGATGTCACCTTCTGCATTACACCCAGCTTAAGACAGCATAAAAAAGACCAGTCTGAAAGAACTTGACAGATTAAATTGCAACTGCTCTGCACATGGAGAGGTGATATTTCCCATGACTGGTTTCTACCCTGATTAATACACAAGGGTTATGTGCCTTGTGTGGTACCAGGATGAGTGTATCATAGGCAAAATGTGTGTATTCCCCCGGCAAAACATTTCACATAGTTCACTGTGGGAGTTAAAGACATTCCCTACAGAATAATAATTGATCTCCCTGTTTCATAGGCTCTTCTGGAGTATCACCTGCAATAGGGAGAAGATGATCAAAATATTGAAAGTCTGGCCTCAACTGAGAAGTACAACAATGGTTATAAAAATGTTTGTTCAGTAAAAACCACTTTGCATTCAGTTCTCACCACAGAGATTTGATGTCAACAGTTAGAGTCAATAACAATTTATGCTTAATTTAGAGCTATGACATTTAGAGGGATGGCTAGTAGCTACACTAACCTCTTTCTCTGCAACACCACCAAGGACAGCAATCATAACTCAGCGGCCAGAGAGTCCCTGCCATCCATGATAAAGTCTTCCATTAATATGTAATGCTAAACTGAAAAATTAATATTTTCACATTGGCTGCTGAAACACACCCTTCCAATTCCAAATTTTCACATCCATTCCACTCATAAGAAAGGAGATGACTTTGGTACCTATTGGTCAGACCAGGAAGACTAACAAATAGAGCTTCCGTAAGTAATTCCTGTCATTGCACAATTCATGGATTAAGCTATTAATGCTCTGCAATGAGGTAACAGGCTCTGGTCTAATTTCAGCAAATTAATTTATTTTTCAAATTTCAAAGTGGATACGTTTGAAAGAAATATGCAATCTTTTGCCTCTGACTGCTGTATTTAATAACCATATATTTGGCCTTTGTATTAGAGAGTGAAATAAAGGCTTCTGGATCAGAAAAGCCTAATTTTCCCTACTTTGAGCTAAAAGTTCATCACTGAGAACAATAGCTCATCTTGATTTTGAAGTGGCCCAGAATAAGCCTTAAGATATATCAATCAATGCGCTACCTGAATGTGGGATTTGTGCATACTGTGTGTATGGGATGTAAAAAGGTAATTCTATTGTATTCACCTTTTAATGTGCTGTACAACAAAGGCTGTATTACTCTCTTACATTACACAAGCATGGTGTCACGAGATGAAGCAGAAAATCTCCCTAGCCTGTTTCTTCAGTAATGCTTGTGTTTTGGTTCAGTCCCCAAAGTTTCTGGCTTATCAGATGCAGACAGAGTGAAAAGAAACAGTACAAATGAAAACTGTTATAGATTCATACATAGCATGATGCGGTGTGGAATGAGACCAAAATGTATTCTTTAATAATGAATACTAAAGTCAACATTTATAGTAGTAACAGGAGATACTGAGTTTTCTTTTCATTTCAAGGTCAAGAGTTAATGTCATATCTCAGCTAGGGAGCTTAGACACACAGTGCCCCATTTATTACTACTGGAGTGTGTCAGTCGGACGCCGGCAGACAACATTAGTGCCTGGCACAGTTTCACAAGGAGTGAAATACTTGAAAAGACATTGTCACTTCTGTATTAAAGTTTGATAATACTGTTTCTCAGGTAAACTGCAGTGTCCTTGACACTAGATTTGTGCTGGCTGACCTAAAATCTTTGCTAGGATTATCAATGCTTTTTTTTTGCCTTGTTTCCATTGCTTATTTTAATTACGAAAAGGAACAGAGTTAGAGAATGTTGTCCCTTGTACCATTTACTAAGGCAAGGGCATTGTCTCTGTCCTGAACCCGCTATATTCCAAATCAATAAGCTAATAAACCAAATCCATTTGTTCATCTGCATGCTTGTGTGCATGTGTTCATAAAATGAATGACATTTGACCATGAGTTTTTCCAAACACAGACTTGGAGTGTCAACACCAGTTGGATAAATAAGCAGAGCCATGTGCAGAGAGCCACATGCATACTACCGTGTATACCGCACCAATCATGTAGGTAAAAATAGGACCTTAAATTAAACAAAAAGCTCCCATGACTGTCCCTCCCCTTTTTGTTTTCAGCACCATCTGCACGGCATCAGTGTTTTCATCCAGCAATAATGTGAAATGAAGTTTTTTTCTAGATTACTTCTGAGTATCTCAGTTAATGTTAACCCTCAGTTGACCAAGGCATCACTTACATGCTCAGTGTCAACTAGCATCATGTCCTTTTTAATATTCCCTGTCTCTTTCTGCAGCTGTAGAAGTCACGGATTAACCAGAATTGCTATGTTACCCAAATGCCTGTGTTGCTCAAAAAGCTTTTGAAATTATAAGAAATCTTGATAAGCACTTCCAGGTGGTTTTCTAATATAATGATATAAGGAAATACTGAGAGCAGGTCAAATCTCTACTTATGTCTTCTGAACAACCACTGCTATATATTCAGGATATTCACATGGTCTACTGTGGATGCTAAGACAGATGCAGGTAACTGAAAAGGCACACAGAAGTTCAGACCCATCTTATCCAGACCCTTAAGATACCATCTTAAAGAAGTGAAAGTTTCAAAACCTACAATATGTACCTAATTTAAGACTATTCAGAACTCTCCATTACTGAACAGGAAAATTACTGAGATGTCCCAGTAGATATCTAAGTCCATGGTAACCTTGAGAGATGTGAATAAAATCCCTTTCACTTGTTTATCCTCTCAAGAGAAGCATCAAGTGGTGAGATACATCCTCACCGCTCCTCTGAGGTAAGAAAACAGAGAACTGCACAGGCAGCAGCTCAGAGAGGGTATCTGCTCCTGTTGCGTGACTTCTGGTGGGGAGGAGACCACCCTTTTTTTTCAGAGCATCACAGATCACAGCTTGATTTCTGTGAGCTGGGGCCAAAGTTTTCTTTCTTTTTTCTTCTCTCCCTGCTCCCCTCCTTCCTTCCCTGCACATGGTGTCTGTTTTCAAGATTGCTTCAATAGCCAGTATTGTAACATACAGAGATGGATTTCCACAAAATTAATCTCAGCACTTGGATAGAAACTGATTATGATTCTTTGTAGTCCTAGAGATGAAGTTATTAAATAAGAACTGGGAGTGGAATGCAGCCAAGATTCTTTGTAAGAGCATTGCAGTGAATGCGTAACACAGAATATGGGAAGAGAAATGACAGAACATAATTATTTTTTGCCTTTCATTTGTTTCTCCAAGCAATCAAAGAAGGCAGTGACACATGTTAAATTCAACTAGATCTCCAAAAGAGGTAGCAAAACTGCATGTATGATCCAGCAGGATTTTGAGGTGAAAGATATTTGGACATCTCTTAATTGTCATACATCTATTTGAAATATACCCATTCTATTGCAATGATTTCTGTGATATTTGAAAGAATCACTTAACGTTCCTCAGGTGTAGTAATGCAATATAGTTAATAGGAATTTAACACTTGCGATAGTGGGTATAACTTATGAAGTTATCTACTTCATTATATTATAAAATAAACTGATAATTTTTCATCACAATTTTTGCTCAAACATTTTCTGGGGGAAAAAAAGAGTAATAGAGAAAAGGCACTTAATGAAACTAAATTTTTCATCATGCACAGTTTCTCATGATGCTCAGTTAACAATATTACCCACAGCATTCCCACTAACACCATTTATCCCATCACAGATGTTACAGGATTGAGTTTGTTCTAAAAACTATATATTATTTTTCAAATTGGTATTTAATCTCCAGAAACTGCATTTACCAGTTACAAAAAAAAACTTATGTATGACTAGGTTTGTAACCCCAAGCACTTTCAACTGAATGCAAAATAGAGAAAATCTTTGGACAAAACACAAGTTCAGGATGGATTAATTTATTCCCTTTTCTGTAATTCATCACTCCAGTGTGTAGGACCACCATTTGGACTCTGGAAGACCAAGGCTCAGTTTCCTAATTTATCTGATTTACACTAGGGACTTCAAACACATCTCAGGTGAGGACTCTTAAACATTGCAAACTAGATACATTGAAGGATTCATAATCTGCATTTTGTACTTTGCTGGGGATAAGCTAAGTCATTCAGGCAGAGAAATGATCTGGTAAACTGCTAAGAGACAATTATCTTTTTGAAGTTGGTTGTATCTACAGATATAGATGAACATGTTGTAGCTTACTTGAGAGTAAGTATTTCTCATTCTCTCCTGTTAGTGTTATGTCTTTATGTCCCATATTCTAGCTGTGTGATCTAAGTAGTTGGCTGTAATCACTGTCTTTTGGATATTGAAGTGATTTGTTTAAAGTCTAACTGTGTCAAGGAGAAGAAATCATGAGAGCTCCATGTGCTCTGAATTGTCTTCTGAATTTTGAAAACCACAAGCTACAGTGCCAAAGCTGAACTGAGTCATAAAAGTTTTGATACTTTAAGGTAGAAAATGGGTGCACTTCCCAGTGTGCAAAAATATTTCAAAACATGCATCAATTTTGATATCCCATCTCCAATGTCTGTCCCATCCTAGATCCTTCAGTAGATGAGATGGAGGAATATGACTACATACAGCTGTCTTGAATCTCTCTGCTGTTGAATTTATTCTGAAGGTTAGAAGATGTAGAATTTGAAAATAATATATGGGAGAAAGTAATCTTTAGAGGTTTTTCAGTAACTGAAATACATTCCCACCAGAGGAATTAAATACCAGACATTATTTCTCATGAAAGGATTTTATTTCCATTGCAGGCTACACCTACGCAACAAAATGGAATGTTACTTAAAGAAATTATCTTCTCAAAACCAAACAGAGACTTTATACAGACCTACACTAAAGCCATTAAACTCTGCTTCTAAGCTGAAGCAGCTTTACACTGTCCAGGGCTGGTATCAAGGCAAGTCCACTTATCCAGGTGTCTCTGAATCACAGCCTGTATCAGAGTTGCTGAAATGGCCTCATATAACTCAAATGGAAATAGTTTTGCTTCTTGACATAGCATTGACAGTAGTGTCAATTCATGTGAATAGCTGTAGGCCTCTAAGGTTTGGATTTCTATGTCTATGTGAATCTTCTTATGATTTTTTTATATTCACTGAGGAGAAATAGAAACTTTTATGGCCCAATTTAGCTCATCCTATTGAAATAGTTCAGATGGCTTGCTAAAATATGCTTTTTTTCTGTCCATTTACTGTAAAGAGAGCATCTGTTCAGCAGCAGATGCTTATACTGTACTTAGGTGAGAAGAATCTCACCTTAGTTGTCTATCACTTGGTTCACAACATTGCATACCAAGAACACATCACTGTATTGGCCCTGAGTGTCTGAATATTTCAGGCAGAATTCACTGAGGCACTAGAGATTGAATAGCACAGGGGAAATATGTAGATGTGAAAGAGTTAAAGTGACAATGTGGGTCTGATATTATGGGCTGATAATGCAAGAAAGCAAATAAACAGCAGAACTGCAGAGAGAGAAAAGGTTCATATGTGCTGACATGTCTGTCCTGGCATAGTTTAGCATAATCCACCCTACTCGCTTTTTTCACCCTATCCTTCAATCCTCCCTTCTAGAAACAGATTTAGGTATCCCTTTATCTCTGTGAGACTGTACTTCAGTTACCTTCACTAGTAAGTTATTCCATATGTCCCTTTCACTGAGGGTGAAGCAACCCTGCCCAAGTTCCTATTTGCTCATTGTTACCTAATATTTCAATTTAGTCCCTTACTTTTCCCCTTTAAGTAATAATAACAAAACCGTACTCTTTGAGCTTACTTTATGTTTTCACTTATCTCCATTTCTTAATACTGAAAATTTCAGCTACTCCACATTGCAGATTTTCCTTTTCCGCAGAGAATAAGACCAGTTCCCACAGATTTTCTTCAATTTATTTAAAAAATAACAAACCATACTTAAGAATTTTTTTTTTTTTTTGTCTTTATTACAGAGGAAAAACTTGATCTTGCAAAACACAATCTTTAATCAGGTGACTAATCAAATTGACATGATATAGCAGGCAAAATATGAGAGTTTCTGGATGATAACTTAGACAATAGAGAAACAGGACATAGTCTCATGTCAGGTAGTCATAACACACATGAGCTTCTCCAAGTCATGTCACCAGGAATAGATGGAGTAGCATAATATAGGCAGGACCAGCAGGAAAGGAGAAAGGAAAAGTCTGAAAAGCTTTGACATTTCTTCTTGGAAGGAAAATGTGTTTTAAACATTTTTGTCATTAGCTCTGGTGTTAATGGTAAAAAATCAAATTTTCTTATCTAAAGAATTATAGTGAAATAATAAAGCATTGAGGTACCAGAATAAGTGTCTTTTTTTTTTTTAACAAAGACTGTATTAAATATAATTCTTTTCATATAACTTCAAAGAGGATTAAAATTAAAGAGTTAAAAAGTGGAAAAAGGGAGAGGAATAAGAAACTTTTTACTGCCTGAATCTCTTCCTTTTTACAGTAAGCTTTGGTTTACACTGGCATCTCTCCAGTGGGTTGCTGATGATTTATACCTGCATTTGTGATCTTGAAGCACTGAGAACAGGCTGCTGTTATGGTTAATACACTAGAGTCAAATTCATAAAATCTGACTTTAATTCCTGGTTTTGTCAAAAATTTCCTAAGAAAGAACAGTCTATTAAGAATGATGTTTCTGAAAGCAGATATGTGATTTGGGAGCTTCCCGACCATTTTGCTAAGTGGCTTAGATACTTTCTCCAATCAGTTTTCGCCGAAATACAGTTCTTAGCTAGATTCACGAAGAGATTTATAGGTCTGCAGCTTTAGATGCAAAAATCAAAACCAAAGTCCTCATGGACCATCTTTTCAACGGCTCCTAAATTTCTAAGTACTGTAGGCCCATTTCCTTCTTTCTAGCATGATATTTTATAACCATCTACAGTTCTCCTTACGAATCTGCCTCAACTTCATCTGTCCTCTCATCTCTTCCATGTTCAAGTTCACAGACCAAGACCTCCTGCCCAGTAGGGTTGAATCCACTTAGTGTTTTTCAACATACTTGGAATATGAGTAATATCAAAAAAATATCGATGAAGATACTGTATTCCCAAGCTCTGCTATTAATGTATAGCTCAGAGGTTAGGACACTTAAGTAGGAATTAGAAAATCTGAGTCTGACTTTCTTTTTAGCTATAAGGAATTTGAACTTGACTTGCCGCAGTCCTTTTTTTTTTTTTTTTTTTTTGGTTGAAACTGTTCCACTTTACATAGAATAATTAAATGTTAAATGAGCCCAAGACAGTGAGCTAGTTTACTTCTAGCCCTTGCTCTACAAACTAGTTAATAGAAAACAGGGAATTATTCATTAGAAAAAGAAATAGAGCCCATATCTATTTTTTCTTCAGGTGAGTTCTGCATCTGCTTAAAAAAAAAAAAAAAAAAAAAAAAAAAAGACCGTTTTCTTGTTCTGACCTAATTAATATTTAAGTAAAACATGCAAAATACAGCTGTTTGCTGTTTCCACAGGAAACAAAGGCTGATGCCTTGCAATATCTGGGTCATGTCAAGTACTCTCCTAGAGGGTAGGTGCAATGGATTCACGTTTCTGTAGGCAATGTGAAAGAAGAGATTCAAACAAAAAAAAAAATAACTCCAAGAGCCATGCATAAAATGGGGCGGGGGGGAGCGTGTCCTACAGTCCTACAAACTCACTTTTCTATGGCTGTCCTTAGAAAGACAGAATCTGAATAGGACCCAGATCCTCAAATGAAGAGATGATGCTTGTCAACCTCAAGCAGAAGGAGACCTTAGAGACCAGGGTAAGGTTGTAATATCATGGGGGAGGGGAGGAAAGCATGGACTGTGGGATTGAGTGTAGCCTCAGCAAGTTTGCCAACAACACTAAGCTGTGTGGTGTGGTCGACACACTGGAGGGAAGGGATGCCATCCTGAGGGACCTTGAGAGGCTTGAGAGGAGGGCCTGTGCGAACTGCATGAAGTTCAACACGGCCAAGTGCNGCATGAAGTTCAACAAGGCCAAGTGCAAGGTCCTTCACGTGGATTGGGGCCAATCCCAAGCACAACTACAGGCTGGTGGGAGAATGGATTGAGAGCAGCCCTGAGGAGAAGGACTTGGAGGTGTTGGTGGAGGAGAAGCTCAACATTACCGGGCAGTGTGCGCTTGCAGGCCAGAAAGCCAACGGTATCTTGGGCTGCATCAAAAGAAACATGACCAGTAGTTAAAGGGAGGCAATTCTCCTGCTCTAATCTGCTCTCGTGAGACTACAACTGGGGTACTGTGTCCAGCTCTGGGTGCCCCAGTACAAGAAAGACATGGAGCTGTTGAAGTGAGTCCAGAGGAGGCCGTGAAGATGATCAGAGGGCTGGAGCACCTCTCCTATGAAGACAAGCTGAGAGAGTTGGCATTGTTCAGCCTGGAGAAGAGAAGGCTCCAGGGAGACCTTGTTGTAGCCTTCCTGTACCTAAAGGACCCTACAAAAAATCTGAAGAGGGACTGTTTACAAGGGCATGGAGCGATAGGACAAGGGCTAATGGATTTAAATTGAAGGAGGGTATATTTAGATTCGGTATTAAGAAGAAATTTTTTATGATTAGGGTGGTGAAGCACTGGCGCAGGTTGCCCAGAGAAGGTGTGGATGCCCCATCCCTGACAGTGTTCAAGGCCAGGTTGGATGGGGCTTTGGGCAACCTGGTCTAGTGGAGGGTGTCCCTGCCCATGGCAGGAGGGGGTTGGAACTAGATAATCTCTGAGGTCCCTTCCAACCCAAACCATTCTATGATTCTATGATGATAACCTGGTTTTAATATTTCCTAGAGGCCCTATCAGGTAGTCACAAGCTAGGGAATCTCAGATATTTGAGCATATTAAGGATGCTTATATATTACAGGTATCTTCCAAACCAAACCATTCTATGATTCTATGATTCTATGATATATTTTACAAATATAACCTCCCAGTGGAATTCATAGGCTCTGCAATAATCCCATCAGCTTCCCACACAATGAAGAGGAAAAAAAAAAAAGCATCTGAAAATGGAATTCAGAAAAGCCAGAACTCTGAGTGAAGAAGTGCCTACAGCCAGAAAGGAAACCCTTAGAAGATGAGGATTATGTAAGCAGTAAATCCTTCCATGCAAAAAGAAAATAAACTACTTTCCCTTCATAGTATATAACTTAGCACATGGACCTCTCTGACATTAGATGAGATAGCTCAGATTCAGATCTGACTGAAAGGATTTGAACATATAAAACATGCCTTCACTGTCTAAATCTTCAAACAATAAAACAAACTGAGGTGTAGCTCATGTTAAAACTTGCCTAAAATAATGTCTAAGAGAAAGAAGGAAAAAATAGCTCTACTGCAGCAACTGGGATACTTTCTTGAGAGACAGATTTAAATCTCTACTTTAGTACATACTTACATACTTTATAAGATGTCAAAAAGTTTAAACAAAAACAGATTCTTGCCTCAGATCATATTCCATACCAAGGGACAGGACATCTCCAAGAGGAGGAGGCAGACTGTAAATCCTGCTTGTAGCAGTATGTGATGTGGGTGCACAACTCCACACCCTGCCTGAGTTACCTAGTTATTTATTGGTCTAATGCAGGGTGTGTCCTGGACCATGGCTTAGCATCTCCACACCTTCAAGGCATGAACCCTTAGGAGTTTACCTTTGACACCTATTGGAGAGAAGAATTAATTGCCTACTGAAATTACTTATTTCTTCTATTTCAGTATGGAGAAAACAGGGATATGCAGTTGAGGATCCTAGAAAATCTCTTCCTTAATCTCTCTGCATCCTATAAAAGAAGAATGATGCTTTGTCCTACCTTTGTCTTTTCCAGTTTAAGTTCTTTCTACCCTGTACTACACAGCAGTAGTCTTGTGGTATTTCCCAGGCTTGAGGCTTGGGACAACTATTTGCTATTGTAATAAAAATACTAACAATAAGATAATATCTCAAATCAGTGATTCTCTCCATTTCTGACAGGTCTACGCTGCCTGTGAGGCCTAAATCATGTAATTAACAAATTTTACATCAGAGCTTTTTCCTAGTTTGGCAACAGCTGTTCAAATGTGATTATACGCTGTGAGCTGGTTTTGTTATATAATGACTCTATAATGTTTTTACAGAAAAAGTCTTAGTTTACTTTTCTTGATTTCATTGTACCATGATTTATATTTGACACCTCTGTTTTCCATTGTCAGCCAGAACTAGAACTTTTATTCATTTTGCTAATCAGAATTCTATGAACAGTACAAAAAGCTCACAACAAGCTGGTGTTCATTACTAGAAGAACAAAATTTTAAGATTAAATTTATAGTTTAATAACTCACTGATATTTTCACCAGGAATGTATTCACTGTTGGATACCCAGTTAGTTTTTAAATTTAACCCAGGCATCAGAAATTATAGCTTGCTTTTCCGAACTTAATCTGATTTATAAATGACAGAGGATACATACACACATACCCCAACACACACATGTGTCCACACTCTCTACCATCTTACACAAAGTCCAAATTATATGTGACATGACATTGCACAGCCTGTTGCTTTAAATCAATATTGTCAAACCCTAAGAGTTTAAAGTACTGGCTTCAGGAATTCCAGTAACACACATAGTGTATTGTTTCTTTGACTTCTCTTCTTGAACGCACTGTTTCAAACCTTTCTCAGTGATGGAGAAAAATAACAAGGACATTCCTTACCATCAAATGAAGTAATGGACAGCAATGTCCTCTTACTGACTTAATACAAGACTCCATGCTCCAAGATACACATAGTCATACATGCATACATAAACATAAGCATAAACATGTACCTACATGTCTAACTTTGAATCAGTTAACCAGCTCCAAACTGTATGAAGCAGTCCTAGAAATAAAACCTTTTCTTCTAGTATAAATATATGTAGCTGTGTGGAATCCAACAGATCTTTATCAGGTGACACTAAATAAAAATTTAGCCCAAATCTTCTGATTTCGGCTTATAGCAGTCTCTTATTATGTCAGCTGGTAGGTTTCAACTCATGTAAATAATTACTAATTCTACTGATACCATGATGAAAATATTTGGGGTTAGATACTCTTTAATTCTTGTAAACCTGAGGTGACAAAGAATAATATCTGCTCATGTTTACCTTCAAATGAATGTTCTTAGTAATGAAGTAGGATGGATTGAATTAATGTATAAGTAATGGAAATGAAGACTATCAATAGAATATTCAGTGTAGGAACAGTTGGGTTTTTAAGCACAGTTGTTAAACTGCTGAGGAAATTAGTGAATGCTTTATAAAACACAAAAACAATTTTTCCTTTCAAAATATTAAAAAAAAAAAAGTGTTGAAATTAAAAAAAAAGATCTGACTTGAAATAAACACTGAGTTTGTATTTCGATTTCAGAATATAATTGAACAACTAAATACATTTTTGGAAAATAAAAAGGTTAAAATGTAAAAACCAACCAACCAACCAACCCCCAAAAAACACCTTTGCCTTCCTTTCATTCTCAAATACATGCATTTTTGACACTGAGACAGATTCTCAGTTTTTTTCAGATATAATATTTTATTGCAAGACTTTATCTTATTAAGCTGCTGATGCCTTTAAAATTATGTTCTTTCTTCTACAGACGGTAGGCATAAGGATTTCAAGAGAGATCTCATGTGACACATGATAAATACCGTATTTAACAAAATCATGTAGGTTGCCCTTGATGTAAACCCGGATGTAAAATTGCATTGAAATTGGTGAATATTTTTGATTTGACAAAAATTCTGAGATGGTTTGGTTCCAGACTGAGTGAAGAGTTAGTTGCTCACAGAGCCGTACTACCAGTGACCTGGGCATAGGTCAACTTCATTTAAAGATCTATTAGCTTGATTTATGTAATTAAGATCCTACCATTTTCCCAAGTAAGGACATTAAGGTTTGTGAGCTAGGAAGACAAGGCTCAGTAATTACTATCTTTATTGACCTATCTGGAGAAGGCTTTAAACACCACAAGGATCAGAATTTAGGGTTCATGGATGCTTTTAGCAGACCAACAAAGAGCCTGATCAGCAGACTGTGTTTATCAGTGTGGCTCATTGGAGTTGATAGCAGTGTTTTATTTCAATTGCACACAGGTATAAATAACTATCCAAAAGGAATCCGGGCCAGCAAGTTTCAAGCTGTATTTCTCTTCCTCTCCTCAAGATGAAATCCTCAAACACATGCTTCCCAATCAGGATCATATTCTCTTAGAACTTTAGACTCAATGTGTTTCCATTAATTCCAGTCAATCTGTTTTAGACTTTTTCTTCATTTGTCTGGAAAGCATCCAATATGCCACATGTTTTCTTTCTCCTCCACATCAGTTATTCTTATGCTAAGTGGAGCTATGAAAAGCACAGAGAAGTTTCCAGTATCACTTATTCCTCTGCACAGTCTTTTACCCTCCCACACCGCCTACTGTGCTCAAAATCCTTTGTCTTCAGTTACATAGTTAGTTAAATAGGTTTCCTTTAATCTTAAACTATTTCAATTGTAAATCTTGAAGGGCATGATATTGCACCCATTGAAGTCTTTCCAATGTGTAAAGATGGCCCAGCTATAGAAAAATATCACCACAGAAACTCTGACACAGTGGAGGAGGTGAAGGAATTGAACTATAGGCTGGATAAAGATGACAGTATGTCATGAGTGACTGTGTTCAAATGTAGATGGCAATGTTGTACTTTTTCTGCCACTGGTGGTTTTCAGAACGGCAATCTCTATGAGATCAGAAACTTGACTTTACCATCATGTCCTTCTTTCTCAGACTGATGGACAATGAAATTACATTTAAATGTCTCAGGAGGCCATCAGTAATGCACTAAAGATCTTTTGCCCCTCATCTTTGTCACAAAGCATTCTGTGAAGATTCTCCATTGCCTTAGACTCAGTATAATGGGACTCTATACTTTCACCTTGCACACAGAGATTAAGCATGGGAAGCAAATGAATGGGGCTGTATAATCAGGAGATCCAAACCCATGGATATTTCCCTGGAGATTGTTATAAACTCAGAAATATCAAAATTCCAAAACCTTAGGGCCAGCACTGATTATTGTTTTTATTTCCTCTAGTCCTAGCCTACCTTGTTGCAACACCACGGAAAAGTAGAAAGCTTTCTAATGGCCAGTATGGTTATATGGGTCAGCTGAGATTTTAAGTATGAGAAAATTAGAAAGAAAATGGAACTAAGGATTTACTGCTAAGGAAGGGCCTAAAGGGAGTGACAAAAGAGGCAAGAATAAAATCAGGAAGACAGAGGTTCGCAGGCAAAGAGACATGAAAAAGCAAGTTATAAAGGTTGGGCAGATGCATCAGAATTCAGGCAAAAGAAAATATTTGTCCACTTTTTCTCACAGAAAGTGAACAAAGGCTGGATGTTGTAGATAAGACTGAAATATTCACTGCCTCCTTCACATCAGAATTCACAGAAAAGAGCACAGGAAGCAAAGAATTAAGCTGCATGATTACATTGGACAGTTATAAAATTCATTGAAATACATGATTTACTGTGTACTTGCATGTCTGGATTTCCATAATTTCATTTTATAAATTGCAATTTGGATTATCATAATTATGTTAAGTTATTCAGCAAAACCAGTAGTTTGAACATCAAATTCTAATCTATCTTTTCAAAATCAAATAGTAATGCCTTCTTATAAAGATTCAGTTGGCATTAAAGGCATTGTCAGAGTATTGCTGGTTTCTCTAAATGACTTGAACTTCTGAACCTTGTAAGAACCATCAAAAATTTTACAAAACCTTGACATATGTATTCAAATCTGAATTTTATAAGTAGAAAAGTTTCAAATCACCAATTAGATTGGAAATTATGTGAAAATATTGGAGGTACTGGCTTTTGCCTTCTTCTATGTGTTCTTTAAAATTAACCTTTTTTTTTTTTTCTTTTTCATCATTGTAAAGGCAAGAGTGACAAATGAATAGATATGCATTAACATTCTTGTATAGTAAATTGATTCTGGGACTAGAGTCTTAAGAGAAAGTAACACACATTACAAAACACAGTATTTTCTGAGGAGCAGACACTGCTACTCACAGCTTGAAAAATGTAGGAAATTTCAATGGTCCTTTCAGTTATTAATGCCACCTACCAGAGTTCTATGGTAATATTAATGTTCCAGACATTTAGCTCGGTTTTAATTTTTAGTCCCATAAAACATTTTCACATATTTTCCAAGCTAAAATAATAAAAGCCAAAAACAAACACTTGACTGTATCATATAACTGATAATGCATAGATATGTTTAACAAGAATTTTAAGCAACAGGAGTTATTAATATCCTTTTACTCCTGCTCTTTAGCTAGCTTAACTCCAGAGTGAAAAGCAAGATTTGGAATCACAGATTCACAGTTGATGGATTTGCTCACCACATTTTATTATGTTATGGTAGATTTGGAAATGGAAACCTTGCAAGCAAAATAATTTCATAACACTGCTAGGATTCTCATATACCTCTTTCCCACAGCTTTGATGGTGTTGTTTTCAGTGAATGGCATGCAATAAATATTTTGTGAAATATAGAACATTTCTGTGGTTTTATTAAGGGATATTTAAAAAATATACAGCTCCACAGCATTTCCTGAAAGATTTAAACTTGATTCTCTTTAATGAACAAGTAATGCTTATCACAAACCTGAAATTTATTACTGTAATTTTTCTAGTGGTTATAAAACACCTTTTTTCCAGACATTTGCTTTAAAGCACTATTGCAGAGAAACATGTCCTGGATTCTGTATTTGCTTATAGGAAGCTGGAAGCCAGCATATTACTCGTCACCATTTTCAACTCTCAAAATTGGTAAATTAAAAAAATATAATATTCTGAACAGAAACAAAGTTGACCATTCATTTCCATATAACCAACTAAGTTTAAAAGAATAATGATTCAAAAATATTTTTTAGAGAAAGAAAAAACAAAAAACACATAAGTTCTTTTTCTTGGTCTAGCAAATGAATTCCTCTAATCCTAGAACATAGAGATGAGTCTGAATAACAGAGTTGTGTTAGGCCAGAAGGAACCTCCAGAGTTCCTCTGATCCAACCCCTTGCTCGAAGAAGGTCTAGTTAAAGAAGGTGCTTATGGCCTTGTCCAGAAAGTGTTGAATATCTCGACATACAGAGTCTGCGAAGCATCATGGGCCCTTTTTCCAGTGTTTGACCAATTTCCTGGTTAAAGATGAAATAAATCAAATCAAATCTGAAGATCTAAGAGGGATTTCTGTTTTGCAACTTGTATTCATTGTCTCTCCTCCTTCCACTGTGCACCTCTAAGACTGAGTACATCTTCCCATTAGGTATTTTTAGACCTCTTTTCTTAAGGTTGAATTAACCAGCTCCCTCCTTGGAGGTCACGTTTCACTACTAGTTTCACATTTGTGTTAAAGACTGTTATAAACAATGAAAACTATAAGCTCTGATTATACAAGCTTTACTGCAAGGAGGAAGTAAACAGGAACTTTCACCATCTGTTATTCACACCTAATTAAATTAGCCTCTTTCCTTGAATCATGAACTCAGTCTATGTAAGACTACCTGTAGTTCAAAAGTCCCTGGCATGATACAAAATTCATTATCCTTGGTGCTCTGCATAGCCATATCCAAAAGTGTACAATTCCAGTTTTGTTACTTTTTGTAAAATAAAATAAAACTGTGATAGAAGAGCATTAATTAATTAATTTGGGAAAAAACATAAAAATAGCCCATATCAACAAACTTGTAAAGTAAAAATGCAGTTATAAGTAAAAGGTCGTTCTCTACAGTTTTGAACTAAAACTCAACCACAGTGGCACTTCAAAACCTGGTGAAAAAAGTATGTTACACATATTAAAAGTGTGAACTTCCAGTTAATAAATATAATTATCTCTCAGGAGGTCTTATTGATGAAGCAATACTGATATGAAAGGTCAGAACTCAGCAGAAGTCATGGTTGTGGTTTTGTCCTCTTTACAGGTGTTTCCATAAGAAGTTGCTATGAACCTGGGTGGCTTTTGCTATGCTATGCATAAGACATTTTATTTCAGACCATGTCTAAGTGAGACTTGTAAATCTCCTCTTTCGTATTTCCCTTTATTTTCAGCATAAGTGAAGCTGTGCAGTGAGTGCCAACACAACTGTATTGTCAGTGATTGCTTGTTGGCTATTTCATGTTCTTTTGCTAACTGACAAAGCAACATCCAATAACGTTCTGGGTTTTGGCTAGAATAGAGGTAATTTTCACAAGAAGCTGGGAGGGGACACAGCCAGGACAGCTGACCCAAACTAGCCAAAGGGATATTCTACACCGTATGACATCATTGTCAGTATATAAGATGGAGGAACTGGCCGGGGAGGAGGAGTCACTGCTCGGGGATGGGATGGGCCTCTAGTCCTGGGTGGTGAGCAAATCCCATTGCCCATCACCTGTTTCATATATTGTTTCAAGTATTGTTATTTACCTCTTCCTTTGCTGTCCCAGTAAACTGTCCTTATCCCAACCCATGAGTTTTGCCTTTTCTTCTGATTCTCTTCCCCATCCCACTGGGGGCAGGGGAGGAGCGAGTGAGTGGCAGCGTGATGCTCAGCTGCCAGCTGGGGTAAACCACACAAATAAATAGAAGTTTATTCAGACCACAAAGTTTTTATGGTTTGTTATTGAAAACAGAATTGTTTTAATAAGAAGTCTTTATCTGAGTCTTTTCCTAGTGCCACAATAATAGAAACAAATACACTGTAGACAACCAGTAGTTCATTTTATTTACAAATTGGAAATTTCATAGGGAAGTTGCATCATGAACAGATCTTTACTTTTTTAACAAGAAATATAGTCTTCCTGGAATATGCTTTCAGGTCCTTGGGCTCATAAGCCTATGAGAAAAAAGGAAATCCTAAGTAAATTAAGTAAAATTTTAAAAGAGATTTAGGAATGTACTGATACAAAGAGGCAAAATTTCCAGAAAATCAATGCAGATAAGTTAATTTATAGCAGCAGAAGATCTGGTCAGTATTATTTCCTACAAGAATTCCAGTAATTTTTTAAAGATCAAATTACTCTGTTCTCCTGGAATTATATGGAAAATGTTGTGACATTTAGAGAAACTTCTTGGAGAGATTTTCAGTATTTCTGGTTTTGGATAGGCTGTGAAGCTCGTAAAAACACTGCCCCCAAGCCAAACACATAGCTGATCTTAATTTTCTTCAGTTTCAATGAAAAAGTTTCAGCTCAATTGACTCTGAATTCTAATTTACTTCTTTATACTGAAAATGTCATCTGTCCATCTGTTAACACATATTCTTGAAATATATATTATATATTATAAGTCTGAAGAAGACATTGAAGAAGTTCAGGTTTAGTAAATAATTAACCACTCAAAAAAGAGGCCTGTTATCATGAGAGTTAAGTTTCCTCATTAACTTGGCCTCTGGTTTAAAAAACTTGCATTGAAATTGTAGGCTCACTAAAGCAAATGGGATTGTTGCCATTGCTTTCCACAACTCCAGGTTTTCAAACTTCCTTTGAATATATCTTTTCAAATATTCCATTAGAAGCTATTTCTGTCAGATTGAAATTCTACCTTTTTTATTAGGATATGTTATTATTATATTTTGCTTGGGCTTGAGACAGTCTATGGAATAAATTTTCAGAATTACCTTGCAATGCTCCTTGTTAGGTGACATGACAATAACTGATTTTCCCACTGGCTCCTCTCCATACATTAGATAAGTTGTGCTGCAGTAGAACAATTTGAAATAAAGCCCAGTATTTTTCAAGAACCTAAGGGAAGCAGTATTCAGCCTTCCTTCAGGATACAATAGCAACTGTGCACCTAATAATTCCTTTAGAATCTTTTGATGATTTCAGCCCCCAGTTGATAAACAAGTAAAGTTTTCTGGCCTCCCTGACAAGAAAATATTCTATAAAACTGAGTATACCTTCCACTGCAAAGGACTTCTTCCCTTCTCGTTTTCTAAGTTCCTTAATTTCATCTGCATTCCTCTCACCAGTGTCTGTAGCCAGACTGAGAAGTGCAATGTGTATCCATATGTGTTTCTAGGAACAGATTGCAGAGCCTATCAGGCTTTAAAATTTGATTGGCCATCAGCTGTTCTCTGAAATTGTGTGCTTATTTTTTAACTTTAACAAGATACAGAGAGGCTCAAAGCTG
Organism: Aramus guarauna; assembly: GCA_013400195.1. Taxonomy (NCBI): domain Eukaryota; kingdom Metazoa; phylum Chordata; class Aves; order Gruiformes; family Aramidae; genus Aramus; species Aramus guarauna. The sequence goes on along the minus strand of VXBL01000140.1, from coordinate 440,736 downwards.
AGATTACAGTGTGTGCGGTTTAACTCTTTCTCTCCTTTTTTTTTTTTTTATTGCACGTTGTTTTTACGAGTCATTCCATAGCATCTGTAAGACAGGATCTTAGCCCTGGGTTTCTGCAATCAGGCATTCCCTGAAGTACTCTAAATTCAGTAATGCTTACAAACATGAAAAGGTTAGAACAACATTATAACATCAGGGCCCTGTAGTCTGCTAAGTTTTTTCTATTCCATTCCTGATTGTATCTCTGTGTTGACATAGCAACTTGCTCTTCACTACAGATGGTAGGGACAAATTCCCCCAGTGGAACAGCTTTCTGTCAAGAAGCACTGTTCCATCAAGACAAAAATGTTCTGTGAAAATGTTTCAGTTATGATTTTGTTTTGTTCAAAGGGAAAAATGGAGAGGGGGATGCACTGAAGAAGGGGCAGCCCTAGAGTCTGCTCCTCCTTGCCCTACTATTCTCAGGGATTTTTTGGGGCGCTGTGACAATATACATCTTTGTACGGGTATAAAACCCGAATACGGAGCAGGAACCCATATGTGGGCTGCTTCTCTTCGCTGAAAGGCCTAACCAGTAAGTGGTAGAAGAGGCTCATGCTGCCTCCGACCCCAGGATCGTTATGTCTACGGCAGTTGCTGCAGTGGTCCAGCTTCAGCAAGGGGGTGGAGAGGATGTGGGCTCAGCTGAGAGGTTTGGGCACTTGCCTGGGAAAAAGTAACTGTAGGTCTAGGTAACTTTAGGTGAATTTATACACTCTGAATCTTGCTCCTTAAGCAATTTCTATAATCTTTTCTCATAAGAAGCACATGAGCTCATCTCTCAGATACTTAGTTTAGCCATGCATATAACTGAATAAACCCCTCCCCCCCAGCCTAAAATGTCATCTACTGGTAAAATATTTTGCAAATTGACAAAAACAAGCAAACAAACAAACAAAGTACTTCTTGCTCTCTAGTAGCAAGAGATTGTGCTGGAGTAGAAATTACATATAGACTTGCACAGGTCCAAATAAAAAATAAAAAAACCTACGTTTGCTTGTGCTTGATTTTATTTTGATACATTATAAATAATAACCAACCAATAATTTATAGCATTATAAATAATAGCCAACCCCCCCCAGCTAAATGTGGTTTGTTCCAGGTCAATATTTTTAAAAAGAAAGTCATTTTATCTTTCATCTATTGTGATATATATATATATATATATATATATATTTCACACTGTAATCTATTAATCCATGGCTCTCATGCATTTTAGCATAAAAAGATTTGTGCTTAGGCATATTTTTTGAGTGTATTTTTTTCTAATTGGAATATTGTTGCATTGTTAGGACAAAAAGTCTAATTAAAACAAACATATGGAATGCTCGGAGCAGATAATTAAGCAGAGATCACTGAATAGAAATGTTATGCACCTCCAGTTCTTAATTACTAACAGCATGTGTTTAGCAGGGTCATGGTTAAGCCCCAGTAAGCAGCGGAGCACCACATGGCTGCTCACTCACCCCTCCCCTGCCCCCAGCAGGATGGGGAGGAGAATCAGAAGAAAAGGCAAAACTCATGGGTTGGGATAAGGACAGTTTACTGGGACAGCAAAGGAAGAGGAAAATAACAATGCTTAAAACAATATATAAAACAGGTGATAGACAAATGGGATTTGCTCACCACCCAGGACTAGATGCCCGTCCCATCCCTGAGCAGTGACTCCTCCTCGCCAGCCAGTTCATCCACCTTATATACTGACAATGATGTCATATGGTGTAGAATATCCCTTTGGCTAGTTTGGGTCAGCTGTCCTGGCTGTGTCCCCTCCCAGCTTCTTGCAAAAATTAGCTCTATCCCAGCCAAAAACAAGCAGAAATTAAAAACAACAACAACAACAACAACAACAACAACAACAACAACAACAACAACAACAACAACAACAACAACAACAACAACAACAACAACAACAACAACAACAACAACAACAACAACAACAACAAACAACCAAAAACTATACTCTTGCTTATAATGATCTGTGAACTATAGTCAACTGGCTGGATGTTCCAGGATAGTATTGATGTCTTGTATGTTTCTGGCATGTCAGAATCTCATTTATAGTGTCTAGAAATTGAATCAAGCGTGTCAAAGGGAATCTGAGTGCCTGTATCGTATTTCCCAAAGTTTAAGAGAGCAAACAACATTCTCTTTACAAGCTTAATTAATGCCTCCTGGTCATTGAAAGCGTCTTCCTCAAAACATACACTTTTACAAGAAACTGAGCAAGAGCAGATACTGACAGCAAAAAAAAAAAAAAGAATATGTAAACTTTACAGAAAAATGGTGTGTAGGCAGTGGATTCTGCCTTAAATTTCTGGGTTTTTGTTTTGTTTTTTTTAAGGGAAAAAAGGATGGGAGGGGGACACACATTCTATCCCAAAAGAAAAAAATCTGTAAAAAGCTGATAGCATTCAAGATGATCAAATTTTGCTGATTATCCTCCCCAGGGGAAATGGAGGCATCAACTATTTAGTCTTTGCAGGCATTATTTCAATCCATCAAGACATAAGAGATACTATAACTCATGTAGCAAAGTCTGGGGTTTCTGCCAAGCCCAGTAATACTGATGCACATTGCAAGGAGTGGTCCCTCCAAAGACTTCCATTAACAAGGAGGAAGGGCCCTGTCAAATCAAAAAGGTTGATGCTGATTACAAACTTATAATGGGGAAAATAATGTCAGGAAAGTTAGCTCTAAATATCAAGAAGTCCCATAGCAAATCCCTCCTGGGCATAGCCCATGACTTTTGACCAGGTCAACAAGATATAATGGACTACAGAGGCATAGAGATGGAGCAAAACTATCTGGTTTTAGGGTCCTGATTTCAGTTTATCTTTAAATTAGATACATATGACCTCTGTGTGAGTGTCATAGACTTTTAATAATCAAAATTTTGGGGAGCCATCCTGTGAAAAAGCACAGGGAAATGAATCTTTTTTTCATTTTTTTTCTGTGACTAGAGAACATAATATCATAGTGTCAAGGCCTTATGTCAATGCCTTCTTTCAAAAGCTGCCATTGGTTTCTATATCATCTGTATTTAAAGCAGGAATTTTGCAAACACCTGGAAAAATAAATCATGAAATTGTAAAAATAAAGGTTTAAAATGGAATAAAAAAGAGACTGACCTAAACTACAGTGAACCATTTTTCCTTCCCCCACAAAAATGTAAGTGTGATTGGGTTTTCAGTCTCCCAAAGCTCATACAATCCCTCTTTACTGTTAAATTCTTTCATGCCTCAAAACTGCTCTAATATCACTTGAACCTGTTTGAACTCCACACCCAACTGAGCCTTTGGCAATCCCTTGAATTTCACCTCATGAGTGAATATACCAAATAATTAGTCTGTTATTTTACTGCTACATCTTAAAAAAAATCTATGTTATGTCAAAATGGTAAAATCAATTCTCTTCCTATGGATTTTGCCTCGCATACTCAGTTTTGCATTGAACTCTAACCTCTATGTGCAGACAAGCAGTGGTGATGGTGCACACTCAGCAGACTTCAAACACAGAAAGGTAAATGTAGGTGTCCTTGGGATAGCTGGCAATCCAGATTACATTTTTTTCTCCCTACATTTTGGTCATGACTCTCTTTGTTAATACAAGCAGTCTGAATGCACTGCTAGAATTGCCTGCTTGAGTAGCACTGCCCACTCAGGGAATACTTAAATAGTGAAGTTAAGTGTTAGAATAATAGTTTGCAGGATTAAAATACCTTCTCTGAGTGTTCCACTATCACAGTCCTGGAGTACATAATGCCTTCCATAAAAATCCATCCAAGTTTTGTTTTGTTTTGTTTTAAATTAATCTGTTGCTTTCCAGCTCATTAGAAGAGGTTTTTTTTTTCTCGATTCCTCTCTCCCAAATAAATTTTCAACTGTAATTTTAAATTCCATAACAGCTCAGAACAAAAGAAAAATGCATCACAAATTCTTCCCTCCAACATTGATGAAAATTCAAACAATTAAAAAAGAAAAAGTCACATCCAACCTCAGGATCTTGCTGCCACATTCCTAGAGACTTAAATCTGGGCAGTAGAAGTCATCTGCTCATGCTGACCTTAGCTATTTCAGGAGAAGTAATCATGTGCACAAAATTTGGGGAGGTATAAACAACCACAAAAGGCCAGGGCTGTTATGTTGCATGTGAGGTGAAATGTGGAGGGCTTGTACAAATCCTGTCAGCGTCAGAAGTAGAAATGTCTCTATATTTCCAATTTCCAGACATAGATCCTGAGGAAAGAGCATGGGTTGTCTCTGACAAGGTGATACAAAGTGGATGGAGAGAAAAAAAGATTTGCTTATAAGTAAACTGCAAAATATGTGGGTTTTGGATCTATAGTTACATGTGCATACATCAACAACTGTGTTTAGGTACATATAACCAAATACATGTGTATGTATAGATACTGATATATTGATTTGTTATCCTTTCAATATTTAAAAAAATATTAATTTGTACATACAAACATACAAAGCTGTTTCTTGTAGCAGTCAGCTGCTGACAATCAGTAATGAAGGCATAAAACTTGTCCTTTTATTGTTTTTTACTTGTTTCTTTACTTTTTTCTACCATTTTTTTTCCTAAAGACCTTTTACTCAAACATAAGCTGTCTGCTAGTATCTAAACAGGATAGAGACATTTACAAGTAAATGACCAATGTGCCAAGTCAAATAACATTTATTTTACCAGGGGAGGGGAAAATGTCAGAAGTAGAGATCTGTTTTTACAGTTAGAATATATTCAAAATGTTTGAAGGGAAGCAGAGTAATCTCCCGCAGTTCTCTCTGAACAGAACATACTGTGTCACCAGTAACGCTGCATCCAAAAGCAATAGTTTTACTTCTCTCCTCTTCCACTTTGCCCCCTCAGTTTTTCTCCTTCTCGAAATGGTTCACAGAGAAACCAGAACAGTTATAAATCAGTGAGTTTGCGGCGTACACTCAGATCATCTTTCTACTGAGTGTCTTCCTCGGAGAGCACACAGTTCCTTGAGCACCTCTGAAAACCTCCTCGCTGCATCAGTAACGGCTGAATTCCTCTGAAAATCAGTCTGCCATGATAGGAATGCTTAGGGACCCGAAGTGTACGGAATTGCAATAAAAAAGTTCACAAAGCAGAAATCTCTAGCAAAGCTTGTTCATATGGTTGTTCTCTCAGGAAAACTGGCCAGTAACATCAGTCCCTTTGCGTACACTTTTCATCTCAACTTTTCTGAACAAGAATGTTCCCTGATATTCTCCAAAATATAAATTATAAGAACATTTGATGCTTTGTCCTTAAATTTGTTCTTTCAAAAATTAAAAAAAAAAAAAAAAAAAGAAGAAGAAAGAAAACCAACTCAAAGTAACAACATTCCACTTTTTACAAAGTTATATTATTTTAAAAGGAGTAGTTTTTCAGAAAAGTCTTTATACTGGCTTCATTCTTGAAGAAACATTCCAAAATAATCTGAGAATACTATTATTTTTAGATTGTGTTTACTAGGAACAGCTATTTCTAGATGTAATTACACTAACACACAGTGATCTGTGTTCAAGTACATCCATACTTGCGTTAGTGCATGGCGGCCTTGTATGATAAAAGCATTCTATTTCTTTATGTGTGTTGGGGAAGGGTCCTTTACTTCTATCTCATAATGTATCTGCCACAAGATATAAAGATGAGATTTTTGACAAATACTTCTGTAGATAAACATGTTTTAAGTCTTGACATATTTACATTAAATGAATTTTACATGTATTAGACTCTTTCCCTCTCATTATTATTTGCTGCTAGCTAGTTTGGCTTCCACTTGCTTCTTGACTCTTTGTTTCCAGACAATTGAGTTATGGCAGTCACTCAAACTGAGGAGCAGGAAGGTGTGGTGAACAAGCTGTGTGTTAGAGTTTAATAAAAAGTATTAATGAGGGCAAATGAATTTAGAGATCAGAATTGCCCTCTTATGAGCTTGTATCCACTGATAACACACATCACATGCTCTTGCCACAATGATTCATTATCAATAATTATTCATTATATTCTTGATTTATTAAACTGTATTATACTGAGTATCTCTATTTGTTACTCCAGCTCCTTCCCAGACATTTCCCTACCTTAATAGCTTGACATTATGGCTTCATAGCCAACATCTCCACAATACATTACTGTCACTGTTAATCTATGTAACTTCTAAAAGAATACATCTTTAAACCACAGAAAAGTGAAAAGACTCTAAAAAACATGGTTAATGGAGCTGCTGGGAACTGAACCACACTGATTTCTTCTGCTTCCATGCATCTCCCTAATCACAGGGCAAGGTTTAAGGAAATCCTCTGCTAGGCACCTGTGCACCTGAACAGAGTTTTTCTTCTTAAATTTGGATTTTGCTGGGGTCTTGCTTGATTGGTTTCTTTCTGCTTTTCACTGTTTTTCAAGTAGTTATTTGTCCTGCTCTGGCAATTTCTTAATCTATGATTTAATATGCTGTTTTATTGGTTGAAATACCTGCTTTGCTTTAATAGAAGGGTTGTGGTGTTTTTTTATAATTAGGCATATAGAAAATTCAGCAGCTTACTATCATAATTTCACTTTTTTAATATTGCTTTCAGCATTCATGGAGCTTTTAATTGAAGTTTATGTTAGTCTATAAATAAACTCATACAACCAGAACACCTTACAATCGGGGATTTTACTTTTATCCAGGTAGCCTGAAGCTTTGCAGCCTTGTTTCCACAAGCTCACTGACATGGGGCTGGGGCTCAGCTTGGCTGGAAAAATTCCAAGGTCCGTACAGGTGCTACAGCAAGTACTGCTGGCAATTCAGTGGTTGGCAATTTTCCTCATTGCTGATTGTACAGCACCTTCCTTAGGAACGTATGAAAACCAGGAGGCATCCTACTGGTGGGTCTAGCTTTCAGACAAACTGGAAAATCTGAGTCCTGAAAATATACCATTATGCCTGTCCATTATACTTTTTGGAAGAAGGACTAACACACATTTTATCTCATATTTCCTTATGAACTGACCATCTTGAATCAATCACTTGAGTTCTAGTTTCAACTTCTGCATTCTACAGACAGATGACTTATGCTAGTCTATAGAAAATGCATACATGAATTAATGTTAAATATTGCCATTTTTTCTCTAAATTATGAGGAAATAAAAAATCAGATTCTTTCATATAATCAACTATTACTTTGGGAAAAAATCCAGCAAGTTCTTTAAGTGCATGTGCAACATATAAGTTCATCAAACACTGAAATCAACAGTTCTTTCCCATGATTAAGTGTTAGTAATGTGCTGAGTCTGTACGAATTTCAAACGGTATGAGTCAAATTATGATTTGCTGACACTTGTATACACTATTGATCAGCTCATGACTTGTGTGCTCAGCAAAAATGGTTTTCAGCTTGCCAGCTACTCAAAAGATTACTTGACATGGGTTTGTGTGTTTCTGAAGAGAAAGACACATGCTTTCAGGATCTTTTTCATAATCGTTGCACCAGTAGCCCACAAAGACCAACATTTTGCCCTTTAATGTTGACTGACTTCACAGCTATGCTCTGCGGGTGCATTTCTGCCATCTAGCTTCATATTTTATTATATTTTCCACTTCTTTAAATTTCCCCTTTTCTTGATAAATACATTTCATAAATTAAATCAGTATGGCCTGACCCAGCACATATTAAAATGCCATTTGAATCAGTTCCAAATTCAGGTGCTTATAAAAACAAATTTGAGGAGCAACTGTAATTCCAATCCCTCTTATGTTATGTGGGCAATTTAAAATTATGGAAATACTTCCAACTTTATAGTCAATTTGAAATGGAAAGCAACAAGAGTTCTAGGCATGTGCTCTGTATATAGGGATTTTGCAAATAGAAATGCTTTTAAAAGTAATTTCCATGTGCACCCATTTACCTGGTTCTGTATATATTCCAAATGAAAATTGCACATTTATATTTTAAAATTCAAAATACTGCCTTTATTGGACCTCTAACCAATAAAGAGAACATCTGTACTGTAACTGCAATCTGTCTGTTCAATTTGTACTGAATTCATGGATTGTATAATGCATCTATATACTTACTATTCTTTCCATATACTAGAACATATTTTTGGGGGAGACCAACAGCGGAAGCTAAGCACTCATTGGTTCTGTAGGCAATAAAATACTACAATAAAATATATAATCTTCTACTTATGCCAATATATTGCTATAAGATTAGCACACGAAACCCTGACATATAGGCAGATGTGTCTCTGTGTCATGCTTTTAGCTTTTCTTTGCTCTTTGCACACAGGCATGTAGTCTCATTTGATCAGATTGTTTTCTTGCCAGAGTGAATCTGTTCTTTACAGCCAATTGCCAGAGTAGAAGAATTAGGTTCAACTGTGATTTTCAGTGGTACAAATTCACTTTAACAATATTGCTGTTTATTTCTACATTAAATGAACAATTATTGTCCTAGTTTACCCCCTAAGGAGCCCTACAAAATATGAAAGAATGTATAATTAAAATTAGGAAACAGTGCCTTTATAGTCAGAATAAATATTTAGCAAACTAAAACTATTTTAAGTCAATATGATTTATATAGATCTTTAGATTGTCGTAATGATAGCTATCACTTAGAATAAATATTCCAGTTAATCAATAGGTGCAGAAAAGGCTTATTAGATCATCTCAATATGGACTTATTAGCGTAGGCTTACCCATACATTTTCAGAGGTATCTAATCAATAATAGACAATTAAATAAAAAGTTCATAAGAATTTAGTTCCTACCTTTCAATGAAGAAGCTGTGGTTGTACCTGCATATGAAGACATTGAAGAAAAGGTTGTTAAAAACTTGTGCTGGAAGGGCTCTTGTCTGGTGTAGATCACAAGAGCCCCACTGATGGTTCCCACGTGCCAGGTGTCGCTGGTAGGGGATATCAGCACTCCACAGCAGTCGGGAAAAAACTGAGGCTGCCGGAAAGTGAAGAACCAGCACATTCATGGTAGTGCAGGACTATGAAGTATCCTCCACATGACCAGGTAGAAATGTGGAAAAGCAAAGGCTTATGATAATACAGAGAAAGCAGCACAGGGAAGAGTTGTTCAGATTTTTCAGGAACTAAGTAATCTGTTAGAAAGTAAAGCATTGGATACAGGTTTTGTCTAAACCAAAATGGGACTAAGGGGCTAATGGGAAAAATGTAAACTGAACATTACAGGGAGACCAAAGGTGCAGAGAAGCTCAGAGTGCAGGATTATACATTCTTTAATGACAAAGACTAAAAGCTTTATTCTCAGGCAGAAGAGAGTCAATAAAATTGTAAATGGTGAAGTCCTTGGAGGAAAGCATATTCAAAAGGCAGTTAAAAAATTCATAAAGAAAAATCAATCAAAGGCTAATAAATTTGAATACATTTTCTCCTGCACAAGAAGTTTGTAAGCAACAAAACTGGAAGTTAAAAAAATGGTTTAGAGGAATGCTTTTTAGAAGCAGCACTCCATTTTCATCCTGTCTTTAAATTCTTCCCTAGGCATCCATCAGTGACTGCTGAGAGAATATGTGACTGGAAAGACTATTGGTCTACCCCAAACCAGCTTTGGTTAAGTTTTTGAGATCTTTATCTAAGGTATAGCAAATGTATAACACCAGAAGGCTTAATATCAAACAAGCATACTACAAACGAGAATGTAAATAATTATTAATATACATAAGTTTACATTCCCATACATCTGAAATCTTCCTCTAAATTGAAGTGGTTTTGACCTAGTCATGCCTCCTGTGAAATGTTCTATTTGATCCCAGTCCTTCCAAACAGAGATGTTAGTGAGGTGGACCGAGGCCTCTGCCACTTTCCTTCCACAGAGAGGGGATGTTATGTGTTATGTCGGCACTTCAGTGAAGTTATTCTTTTGGCATTTTCACTGGGTCAAATGTTAATAATGCACTCTTTCACATCATATAATAATTTGCACACAAAGCACAAAGTATATGGACTATATGAGACAGAGCCTTGATCCATATTTGTTAGAGAGGCTTAAAAGCCTAACTTCAGTATATGCAGTCTGAATTCCTGTTACCATCTCACCATTCCCAGCATTTTTTTGTGTGTCTGGGCCTTGGCTTCTTTCCTTCCAGCTCAGAACTCTGAATTGTGAAAGTTTCAAAGGTTTGTGTTCTTCTGTCAATATTGTTTCCTTTCTTGAATCATAAACTAATGGACACAAGCTTAAACAGAAAGAAAGGATTTTTTTTTTTTTTTTTAAATGGCACAACATTTTCTACTTATTTGTCAGCTTCTTCATTAGATATTCCGTCATAACCACAAAGTAGCTACATATGTCCTCTGGGATAAAGTCATTCAGCTAGTTGTGGAACCGCCCAGTAATTTCACCATTCCAATGTCATTTGGAATTTTTTAAAATAGGCTTTATTATTTTCTTATTATTTTACCCAGCTCTTTCCCAATCCTAATCTGCATGTGAATTAAGAAAAAAATACTTGAAAAGTACTTCCGCTAATTATGGCTGTGGTATTCCCCATCCCTCAAAGGCAAGTTCTGCTTCAGAATGCATTAAGCCACTGGACTGAGCTGCAGTGGTTTTGTTCCTTTTACTGGCTGCCTATAAGCACTGTACAAAGCTTACTGACTTCGATAGGGAGACTCCAGTGACTTCCCTGAATCTTTTACTTGCTTTATAAAAAGCAACTGGTCAGCACCATATTCAATCCTGCTGCCTGATTCTTATATTAAGTCTTATCTTTGCCCATGAAGATGGCAGTTTCTTATGAGAGTAGCTGAGTACTAGGGAAAAAAAGAGTTTATTTTTTATCATGTAGAAATTTATACTGCAAGAAGAGACTTCTACGCAGCTGTAAGTGGTTTCACATTCTAACAATATTCTGTCATTAATTTATATTGGAATAGAAAGGATTAGCACCTACAAAGTCAAGGGGTCAGTCACCTGCAAAACTGTATCAAAATGCTCAAAAAGCAAAATCTAGTCTAAAGGAACATGGACATAGTCAAGATTTCTTCAGGAATTCTTAGCTTCTTGTAAAAATATACCACATTTATCAGTTTGCCATCCTTACTTACAGTCAATAGATAGGATCCTTCACTTTACCTAACTTCATAACATGTTTTGAAAATATTTTCTAACTGTAAAACATGTTTATAACATATATGAAAATAGAGTGGTATGTAAATTCCTTTTGAAGATTTCAAAGTCAGAATAAATTTGAAATTTCAAAAATCATCAGAGTAACTCTTTTTTTGACCAGTTGCCTGCACACTTAATCTTCCTGAAATAAGTTCTTACAGCCTCACCTAGAGGAATTTCTAAAGTTGAAAATCATACAACACCCATATATGGTTACAAGGCACATTTTAATGATATGAAAGAGAAGAAGAAAAACCACTGTGCAAACTGAATTATGTTATTATTACCTTTCACTTCATAGAACCATAGAATCATAGAATGGTTTGGGTTCAAAGGGACCTTAAAGACCATCTAGGTCCAACCCCCTGCCATGGGCAGGGACACCCTCCACTAGACCAGGTTGCCCAAAGCCCCATCCAACCTGGCCTTGAACACTTCCAGGGAAGGGGCATCCACAAACTCTCTGGGCAACCTGTGCCAGTGACTCACTACCCTCACAGTAAAGAATTTTTTCCTAACATCTAATATAAATCTCACCTCTTTCAGTTTAAAGCCATGACCCTTTGTCCTATCACTACACTCCCTGATAAACACTTCCTCTCCAGCATTCCTGTAGCCCCTTTGCGTACTGGAAGGCCACGATTAGGTCTCCCTGGAGCCTTCTCTTCTCCAGGCTGACTTCAACAGATTCAAAACCTATTAGGCTTTGACTAATTCAACTGATTCAAACTGACTCAAGAAGCAGATATTAGAATTAAACAGGCACACAGCATAACTGTTTTGGACACCTTTAGGTGCAATGGATTTGCTGAAACTGCCAGGATCTCTGTGCTGACTCTAGAGGAAGACCAGATGATGAGTTAAGGCAACATGACTAACATTTGAACGGCTAAAAGTAGGGTGAGTTAAATGCCACCTACATGCTTATGAAGGAAATGTGAGACATGCTTATGACTTGTTAAAACCACAGTCAGACTAAAGACAGAAAGGCCTTGAAGAAAGAAGGGGAAAGCAAGAAGGAACACTTCAGCGATTTACTCATCCACTCCATCCCAGACAGCCCTGCTGTGCATGATGGGGATGATTCATTCAGTCAGTCCCAATGCCAAGGAAAACAGCTCTCTGCAATCTGAAATGAAAATGAACCATCATGAAGTTGAGGAACAGCACATTTCCCAGGGTGGATAATATCCATGCAAAACTACAGAGGCAGAAGGAAGACTTTAAGAGATTTGGTAGATCATTCGTCATTGTTTCTTTCAGAAGTGAACTGGATGACTGCCTTTCAAATGCTGAAGCAGGAAAAATCATGTAGTGTGGATATCTGAAAAAAATATCCCAATGACTTGGACATCTAGTCCCACTGGATTTTTTGAGATCTGAGTGCAGACTATTTATTTAATCACACCAGCAGAAGAAAACACAAATCTAACAAGTAATGTAGCAAAAGAACATTTTTGGCATGACAGCCACGACTGGGCTGTCACTGAGGGAAGAAAGTTGGTTGAGCAGCTTAGGAGAGAACAGACTGGGTAGTGACTACATGAGATGAAAAGAGATAAATAGGAGAGGCAAAGATTGCTGAGGAATTTAGAACAGCACTGGTCTGCCAGTGGATATTTACATCAGTATGCCCGTATTATACCGCTATACCAATATTACTGGTTTATCAATATTTCAGGACTCATATGAATACCAAAGGATATATATATATGCAATATCACAGAGAATCTCACCTCTGTTCAACAGTTAATTGGCTTGATTGTCTTTGGTGTATTATTGCTCTTTGTAGACACAGAGGTAGAAATGAAAATCTGTCAGCAGGTGTATTGCACACATGCTGCTCAAATGGACTTAAAGCTAGGTCCACATTTATGCACAAAATAAACACGTGCTTATGCAGGAACCTGAACTTTATTGTAGAAACTGCAGCAATAAGATTAAGTTAATTAATGGCTATGCAGACTTTGCTACAATCTATGCTGAACTGAAACACATGTATCTGGGTGACCTTGGGTCCAAGTACCTGCAAGCCTGTTTGCATTTTATTTTGTGTATTTATTGTATTTTTATTCTATTTATTTTGACTGGGTGGCATTTGTTTTTGCACAGAGGCCCAAGTATTTTAGAGGCAGGAGTAATATATAAATAAAAGTTTCATTAGTATTAGCATTACTGTTACCAGTGTCTGTAGGTTCAGGAAGTGGTCTGGAGAACTTTCCCAGATGTTAAGCAGAGTTTATATCAGTGAGGAATAGGCAGGAGAAAAGTGATGTGAAAGGAACAGCTGCAGAAGTGAAGGGAAAAATACCAGAACTATCCAAGGAAAAGATTTGACACCTTCTGAATCTGCAACAGACCTCTCTACCATGGGGGAGAGCAGCATGATGAAGGAGTGTGTGATTTAGCTCCTGATTACTACTTTAAATTTTTAATGTCATCAGCCAGTCTAAGCCTCATTAGCATTATTAGGGAAAAAGGGGAAATAGGGGGCACATATGTCAGCATTAGAGGCAGTTCCTAAAGCTTCTACACATGATTTCTGCTCTGCTGAAATATTATTTCCTCTGAACATGTTCGAGCCAGCTGCTTCACTTGGAGTCCACGTCTAAGATAAGGTCTTTTTCTAGCAGTGGGAAGATAGAAATTGAGTTTACTCAAAACGATGATTGTCACTTAATAACACAGGCAAGCCTTCACATAAAACTCAGCTTATGGGACTACAGTGAAATGAAAAAAGGTGACTAGATGTGTGGGAAAAGGAGAGGAGTATTTGGAGACATGGCTACAAAGTTGTGCCTTCTAACAAAATTTTGGGGCCTGTGCTGTAGCTGATTACAGAGACAACATCTACAACATGCTTCCAGGGTTATTGTCAATGCCCTTTGGAGACTAAAATTGGGGATTCTGTGTTCACCAAGACCGAGTCAGAAATTCAGGTACTATTGTTGAGCCTGAGTGGACAATTCAGCATTTTTCTGAAATTAATCTTTTTTTTTTTTTTTTTTCACATTTATGATTTTTTTCCTAGTCAGCTAAGTTTTTTTATGACTATGCAAACAAGTCACAGGCATGGGCCAGGAAGGGATTCACAAATGTACCTAATTTTGCATATGTCATTAGTTTTAATGGGATATCTCATACTCTCATCTTCACATTGAGATCCTTTGCTGGGTGAGGGCCACTGATTGTTAACATACTGAAGCTCTGAGCCTTTTTCCAGGGGTAATATTTGTACCATGTTATTCTTTCACCTAATCACACAGTGATGTTTTTGGTTTTTGACTTCAAAACCTGTTTCTGCCTTTATGAAAACTATTCATTTTCTAAATGAATTTTCCTTTGAGATTAAACAAATCTCTATTAATATCCTGTGATTTGGTTTGTTTGAAAATCCTTTTAAATAATCCCCAAAACACTGTCAAAAAGTAGCTTAAAAAGTACAAGTAACTACTTCCTTCTTACATCCTATTTCCTTCTCTTTTTACCAGAAATCCTCTAAAAAATGAAATAAACTCCTACAAAAAACTGAAATTTGAGTGCTCTTTTTAAGTAAAGAAATGGATAATGCAAGAAACAGAAAAATAAGCTGAATTTAGTGGGATTTCTCCATATCTTTTTAATCAGCATTTATTCATACTTGGAAAACCACTTCCCTTTTGAATGCTTCCTTAACATTAAGGCCAGAAACTTTCATCAACATTTTACAAGCATGACTGAAGCTAAACAGCATACTTTTACTGGATGGGATCAACCCAGTTATAACTTCAAGGAGATAAGTTTATTGCAGCTGAATGTGTCTATGCAAAATTGTGATGAAAGGAGAAATAATTTGTATAATCTGCTCAGAGATGCATCAGAAAGGTGAGCTGGTTGGTGCTTGGATTCAGAGCTGGATGTTCCCAAAGAATTTGGGGGACTGTTTGGTATTTTGAATGTCTGCTCCAGTGAAGCTTGTGGAAATTTTACCATTGATTTGGAGAAGATGATTTTGCACAAAGTTATTCCTCTGCAAACCTTGAGTCATTTGGGTTATGATTTTTATATAAAAGTACAGGGTCAGGTTAAATATCCATCTAGCCTAATCTCCTGTCTCTGACATGTCAGACAGCGGACAGGTTGGGAGGGGGACACAGTATGAACAGAGCAAGGACATAGTGACACTTTCCAGTTATGGGCCTCCAACTTCCAGGGATATCTCCCAGCTTCCAGGACTTTCTATGCCAGAAATTGTATCCTTGTGGTTGTGGGAACATTACAGAAATAAGTCCAAAACTTATAATGATTGAATACAGCTTTTCTTTCTTACTTTCTCTTTCTTTCTTTCTTTCTTTCTTTCTTTCTTTCTTTCTTTCTTTCTTTCTTTCTTTCTTTCTTTCTTTCTTTCTTTCTTTCTTTCTTTCTTTCTTTCCCTTCCTTCCTTCCTTCCTTCCTTCCTTCCTTCCTTCCTTCCTTCCTTCCTTCCTTCCTTTCTTCCTTTCTTCCTTTCTTCCTTTCTTCCTTTCTTCCTTTCCCAAATACATTTCATGATCCCCCAAACTATTGGAATTATGCACACATTTTTCTTATACTTGATCATGGAGAGCATAGATATTTCTCTCTTGTGACTTATCATATGTCACAGGAATGCACTTCCTTGCAAGTCTCTGTATTTTCAGTTTTCTAGCAGAAGCTGAAGCACTTCAAATATATACAGAAAAAAAAGAATGTGTTCTTTGGAATGGTGCCCACCTTACTGCTAGAAGGAATTATCAGAAATCTCACTGGAAAACTTATTCTTGTGAGATTTTTTCCTCCATTTGTAATAAGATTCAGGTACTTTGTACTTTTCTTAGATATTTCATACTTAAGGGACAAAGATTACTCTTACTCTAATAAGAATTTCAGATCAGATTAAGTTAAGATAAAAAGAAAAAATAAAAGGATCAAAGTTTATACCAAGAAACTACCTATTTTACTGTTATTCATGAAAAATAATAAATTACATTCATGCATACATCTGTTTATATATAAACAGTGTGGATGTGAATCTGCTATGATGAAAAGATGTAGGTAGTATAGATGCATATATCAGATATAGTTTAGTTTTCTTCCTCATGATGTCATGCAAATGAATGTAGAACCTGGCTTTGCAAGCAGATGGGAGCACCAAGTCCAACCAGGGCCCCGATCATCTAGAAGCCAAATCCCCAGAATCCTCAGATCTCTCTCCAGATGCAAAATATAACTGTCAGCCAGCTAAACATGCATTACTATAAGGTACTTCTTTTTCTATCTAGGTATAATTTTACATGTTATATGTAATGAAGCCATAAAACAGACACACAGAAAGGACCTTTGTCTTCATGTATGCATTCTCCACTGGCTACATCTGTCTTGGTGAAAGAAACGGACCATGGTCATTTCTCAGGCCTCGAGAGGTGGTGGCACAGCACAGCTCATGTCCACATTCCCCTCAGACAAAAGGTCCTCTGAACATTGGCCAAGCATCGTCTAGGAGATGGCTACGTGGCACAGACCAAAGCCATGCCAGAGACTGGGCTAATATACTGCAGAGATGAGTGGGTACAAATCCCTGAGCCCTGATCATGTACCACTGTGCTACTGTCCTGGTTTTGGCTGGGATAGAGTTAATTTTCTTCCTAGCAGCTGGTATAGCACTGTGGTTTAGATTTAGGATGAGAATAAATTTCATAACTAATGTTGATACTGTTAATAAAGTTGATGCCAAGCAGTCAAGGACTTTTCAGATTCTCATACTGGCCTGCCATCAAGACACGGCCAGGACAGCTGACCCAAACTGGCCAAAGGGGTGTTCCATATCATATGATGTCATGCTCTCTATATAACTGAGGGGCTGGCTGGCAGTTGGCACAGTTCATGAACTAGCTGAGCATCGGTTCCTGGTTGTGAGCAATTGTGCTGTGCATCACTTGTTTTGTATATTCTTTTATCATCATCATCCATAATAATAACAATAATGTTATTTTTTGTTATTCTCTTCCTTTTCTGTCCTATGAAACTGTCTTTATCTCAACTCATGAGTTTTACCTTTTTCTTTTCGATTCTCTCCCCCTTCCCACTGGTGCAAGGGGGAACAAGTGAACGTCTGTGTGGTTGTTTTAGCTGCCTGCTGGGTTAAACTATGACAGGTACTTATGGGCTTTTCCAACAGGCAGTAGCAATTCAGACTCATGTGGTTACTGATGATGTTACTAAAAAGAGCTGTAGGTGAAGATCAGAAATAATTCATTTAGTTATGTTATAAGCAGTCCTACTGGAAGGCTTAGATGTGCAAGGGCAGCAAGGCTATTATCTTAATCTATGCGGTTTAAGAAAGTCATTTCACAAGTAACCTTGGAAAACAGTGTAGACCTTGTCGTCACTTAGTTTTCTTTTAGTAGAGGAGTGGGTGGCTATGTTTGTTGTGGAAAGCTTGTAAAATTAAACAGTGCAATTATTTTAATCTCCTAATATGTTTGGAATTACAGCTCATGGCTGTTCAAAACACTCTAGTCACTGGGGTTTGCGTAACACATATGCCATAGAGTCAGCAAATGTCTACCATATGAGCAGCAAATGTAGAATGATAAAATAAATTCAGAAGAAGACCTTTCCAACCCTGGATACCCAGGAGATAAGGAAAGCAGAAGTGACAGCTGTCTTCAGCAAGAGAAAATCTATTCAAATATTGTTTTTCAAAGGGTTCCTCTAAGTAAGGAAGATTTATTTTATCATGGGCATACCAGAAATGCCATGATGTTAGAAAAAATATTAGAAGAGTTATCTGAGACCCAAAACTCCACCATACCATGAGTCAGTAATTAAAAAACAAATAAATGGATACTTAAATCCTCATACATACAAAGGAAAAGAGAAACACTTTTTTGCAGCATTTTCTCCTTTTCTCTAGGATCATTAATTTTCTATATTAACCTACAAATTAGATTAAAGCCATATCATGATATCTATATTCACATTACATAATAATTTACTCATTCCCATGCAGATTTCTGGATTAAAAAATGCCATTTGGAGGTAGTTAGGTATTGTAGTTTTTCTAGTTGTGATTAGAAAAGAACAATGCCATTGAGATAAACAGCATTGGTGCTTTGTATTAAAATTACATATATCCCAAGCCATAATATTCCATTTGTTTATTATATGATATATGGCAAAGATACTGAAGTATAAGATCCTTTCTCCTCTATGTCCTAGCTCAGAGATAAGATTTCTGCTCTTTCAGTTCACTAGGCAGGATTCAGTTAAATATTACTTAGAAGAAAGGCACGTGTTAAGACTGAAAGGATAAATAGGACATCTACTTATTCACAGAGATATTCACAAAATTAACATTTTTTAAGGCAGTGGTCCTCCATGTGATTAAACTCATTTCCTAAAACACAGTTCATGTAAAAGAATAGAATATACTGTATCTTCAAACCACAAGTATGGGATTGCACCCAATCAAATGCCCATTGCTGGCCTCTGAGGATATTATAAAAAAGTTCCCATATCACTCCCTAGTCTACTCTTGATCCCCTGGTCATCCATCTTGCACAGATACAAGCTCTTCTGTGCTATTTTCCAGTATGAACCTACTTGTTCATTCATTTCCATTGAAACTTTCTCTTTTATCTTTTCAAGAAAGCAACTTTGTGATTCAAAAGATCATTATTAAAAAAAAAAAAAAAAAAATTAGTTTTCCTGGATAGATTTCTGAGCTCCACAAAAACAAAAAAATCTTCAAAAAATGTTAACATCTACAAAAATGAAAAAAAAAAAAAAAAAGTCAACACAAATGAAAAGAGACAGTCGTCACTTTTGTGAAAAGCAATAAATAATTTTCCAGAAAATGCCACAAGTCTTTTGAAAGGCTGGCAAGATCTTTTTTCTATTGATCATGATTACTGTGTTTAGAAAGCAACAAAGAATAAACTGAACATGACATCAAGCACTAAGTAAGTAACCTCCAAGGGAGGCTAAAGATAGATCACCTTCTATAAATTTACAACACAGCAAGAGAGTACAAATTCCAGAAAAGGATTGTTGAAATATGGTATTAAATTCCTTTATAAATCATTTTTAGTAGGGCTCTTACAGGTAATTAAGCAGAGGGAAAAGTCATAACAATTTGAATTAGATTTGGGTCTATATTTTACAATCTAATGTGTAATTTCTTAGTCTACAAGAAAAATTTCTGCCTGAAATTTATATTCCAAGTGAGAATAATATAGTCCGTAAGTGAAAGATAGCAAGAATAACTTGATGAATGGAAGAAAAGATATGATTGTTCTCCCTGAAGTTTAGGGTAAAGTTTAGAAGATTAAATATGAACAAAAATGTCTTTTTTCTTCTTTTATCTAACACACCAAGAAACATAAATCACAAATGGCTGAGAAAGATTGTATTGTGTATGATACTTGTTTAAAACATTGCTTGTTTAAATCAGCAGCATACAGCCTTAGTCTCTTTAAGTAGTGTAGACTTAGTAAATCATTCCCAAGGAGAGAGAAGAGAAGCTGAGACTCAAAGAAAGAAAGGACAAAGAAGAGGAAAACATATGACTGCAAGAAAGCTTTCTCAAAATAAGTATTCATTTCATTTAAATTTGAACAATCAAGCTATTAGAGATTATCATATATCTGTGGTTTTATACTCCTTCTTTCCCTCATAGGAACTGAATGTGTGTTGGAAAGTTACCTAGTCCTCTCTGTGGAGTCTTGTTTGGGAAGAGAAAATATAAATACTAGAAGGAAAGCCCTCCATAATAATCAATTAGGACAAGTCTGTTGTCTGTTCTGAAGGACTTAAATATAATATGACAAGGTCAAATTACAAAGGAAGAATTCATTATTATCAGACACTAGAGAGTATAAACCTCTGTGGTTTACCAATTAATTAAAAGAAAAGAATGATGGGATTCAGGAGAAAGTAATAAAGCTATTCAGAGATTATGAAGGCTACTACTGAAGATGTGTTACATACATCTTGAATTTCATCTAACAAGGTTATACTAATTTTAGCTCACTTCAGCCTAATGTTTTTAAATTGAATTTGGAATAATGTTTTGCATTAATGGCATTTATAGGAAACTGGAAAAAAACAGTGGCATTCCCATCCGTAATGTCCTGTGGGAGCAAGCCATGCGGTGCTGCTAATCCAATGGCATTCCATCTGGGCTAAGGTTTGTCTGTGCAGGGACTGTCTAAGCAAAGACTTCAGGAAGCAGGATGAGATGCACCCAATAAATATATTTTCAGCCAAAGCAGGTGGAAATGGTGTAGGGCTTCAGAATTCCATCCACTCAAAAAAAGTAAAAATTGGAGTTTGAACAGTGTAATGAGGCCAGGGTTTGTGATGGCGTCTTTCAAAAGATGGGATCATGTGGAGCCAAGAGGGAAAGGAGAAACCCAAACAGGTTGGGGGCTTGATGCAAGTTCTGAGGCCAACTCCTAAAGACAGCTGAAGTCAACAGCAAGCCTTCCCATAGTTTCAGTGGCCCCTAGATGTATATTTGAACTTTTGCAGGCCTACCAGGACTAAACCAAAGCTCCTGAGATTCAGTTATCATTCGTTCTGGCAAAAGTTGCTGTTAGATCCATTCAACAACTAAAATGAGACATTGCTAAAATTTCCTTGGCAAGTAATAAGTACACTGAAGCTGCTTTTTGAAACCATCAGCAACTGTAGTTCATAAGGATCGCTTCTTAATGATATTCACTGGGAGATGAAAAGAGGGAAAGTATGACAGAGGTTGAATATTTGAGAAGACAATTTTAGTCTTAAAAAAGGAAGGAGGTAATTTTAACATTTCAATGGCTTCTAAAATGTATACATCTATCTGTGCATATATATACACATAAATATAAATACATATAGTTTGTGTATGCATACACATATATATATCTACATTTACATATCTAAGACTATAAAAGCATTTTCCCAAATTGTAACAAGTTTCTTTTCTCTGAAAACAAACCATTAAGCACTCTGCAAGTGTGCCAATTGCTGCTTTAAATAAAGAGAACCACTGACATTGTTTCCAGCCGCCAAAACAAACCCACCCTGACTGCTGAGATGTAGACCAATGGGACATATGTGTGTGATAACCCCATTCCAGAGTAAATCCAGCCACAATATTAAGGAGTAATTTGAGTAATAAAAAAGTTTCATTAACTGTAAATCAAAACACATTTTATGCCTGGAAGGCAATTTTGAGCTTTCTTATTCTTCCTACCCCCTTCCTGTACCCTTCATTACAATATCATCAATTAGGAATGAGCTTGAACCAAAGCTAGGATGCCAAGCAGCCCTGCACACCAAAAGAAATTTGAAATTGTGTATAGCCAGCCAGTGGATGATTACACATTTCCAGCAGAATTTTAACAAACCCAGTTAAAGTATGTTTTCACCAAAGGGTAGGTTTCCCGTGAGTGGAATAGCTTTTACATTTGACTCAATTAATTAGTAGTAGCTTTCTGTATGATCTCCTACCCCTTCCCACTTGCAAAGTAGTGTGCTATATCTTTAATCTCCTGCCTAATGGTTTATGCTACAATATTTAATTCACATTTGCAGTTAGCCAGAATGCTACGGTCAGCAATCACAATTCGGCTGGAAAGCAACAATGCATTAAGCTGTGATAAATTAATCACTTGGAAACTTGTGAACACGTCCTAAGGAACTTATGTTTGCTCCTTAGCATAGTATTTTTTCCACTCTATCATTTTAATGGCTTTAGCCTCTCAGCACTACCATGACATAAGTAAAGTCTCTTTTCTTTCTTTCTTTCTTCTGAGGCACAGAGAGGAATCGTTACATAGGATATCTACATCTGAAAAGGAAATTAAGGCTGAATCCTCTGAATCTTAGGTGGGTTCATTAATTAGTAGGCAATCCTTCCTCTCGGGTTATATTCAGCCACCAGTTTTTAGGCATTTGGGAGGGGGTGGAGGGAGAGAGAGGAATCTTATTACCATTAGGAATAAAGAAGACCAGATTCAGATAAAATAAGAATTGGCTGAGGTCCCTGCTCAAACCTCAAAGCCCTTCTGAGGTTTGAAAATGTTTAGTACACTCCTTTTATTTTCTTCATTTGCTGCAAGGGCACTTCCTGATACTGGCAGGGACAGAACAGTGAAAATACTATGTGAAAAGCTGTGGTTTGAATAAATTTTGCCAAGCATACAAACTTCTGGTGTTTCTGTTGGGATTTTTTAAAGATCATTTTTATTAGGTTTCTATAAACAGAAAAGGCAGTACCAATAAAGTACGCTCAGATATAACAGATATCTGAGCATCAGGGCTAAAGAATGCTGTGGTGCGTGCACTGGACACAGAGCTCCCTGGGCTCCTGATTTGCAGTCAAACACTTTGGGTGGACCCTGGCATTACACAATGACCTCAGTAAGGCTCTGGGGAGTCCATACTTTTAAATGACATCACATACTTAAACCTTGTATGATAGTTGTCAAACATAGGGAAAAAATATAGGGTGGAAATAAAGGAGGTACAAATTCACTGCCAACAAAGTCTTTCCATTTTCCTGATGTTCTTTCAAATCTGAATTCTGAAACATCAAAAACACTTCTCTGAAGTCTGTACCAATCATATGTTGATTACACATTTGTCAGATTATTGCCAAAATATTTTTAAAAGCACATACATGCAAGTGCATTCATATTGTCAACGTCAATCTTCTCCTGGAAATTCAGAAAACAGAAGATCATCTCCTTGTAATGTTTGAGTGAAATTGTGCTTTATGAGCATAACATCTGATACCAAAGAAACCCCCTAAGCTGTCATGACAATTAAGTTCAGTTTTTTGTAATAAATTATATTCTCTTTATTCCTTTGATTTTTTAAAAAAGAAATTCATGTGTTTAAGTTCTTTCAGAGTCACAGTGAATTTTACAGTGTGTTTGACAACTGCTTTTTTTTAATCTAGTAGGTCCACCTTTTAATATCTATACATGATAATGACAAGTGACACTTTGTGACTGAAAGATCGTGGCAGTTTTTTGGTCTAGATGAAATGAATTACTGCTATCAGCCCACCATCTAGAAACTTCAGCAATTCAATTAGCACTAATTGAAATGGTAACTGATAATGTCAGCTCAAACGCGGAAAACAAATGAGCCTTAAATCTGAACAGTTCCTTTATCTCCAGAATTTAAATTTATATCCTGGAAATGCTTATTGACACACAAATGCATTTGTTGGCAACATCATTGGAAAAATTACTGGAATTATATAAAATAAAATGGGAGGAAGTATAAGACTGGAAGAAGTTGTGAATGTATAACTCTGCCCTGGTAGGAAGGAAAGTAAAATATCCAGATGCTATTTGTAATTTCAAGACAGGATTCATTTGCCCTACTTTTAGATGTTTATAACGTAAGCTTCTACTTGTAAACCAAGATTTCGATTCAGGTGTCTAGTAATTGGCACCTAGTGCCATTTTTGATGACTCAGGAAATTCTGTCTGGTGTCCAGCTGCTGCTCCAGAAGGTCACAGATGTTCTGTGAATCCTGTATCATTTTTGCCAGCTACACATGCATGTTTGGGATGCCATGTAGTATCTCAAATGGCAGTAGACACCAAGGTTGAGGCAAATGAATCATGCCCATGGTGTTGACTCCTTTTAGGGGAGTGGAGATCTTTATTTAAGGAACCAGCTTCCCAGCTTCTGGCTGTAATGGTGAGGGGTTGCCCACGTGTAGGTAAGCAGCACCATTTGAGGTGCCTTAGGATACCTGGCCTGGCCTCCAGCTGCCCTAGGAGGTCACAGTCTCCCATAACTGGCATCCCTCAGCAAATACCCGAGACAACCCAGGACACCTCAAATGGCACAGGACACCTATGTGTACAGCGGAAATGAGCCCATGTATTTCTGAATTTGGAGCTATATCTCACCTTTACTGTTAGGTGAAGTAAATTCTGCCATGTATGTCCTTACTTAGGAGCATCTTCTAGATGTATTCTGTGATTCAATACCAGGAATCTATGCAAAAGAGTGGACATCAGTTTTCTGTACTGTGGATACAGCACTCCCACTCAGCTTTGAAATTGAGCATGGATGAATGAGAATGGTACGAGTACATGTGCATCTCAGCAGTTTGAGACTCTAACCTTAACCTCTAACCTTGCCTTAGAGAGTTATTTAAGCAGCTGACTTGGTTGGATTATTGATGTAAATCTGTCTTTGGACTATCCATCCTGAGATATCATGGCAAACTTAAACACTCAAACAAAACAAATAAATAAGGACACAGAGAACTTAGGGCCAAATCTTCAGCTAAAGGAAATTCAACAGAACTATGCACCTGGCTAAGAATCTGTCCTTTTCTTGGAAAATTTTCTAGCAGAAAATCCATTTGCACAATTACTGGGGGGATGTACATATACATGACACCTGGTGTGTTTCAGAAGGAAGCCATAGGACTAATGAGTTTCATAAATTTGTAATTTATTGAGGCTGTGGTCCAGAAACACACTTAAGCATCTGAGTATCTTTCATCATTGCTGTGAAAGGGAATAGTTCTGCAGTCACGCAAGAGCTTAAATATCTTATTCTTGTTTGTCAGAAAACTACTTTGGCTGATCTATTAAGCTGCTCTACCCAGCTGGAAAACACTCTGCACTTTCATGTCCTATGCCATTCCACTGATCTGTTTATTTTGCTCATTAATGAGAATGCTTTCAGAGTGGTTTAGGTATAATCAAAATATTATGATCTCCCCACCTTCAAGGTCTGGCAGAGCATAAAGCATAGACCAGTATAGCTGACCAGCCAAAGAACAGATTATCTGTGATAGATAGATAGATAGATAGATAGATAGATAGATAGATAGATAGATATAAATAGATAGAGTCAGGTTCCTGTTGCAAAACAATTCCCTGCCTGTGTGAGTGGGAGGAGGGAATGCGTTAGAGAAATAAACCTGCAGAGAAAATAGGATATTATTTGTAAACACAAAATGCTCATCTAGGAGTTGCACAACCTAATCACTTCCTATGAATGCCATTTGAAAAACTACTAATATACACAAAATAAACTTTTAAATGAGTATTTAATGATAAAATGACAACACATTTCCTAAGTGAGTCCAGCTTCAGAGAATATCAAAGCTTACCAAAGGTGCCAATATATGAATGGGAAAAAACATGTGTTAAATTTTTTTGAGATGGCAGAAGCTTCAGACATGAACTTTATCTTGATTCATTAATCACATTGGCAGTGAATAGTTCTATATTTTCCGCATAACAATGGATATGATTTTTTCTGGTGGATATTAACTGCAAGTATACAGAGTGTTATGTGTGTATTACAGATCTTTATAATCAAATCACCATAACACACTGAAGGAGTCTAAATACGAGCAGTGCCATATAAAAATAAATGAAAGCCTAGTGTATTTTCATATAGTTCCTCCTCTGGAGGCAAGTAGGAAATTAAGTGATTTAGTGAATGACAATGGAAAGACAAAGCACTGCAGTAAACTCAGTCCTGCTGTTATTACAGGATAATACACACAACCCATTGGTGACCTAATCTGTCGTTGTCTGGAGCCATATTTAGTATGTGGAGGCTCCATCCTCACACTGCATTCATTACTTCTGTTTCACACTAAAGCAGCTCCATTGCTTTCACTAAATGGAGCATGTCATTTTCTTAAACAAGTTCCTGACCGTAAAAAAACAAGTACACATAGACCATAGCGTGAGGAAAACAGCTTCCTCTTCTGATTTGTGCCTTTGATTTCACAAGCCCTATTTCTGTCAATAATCACATTTAGAGCACATCCGTCTTAATTCCCTGAAGCACTGCATTTATATGAGTGAACAAACTCCTGCTATCACAACAGAGTCTTGACTTGGCTCCACGATTAAGCTGATGTAACACACTTGACCACAGCTCTTGAGAAAATACAGCAGGTAGATTGTGTTTGGGCTGGGAATCTGGGATCCATGAGCTCATGTTTCAGGCTCAGATAGCAAAGCTGGAAACGTGAAGTTTTCTGCTATCAATCCAAGCAAGTTCTTTGGGACCTGGCTATCCCTGAGGTTTGTCTCCTGGAGCTGTGACACAGAACTTAGCCTCTCTCAAAGTTTCAAGAAATGCCAGGACTCAGGACTTAGAGGTGCAGGTACCTTGGGATCCCAGAGCTCCTACCACAATTCAGTGTTACAAGAAATGACCAGAGACTTCACTGGCACATTCGTGTGTTCTCATTCTCCAGTTACCAACACTAGGTTTCTCTTTTGCATACTGAATTTCCTGCTGGGGCTATTTGCTTGAATTTCCTTTCTAGAAAAACCTGGGCACAAACAGGAAGTTGTGAAATACCTCAGCTTCTGGTAGATTGGCAGAGTTGCTATGTTAAGTCTAAATTGTAAATCTAAAATTTTCTGATGTATTAAAATAGGGCTAAAAGGGTTTGTGTTTAGTAGTCTATATTAAAAAGAAAAAAAGAGAAAAATGAAAAAAAATGAAGTTTTCCTATTTCTAGTTATAAAAACAATTTTGCTACAACTACATAGTTTTCATTATAGATCTTGATTCAATCAGCATCATAGTTATCACTAATTGGCATATCATGCTATAACTGTTATTTCCTGCTAACTATTAGGAATTTTGAAAATATGCTTATCTCTTTCTTTGTGTCCAAACAAGTTTCATCAGCCACAGAAGCATTTGTATCAGATATATGGAGATGAAATCCATTCGGTCTGAGTGTCAGGAGGAGATGGTGTTGAACAGATTCCTCAAATTAATTGAATGTTTGCAGCAACATTCACATCCCACAGTGGGTTCCTCCAAAAGATGGCCCTTTCTTCACTCCCGAGGAACAAGTTTCATACTGCCCTACAGATGTGAATTAAATTGATGTGGAAGTAATTAAGATTCCTCCATGTATTTTAGAAAGAGTTGGATTAGAAGTATGATCCATCTCTGCTCTGATTTCACAGCATGTAGAATCACCAATATGAGCAGTAATGGGTACAAATCACAATGTCTCACTGAAAACAGTCCAGATGATTGAATAAAACTCAACCTTACTCACTTGTGCATCTTTACCCAGTCTCTTCTGGGATGAATTTGTTGTGTGTGCATTATAGATGCATAAGAAAGGCAATTCAGATAAATGGCCATACTTTAATGGTTGTATGAAGTGTATGCAAAATAAAAATAAAATCTGTTACTGCTAATCCTGCATTTAACTGAAGTAACTGAAACATGGAACCAGGGTTAGGAGAGGAATATACAGCAGAAAATAAAATATGTCAATATATATGCATTTAAATGTAGAAAAGGGTAGAAACATATGGTTAATAAAGACAATGTGACATTCCTCTCTCTCTACTTCAGAGTAAATAAAACAACCCTACTTTCTTTCCAAGAAATCAATCAAACTGCACCACAAGTACAATGACAAACCTATTGTTTCTTATGGCTTTCAGAATGAATGTGAAATTATGTGTGTTTTGCTTGGCACAACAGAATCTTCTCTTCGAATCCCACCAACCAGGTCCCAAGCCTCATCTTTCTCTGTCACAATACCCTGCAAATCATTATTTTTCAGTGAAAGGGTCTCTCTGAAATCTTTCCTGCACTTCTCATTCCAGACATCTGCAGGCATGTTGTATATTTTTTGGAGTATGAGGAAGCGCTGTCTGTTTTCAGCTCCCTTGCTGTCTATACCCAGCTGCCACTAGTCTTTTTAGAGAGAAGTTGGAATATTGCCCTTATCATCCTTCTCCTTCTGAGTTTAAAATGCATATAAAGATATGTGAGAGTATATCACCTAGGGTATACAAAAGCTAATATTAACAGATTATATACTGTCCAGAAATAAGGTGTCCTCTATGTTTGATCTCCCCACACTGCAGCCTTCTGTTAGGAAGCAGCAGGAGTGGCTGCTCCACAAGAGGAGAGCCAGGAGCTGTAGTGATGGACTGGAGTGGTTGTCTCACCAACAAGGGGTACAGTCCCACAGTGCCGAGTAGGTCTGAGGACAGTAACCAGGGTCAGCCAAATAGTCCAGTGATCATCTGGGAAGTCTTCTGTGATGAGACAGACCAGAGGTCAAGCTAGGAAGTCAAGTCAGCAAAGGAAGATCAGGATCAGCAAGGGAGGCATGGGAATGTCTATAGTGAAGCCCAGGCAAGGACCAACACCAAGGACATGGCTGAAGTGCAGCTCCTGGGGTAAGGAAGCAACAGGTGAGTCTTCTCAGTGGTTTCTCACGCAGTTTGCTGAGTTTATGAAGGTTTGATCCAAGGTTACATGGCTTCACCATATCAAAGTTGACCTTGAACACAGGCAGCTAAACCCCTAGGAGGGAGGAAAAGGGTTGCTGACCCTGTTGATACACTTGAACCCTTGACAACTTCTCAATCACCATGCTCTTTCCTTATCTTTCAAAATGTCCTTCTCAGAGTGCCCCCCGGACACTGGCTGGCAAAAGCTCACAAAGCACATAGGTGACCATCGGTCCTGCACAGCTCAGTGGCTGTGGATCAGCTCTACAAGCTGTGTTGCAGGCTTTTCTGGATCTTTTCATATACCTACAGTGATGGTACAGAGAAACTGAGATTTGGCTCTGTGAGTCATGCTCAGGTGACTTAATATGGCACTTAGGATGGGCTCCAGCAACTATTGTGCTATCAAAGCTCAAAAGTCAATGCAGGCAGAATTCCCTTATTTCCAGAGGTGTCAGATCTTATACAGTTAGAGCAGAAGGACAGGATCTGTTACTGAACTGCTTATCATAAGTGATCCAGTTACCAATCATTTGTGATTGTGTTGGAATTCCATGCCGTTGCAAATTCTTACCTCTATTTTAATGGGTAATTTAGACACATCCATGTGGAACCAAACAGTGGAATTCATTGCTGTAAATATTCGTGTAAAAACCTAATACAATACCTAGTTCAAAACATAATACAATTATTACATGAATAGGAAACAAAGGCCAGTGTGGATCCATAAAAAGTCTTCCAATTTCAACATTTGTGTGCTCTAATCAACATTCAGGCAAATGAAGTGAGATCTACCCAGTGATTATTCACACCCAGTCTGTCCTTTTTAAAACATTTCTTTTTGTCCAGTTTAGTAGTAAATATGTGTTTAAACCATCAGTATTGCTTTTATGCACGGTAGTCATGCTCCTGATTTCTCTGCTCAGCTTCAGCCATATGTAGAAATAAACAATACAGAACGGGACTTTTCAATGTAATTCATCAGCCACTTACATATGCTACAATAAAATAATACTAACCATTAAGAAAAAGGACTGTTTACAGTAATGGTGGATAAGTGTTGAACTCCTGCAGTAGATTTTGTGAGACAGTGAGTTCTGGAAGAGAAACTCTTGAGATTTTATGGTTTGGGTGGTTTTTTTTTGTTTGTTTTTGGTTTTTTTTTTGTTTGTTTGTTTGTTTGTTTGTTTGTTTGTTTTTTAAATTTAGTATAGGAGCTGTGGATGAAGTTGTTTCACTTGGATGAGTCTCCTAGTGCTTTAAAATGATATTTGATGTCACAATATGTTTGTTTCAACTATATTAATTGTACGCAAACATTTCTGTTTGGTCACATTGGAAAAATAAGATTGCTGGGAGTCTTCTGTATGCTCATTTCTTCTTTCAATTTCTCATTTGCTTGAGGCAAATGATTTTCCAAGAACCTTGTCTGTAATTAAAGATGCAATAATTCATCCCAGAAAAAGCAATAACACCATCCAACGGTATCACTTTCCCACTTCTTAATTAACATTCTGTACTTTTGTTATTCATTGACAGTAACCAATGTACACATACTTCTGTGTAATTATACCGCAGGTTCATTAGGGTCTGTGCATATATATATATACATGTGTGTGTGTTTGCCATTTGAAACTCACATCCATCTAAGCCTGACAAGTCAGTTCAGTGAAATGAAACTAGTCTTAGAAAATGAAACATAGCAAACTATGTGTAAAAGCAATTGAACATATTAGGGAAATTGGACTTTATGGAGACCATTATCTTTCCACAGTAATTGCAGAACACAAATGTTCATAATATAAATATGGGAAAAGTACAGTAACAACTGAGATACTAATTATTGTGTAGACAATGTTTAAATTCTGCTCCTAATATTACTCAATGTAAATTGCAGTTAGTTTGAACTAGTGTTATGCTGGGATGTTGTAATGGGAATTAACATGACTTTTTAGCAGAAAAGTTTCTGCAATCAACAACAGAAAGCAAAAGCGTGAAGTTTAATGACTATGGCCTAGAGTTCATGAGCAATGCCTAATTTAAAATGTCCTGTTCAGCAGCTGCATCTGTCAGTGCACATCTTTAACAAAAATCTGTAGAGGCTCTTAGGACCAGATACAGTTTGCCTTAATTTAAACTTTGAACTGAGACATTTAAGAAAGAAATGTGGTCATGGTAGACTCATCATAAGAGTTAATGAGGACAGATAGACATGTGTAGAGGGAGAATTAGTTGTTAAGTAGATTGAAAATACCCTGGTGTGTACATGGAGTTGAAACACCCTCTGAAATTCATAATTTTCTATTGCTTATTGACCAGTACGTGAGGTGGAGTGGAAGGAATCCAACCTCCAGAGTACTTCTGCCTAATCAGACATCTTCCCCAGCTTAAATATTTCAGCAACTGTGTCAATTCAGAATTGTGTTTATGTTTTCTGGCAAGCAGGCAGTTTGGATCATGCTCCCTCCTCAGTCTGGAAAATTGCAGCTCATTTCTCCGAAAAGTGACCTAATCACCTATAACTGAGATTGCAAGCAATTGCTATCTAGTCCTCCTCCTAAGACTATATCACTGTGCAGAGACTAATGCAGGAGAGGAAAAAAAAAAAAAAAAAGAAAAAAAAAAAGACAAAAAACACCAGAAATATTAAAAAAGACTGATTTTACCCTAGCTATAACAGCATCAACCTGGATTGGGGACAATGCCTTGAAGTCAAAACCAAAACCAGGAGTTTCAAGTGTCTTGTTGTCTCATTGCCACCCAACCACTGATCTTTTAAACCGATTTCCTTTATGGGTCTAGCACTTAAATATCCAGTTGGGACTGGATATTCACATGGTACAGGAAAGACTGGGAAAAAGTCATTACCTAGGTCCTGTTGCATCAAGGACAGTGTGGAAAAAGCTATGAAAAATATCTTTGGAGACATCTCTTAGGTGTATTACAGTTCAGGTGTGATGGATTCCTCTAAATCTATCCAGGCAGTTGACAAAATTCAATCTTCAAATCAATCTTTGTGTTCTTATGTCATTGTCTTGCTCTAAGAAAAAAAAAAAAAATCTTTCTAAGCTGCATTTTGTCACTTTTATATGGGCCTTTTACTATTAAAATTTCAGTAACATTTATAAAGTAATATTATATGTGTTTTAAAGTGGTCAGAAGCACAGAAAGGTGTCCTGTGCCTAAATCCAGAAATTTAATAGTCTAGTTAATAATAAAAAGAGGGAAGAAACATGATAGATAAATTTCAGCAGTACTGTGTGAGGTCCCATTGTCAAATTACAGGGAAATGTGAGAATAAAAACCCAAACCAAACCAAAACCAAACAACAAAAAAATACAACCAAAAAATCGAGGACTGCCTAGGAACTTTTCATTCAGAGCAGGACCTTGACGTGTAACCAGTTATAACCTTCCTGTGAAAAACAGAAACAAAACAGATTTCACTTTAGACACTTTCCAGGATATGCCAGGTGCTGTAAGCTATCCCCACAAAACAGTAAGGAATGCGAGAGCAGGATGATCCTAATAAAGAATTTAAGTTTTTAAGTTTTATGAATTGCTGCTCTGTTACTGAAATCAGAGTTTTTAGGTAAACATACCCTTTTTAGTTTCAAACCTTTTTTTTTTTTTTTTTTAATGAAGTTGATTCTGAATAATGTTGAAGCTCCTAAGACATCTCTGTCCTTTAGGGTAGTGATTTTTAAGAGCAGGAAACTGAAACGCTTTCAAAGTAATCAGAACACTTTCACATATTCCCCAGGGTTTCTAAGAAATATCTTGACCAAGTTGAATGACCTACTCTGAGTGCTGGTAATTCATGGATCTAAAGAGAAGACTGTTAGGTAGTAGCTAATATTAGCCAAAAAAGCTCTGTGGCATCCTTATATTTGAACCTTGAGTGTCCCAAGAGAGTTTCTAACATCTGCCTAGAATTCTGACAAGGTGAACTCTACCAAATGCTTGGTCAGCTTTTGTAAAATGAATCATGACATGATGGTAAACTAAGTATTCCACTTCCACAGCTTTATGTGCAGAGCAGAGTTCAACTATAAATCTATCATCTCTTTCCAGATACTTAACATTTATTTTTCCTTCTGTAATCAAGAATTATATTAGTAGTAAAGAAAGCCCAGTTTACTGTGTTGTTATTCCATGGCATCCTACTGATGTGAAACACAAGCAAGGAAGCAAGCAAGGTTTTACTGTCTAATACAAGACATCCAACATCCTTTTATAACATCTCCGTGTACATACATTTCAGTTGTATAAACCTACCTTTTAAAACTACTTCTGTAATGAGACTGGAGTGTAATACTCAACAGAAAACATAATTAAATCTGAGTAAAATTCATGTCTGATTATGCTGCCTTTCAAAAAAATCATTGCCATGATATGCTTCGGGGAATCTCTTCAAGCCTTTTCAGTCTATGTGAATATAAACTCTAGATGTTAGAATAATAAACAGTTAATTAACTGGTCCTTCAGCATGGTAGCTAGTGGATACTAAAATAATATGGAATTCTCACATGTCATATTATCAGTGGTAGGGGTTTTTTTTGAGGGGGCTGGGTTTTGTGTTTTGTTTTGTTTTCTAAAGGAGAACATGGTGAATATTGTGAAAGCAAATTCAAAAATATAGAAGCATGGATATTGTATGGACAGTCTATTGTCCATAGTATTTAATTCATGCTTGGCTCACAGAATTACTCAGAAACTGTAGAAACTGTTTGCCCTGAAGATTTTTTAGATGAGTAAGAAATCACTAGGTGGAATTCAGAAGAGTGTTCATACAGTATGTATATTTTTCAAGCCACCATTCATATGAAGTTTTTACTAGGACAATTTTTGAAGACAAAGGAATTTAAAAAAAAAAGTAGATTTTTAATTGCTTCTAAACACTGTTAAAATCAGGGGCATTGTATTTTTAATCTACATTGAGGTTCAGTTTGAGCTCTTCAAGCTTCAACACTAAAAATTATGCATGCAGTCTCAGTCAGCAGGGTAGGCTCATTCAATAGCTCAGAAAAACAAATGGGGACCTCCACTGGGACATTCATCTTGTGATATCAAAGCCTGTCTTCAGATAGATCAAATCATCTTCTAGAACTGCCTGTATCTTTGGACTGAAGAAAAAGGAAGGTCTAGTGATTAATTTAGTCCAGATATCTATTTTAAGTCATGGAAGTATTGACAAAATGGATCCCACCCTGAATGAGAAAAGAAAGATTTCTAAACTTCTTTGTGTGTTTCAGTTCAGAAGTTTGAATACTGTACATATAAATTAGATATACCTGTAAACATTCTGGATTGCAACACAGAGATATTAAAGTCCTTATTACTATGTATAACACAGGATGTGTGCTCATATTTTTGGGATGCTATTCTGAAGATTAAATCCCACACACAGCTATGATATGCACTTATCTTAAGCATCTCAGTAATCTCAGTGAGGTCAAAATGAAATGTGACTTCACACTTAGACTCACAGAACCACAGAACTGTCGAGATTGGAAGGGACCTCAGTTGACCACCATGTCTACCCGCTCTGCTCAAAGCAGGGTAAACTAGAGCAGGTTGTTCAAGGTTGTGTCCAGTCCAGTTTTGAATATTTATAAGAATGAGGACTCTATAGCCTCTCTGGGCAACCTTAAATATCTATTGTTTAGTTTGATATGTTCCTTAATCTTATTATTTTAATGCAATTTTGCAGGAATAACTACTTCTTTGTTAATTATATTCAGAGATATGGCTGCAGCTACTGCAGATATATCTAAGTTAGTTTTAAACTACCTACTTTGGATTTTGGTAGCAATGCAATAGCAACAGCAAAGGTGCTGTTGGAATGAAATATTTTTGCTTTTGCTTGGTTTCTGCAATCCTGACCTCTTCTGCACTACAGAAGCAAGGTTCATTAATAACAGTAGGCATTGACAAAGTATTAGAAATCTTTCCATACTAACAGAATTCAGCCACTAATGGAAATGTAGCAAAAATTGTAATGTTTATTGTTCTGTTTTGAGAGCTAAATCCTGCATGTGTTGCTTTTTTATAGGCATATTTTTGAGAAAAACACGCTACATTGGTGAACTCACTGAGCAGCCCAAATGAAAGATGTTAGAGGAAATCTATCAGTCCTTAGTCTGCACATTCATACTCTCTGACAAACTGCAATCTCTTCCTCAGCATGACTCTCCTCCTCTGTGAAACATAACAAGTATCCAGCTATTCCAAATCCAAATATCCACTTTCCTGTGAGCTCCTTACCCAGCACTTAGTTGATTGCTGTCAATTGACTGTGCTGCTGAGTTCCCCTGAGTTTTCTTGAGCAGGAGTAGCCAGACAATTATTTTCATTATATGATCATGTGTAGAGAGGAAAAGTAAGAGTAAAAATGACTTATGAAAAAAGAAAAGTCAAAAAGGAGGTGCATTAAAATTAAGGAGAGAAAAAACAAGATTCATTTAATGGAGTGATAACAGATATTCAAAGTGATCTAGTAAAGTTGAGCTCCCTTTGTAGTCAGTGGAGAGCATTAGGTGTTTTTAAAGTTCAATTCAGTCTAAAGCAAATACTTGACACAGGTTAGATAAATGATATCAAAAAAATATTTAGAAATGGAGCCCAGGGTGACTAGCTCAGCTATTGAAACTATTAATGTAAATGCATAGAGTTAGGTGAGACAAATCCCACCCTAACAGTCTGCAAGAGGATGTCTTTTCCAATTCTCTTTTTCTGTCTGTCTCTCTCTCTTTCTGGGGTGAGATCGAATTTATGGGTGATCTGGGTTGTTGTTTCATTTTTATTTTATTTTTTTTCCTTTTGGAAGCTTTTAGATGCATTGTCACAGGAAAGGAAGTTACAACTGCAGCAAAAACCTTTTGGTGTATAAAGAGCCTAGGAATGTTTAGGCCTCAAAACACCCTTAACAGCATCAAAAACAATGGTTTGCTTTTGTTTCCTAGGATTAAAAGGAGAATTACTTTTATTTTGTTACGTAGAACTAGAACCAGATTTTTGGTTAATCCAAAAAACCAGATTTTTTTGGGTTAATCGTCTCAATTATCTGTATTGACTTTTTCCAAAGGAAATAACTAGCAAACCATGCTGTACTGTGGATCATATGATAGAATCACAGGTTCATAGAATGGTTTGGGTGGGAAGGCACCTCCAAGATCATGTAGTTCCAACCCCCCTGCCATGGGCAGGGACACCCTCCACTAGACCAGGTATCCTCTATCATTAGTTCCCATTCCTTGAACAGAGGGAAACTATATGTGGAGATAAAGACCATGCTGTGTTACCACTGTGCAGGGACACCATGAGCAAAGAAAATGCCTGAAGGAACCTGTATCCCAGCCTCACTGCACTTGAACGGTAGCAGGGCAATGAACCCAATTTTACCCGCAAGTATATGGGGCAACAAAAACTAGCTTTGGTTCAAAGATCATAGATTTCCCACGCCCTAGGTGATGGAAAGGCTTATCTAAAGAGTAGAGGAGAGTCAACTTTAAGTTGACTTTTGGAGGATTCAGTTTTTCCCTGTTAAGTCATCCTAGGACTAGGGTTCTTCAATAAATTTAACCTCTGTGAAATATGTAGCATCCTACTTTGAGGACCAAAGGAGTATTTCCCATTTTCAGGATCAATTAAGTGTTATGAAACAAGCAAGAAAGGAAAGCTACATGCAGAAAAGGATGCATGTCATGTTACTACTACTTCTGGGCAAAGGGGTAGGTGAGCAATAAAGCTGTAATCCAGTAATGATGCTGAGACATGGCAAAGCACTAGCTAGTTCTCCCTCAAACGAGGTTATTTCATAAGGTAGATAGACTTTATTAAGAATAGAAAATAATATTTTTTTCCTCTTTAACTTTGTAAGTGCTCATCTTAAAGTCTTTCAAAAACTGTTCTTCCAAATCTGCTTGCTGAGAACTACACAAAACCATATATACTGTGTTAACAAGCCATCTGACCTTTTTAAAATATGTGCTTATGTAGTCTAATAATATAAAAGAAGGGGATTCAAATACAAATGATGGACTGTTTTATATCTATGCAGAGAGAAAATCCAGTCATTAGGGATGGAGGATATGGGGAAAGACACAAGGCTGTGTAGGTCTGGATTAGAAAAGAGTTTCCAATTACTTCTGTGTTTGGTGCTGTGGAATTTATTAGCTTTGTTCTTGTAAAGTCCTAGGAGAGCTGGTGGGGAAGAAATATAAAACTGTTTGAACCCACAGCAATACCAAGTGCACAGGATTAAACTAAAACCTTTAAAAAGTTCCTATCAAGCAGAGTCTATGAAACATATAACTCTGATCTATCCTTTCCTGGGTAAAAATTCAGTGAAAGGAAAAAAAAATGATGCAGTGTGTAAGTACAGAAGGTTTACAATTTTCCCTTCTGTATTTGACATTTAAATTGGATGGACATGGGCCAAGGACTAGAAGAGTAAAAGTTACATGGGACAACTTAATATGTACAGAGCTTTGTGTTCATGCTTGCTTGCATAGCTCCTGCTGTTGTTATAGAAAGCTCTGGATAATCTAAGACTCATGTACCTTAGCAATCCGTACTGTAGAGATGTTTACTAAAACAAAATAATAATTTTTTTCTAGTAATGGCTTTTCTAAATGCCATTTTCTTGCCATAGCAAAATTACTTGAAAGATCTGTTTTGTGCTGTAACTTCAGACCAAAGAAACATAGAGATATATATACACACACTTTTCTTATTTTCTTTCCTTTCTGTACAACTATATTATTTAAATTCCTTAAAACCAATACTCCAACTGTCTGCTTAATATGGCATTTCCATATTCTATATCCATTACTGAAATAAAAATATTATGTGGTTCTTTTGCTGACCACAAGCTGAATCTCAGTTTACCATCATAAAGGCTTGTTAATACTTTGCTATTATGAAGTTGAAAATATCCTCCGTTTTATGAACTGGACTACCTATGGTTGGATCCATTGTCCATTTTCGGGTTTTGTCTTCTTCCTAGGTTTACACCTTCCTACTCCAGTATTACCAGGTGGTTTTGTAGTGTGCTTCTGATCATATGGCTGAGTGTATGTATGAGTATGTGTGCATGTTCATTCTCCAATTATAACGGTAATAAGTACTGTGATCACGGTTAGATTTGTACAAAAGAAACACCTAGCAAAGAGAGAAACATTTTATCTCTCTTTCTTCACCCAAACAGGAAGAATTTCTGTTCTTTCTGAAAAGAAAGCAAAGATCCTAATTTGAAAACTGACTGCTTGGGGTGGGATTCAGCCACAAATTCAGACACCTAACTGGAGGGTTACAGCAAGTTCTATATGTGAGTGAGTTATCTAAGCCACTGTTGAAGTCTATGAAGATCTAGTCAATACGGTCAAGAGAGCTGAAGAGGCAGAGATGTCACACTAGCGTTAGCACATGGTCAGCTCCACAGCTCTCTGGGTCAGTTGACTTTGCTGACTATAAGTAGATTTCAGTTTCTTGAAAATGAATGTTTAATGCCATATCAGGCAGGATAAGGTATCCAAGATAAGTGCATAGAGCTTGCAGATAGGACACAGAATCTCTGAGATCAGTACCCTTCTTGACTGACAGCTGGGGATGAGAGGGAAATGTTAAAGTAATTAAAATAATGCTATGTCTCTGTGTTTAGGCAGCTGAATTTCTCCTTAGAGTTGAACTGACTGATAGAAGTGTAGATATCTAGAGTGCATGAAGGAAGGTAAATGTAGGGATCTGAAAAATCTGGAGCTGAATCCCACCTCTTGGGCTCACATTGATTGCATAGTCATAGATATTTACCATCATTTGACATATCCTAAAATATGCTCGTTATAGGGCTGGAGTTACAATACATGATTTATTGGCAACTCTTCACCTTTCTAGAGCTGTCTGGAGGTTAGATGGGCTGACCTTAGAGTGTGTCTAATGGCATTAGACGCATGTGCCAGCAGCTGAAATGAGCCTCATATGGTGAAATTCCTGGGGCAAGACTCAATTATGGTATCATGATATCTCTATTGCTGGGAGAGATGCATGTGGACATCAGGCCCAATTAGATGATCGCTGAAGATACCTTCTTGCTGAGTGCTCCATGCTTTGGCTATCAAAAAAGTCTTTGAATATTGTTAAAGGGAAAAACACAGACATAGAGAAGACCAGACACACTGCCTGATTCTGTACATTCATTTAGCACCTCTTGCTTGTTTTCACTCCTTTTCTTTTACCCCTCCATAGAATTGAGCTGGAGAAGACACTGAACTGCTTTGTCTTTGACTCCTGGGATTGTCATGTGCATCTTTGAAAGGAGACTACATTGAGAAATGAATGGAAAATAAGTACTACATTAGGTAAGACAGTTCTCCACTAGTCCTGGATTTCCTTATTGAAACATGTAATACATTCTTACATTAGGCTGACTTTACCAATATTTTTCATGCATCTTTGCTCCCTTTCTCCGCTAAGTCCATGTTCATAGAAATTAGTCTGTTGGTCTGAAAAAGCCAATGGAAATAGTCTTAATAGGTAAAGGTTATCATTGAACTGTCTTCTGGGAAATTATTTTCTTGAGTTCTCATGGTTGTCTGTGGTAATGTGCCAGAGTGTCTGGTGCATTTGGGAATTCAGGTATTAAGAATTTGTGTCAAAATTCCAAACAAAATTCCTCATTTTAAGTCATGTGCATTTCATATACAAAATAATTATTTTTATTTTTCAATGGCTTTACATTTTTTGGAGAAAATATATTCTTCAAAGATGGATAGTAGCACCTATTCCAAGTGCAAGTTTGATCTGATACTACTGGGAAATATGAACTTTCCCTCCCTTTTGCCTCATTGGAAGCTTCTGCAAATCCTGCTCTCTGAGAGAAATTTATTTGGGAATTGTGGCTTGGTATATATTAATCTAGGTTCTTGTTAGTGCTCTATGGGGCCCAATCACTGTCAGGTCTGATAAGTGTCCTTGTTATTTGCAGTGGCTATGTACATAATCTTTTTTCACCTGGGGTAAAGATAACATTATTTATTGCTGTTTCTAAAGTATTCTAGGTGCTCAGAGTTAAGTCATGAAAAAACAAAACATGAGAAATCTTGAAATTCTGCCAATATGTGTCTGTTTCATAGTGAGAGATGAGACAAAAAAAAAGATCAAAAACTCACGCTTCATTTTTTTTCTACAATTCCATAATATTCTGTTTCTTTTAGAACAATCCTTAACTCTGTGTCCCAAATGTGCTATGTACTCAGTGCTACATGGGTGCACATGTGTTGCTCTAATTTTCATTTCAAACTGTTTATATTGACAATTATATTCTAATTAACAGAAATCCTGTTAAGCAAAATGGAGCCACTTTTCTATCCCTCCTTGATGTTTTTTTTCCCCCCAGTAGCATGACCTGATTTCCTACACCAGACTGAGCAATATCAAAGTCCAGAAATCATCTCATTTTCCTTTGGTCACCCTTAAAATCTGATTCGGCTGAAATAAAATTGGTAATCATTAAGTATCCAGTCTACTGAATGTACACCCAGTCGTGCTGATCACTGCTCTACTTTCCTGTTCCTGGCTTTTACCTTGAGTTTGCTGTAGTGACAACCCTCCTATCACTTGTAACAGTGCTTGTTTGATCCCATCTGTCATCAGGTTTCCAGAAGCCTGCTTAAGTAAATCACAATGCTTTTCACCTTTTGCACCCATTGTATTGGTTATATAAGTGACAGAAGTGAAACTGAAGCATAACCAGGAAAAATCAGCTCAGTCCATTTAACAGCAAGTGAGGGAAATTCCCAGAAACAGAGGAGAATTAGTCGTGTCCCAGTGTTTCCTGCACTATGTTGATGACATGTCCTCCCAGAGTTTTCATATATATTTGCTTGCCTTATTTCATAGAATCATAAAATCATAGAATCACAGAATGGTTTGGGTTGGAAGGGACCTCAAAGACCATCTAGGTCCATCTCCCTGCCATGGGCAGGGACACCCTCCACTAGCCCAGGTTGCCCAAAGCCCCATCCAACCTGGTCTTGAACACTTCCAGGGAGGGAACGTCTACAATCTCACTGGGCAACCTGTTCCAGTGTCTCACCACCCTCACGGGGATGAATTTCTTCCTAATATCTAATCTAAATCTACCATTCTTCAGCTTAAAGCCATCCCCCCTTGTCCTATCACTCCATTCTCTTGTAAACAGTCCCTCTCCAGATTTCTTGTAGGCTCTCTTCAGGTACTGGAAGGCTGCAACAAGGTCTCCCTGGAGCCTTCTCTTTCCAAAGCTGAACAACCCCAACTCTCTCAACCTGTCTTCATAGGAGAGGTGCTCCAAGTCCTCTGATCTTTATGGCCTCCTCTGGACTTGCTCCAACAGCTCCATGTCCTGCTTATGTTGCGGGGCCCCAGATCTGAATGCAGTACTCCAGATGGGGTCTCATGAGAGTGGAGTAGAAGAGGAAGGTCCTTCACCTGCTGGTCATGCTTCTTTTGATGCAGCCTAGGATATGGTTGTCTTTCTGGGCTATGAGAGCACACTGCCCACTCATGTTGAGCTTCTCATCCACCAACACCCCTAAGTCCTTCTCCTCAGGGCTGCTCTCAATCCATTCTCCCCCCAGCCTGTAGTTGTGCTTGGGATTGGCCCCAATCCATGTGCAGGACCTTGCACTTGGCCTTGTTGAAATTCATGCGGTTCTCATGAGCTCACCTTTCAAGCCTGTCAAGGTTCCTCAGGATGGCATCCCTTCCCTCCAGCGTGTTGACTGTATCACACAGCTTGGTGTTGTTGGCAAACTTGCTGAGGGTGCACTCGATCCCACTGTCCATGTCACTGACAAAGATGTTAAACAGTGCCAGTCCCAATACCAACTACTTTTCACTGATCTTCACTTGGACATTGAGCCATTGACTGACTTACATCCACCTTCATAGAATCATAGAATCACAGATTAGAGAATGATTGAGGTTGGAAGGGACCTCTGGAGGTAATCTTCTCCAACCCCCTTTCTCAAGTAGGGCCACCTAGAGACAGTTGCACAAGACAGTGTCCAGATGGTGTTTTTAATATCTCCAAGGATAGAGATTCCACAACCTCCCTGGGCAACCTATTCCAGTGCTCACTCATCTTCATAATAAAAATAGTGTTTCCTGATGTTCAGAGGGAACCTCTTGTGTTTCAATTAGTGCCCTTTGCCTCTCANGCCAGTCCCAATACCAACTACTTTTCACTGATCTTCACTTGGACATTGAGCCATTGACTGACTTACATCCACCTTCATAGAATCATAGAATCACAGATTAGAGAATGATTGAGGTTGGAAGGGACCTCTGGAGGTAATCTTCTCCAACCCCCTTTCTCAAGTAGGGCCACCTAGAGACAGTTGCACAAGACAGTGTCCAGATGGTGTTTTTAATATCTCCAAGGATAGAGATTCCACAACCTCCCTGGGCAACCTATTCCAGTGCTCACTCATCTTCATAATAAAAATAGTGTTTCCTGATGTTCAGAGGGAACCTCTTGTGTTTCAATTAGTGCCCTTTGCCTCTCATCCTGTCACTGGGTACCACCAAAAAGAGCCTGGCTCCATCCTCCTTGCACCCTTCCTTCAGTTATTTATACACAATGACAAGATCCCCCTGAGCCTTCTTTTCTGCAGGCTAAATATTCCCAGCTCTCTCAGCCTTTCCTCATATGTGAGGTGCTCCTTGTTTTCATATAATTTAAATAAAAAACACAAAGAACTGGAATTCACTATGCATATGCCATGAGATTTTTTTTTTGCTTAAAAATATTTTGCTACATTTGTAGAATAGTGAAACACCAAAGGATAGTAGTTTTTAATTAGTCCAATTCATTTGTCCATTAGACTGTGTGAACAAGCTGAAAAATCATGTTTTAAAAGGTTTAGACAAGGACTGTGCATTACATGATGCCTGTCTCATTTCAACAGAAACCTCTCCTAGAACATCCCTCTGGCTACATCTTGTTCCTCTAGTCATTATGGTTTATAATCTAATATTTCAATACAGGAGGGAAATGCAGTGATTTTTATCCTTAATGTTAAAACACACATGGGATCTGTATTAAGTTCCTTTACTTTTGTAACATGCAGACAGCCTAGGCTTTATTGTTCATTCTGTTTTGTGCTACTAGAAGAAACACTTCACTTGTTGGTGTTTCACTGTGTGTTGATTTTGGTGCTGTTTATTTTCCCCTTCTCACAGTAATGACTACCAAATTTTTAGACAGAACATATAAAGCAGTCTCAGATGTACTTTATAAAAGGAGATCATTGCACAAAGGACTTCAGTGGTAGGACAAACTCAGGCCACTCTCCCACTCATGGGGTACAATGAAATGGGCTTCTCTTTTAGATATTCCCTATTCTACTTCAATAGACATACTTCATATTAGTTTTTTCTTGCCAGAGTATTGAAAATGCTGTTTTTGCTAGAGGCTCTGAAAGGCTAAAGAAAAGATGGGTGTGACCTAAGTGCTTCTTGTACATCAGATAATGAGGTATTTATGTGGGGAGAAAAAAAGAAATTGCACATTCATTGGGTAGAGGTTGCTAGAAATTAAGATGCAGGTATGTGTAGGAGTAGCTTGTTGCCACTGTTTGTGTAAGCTGTGGGAGGAAGAAGAAATCAATAAATCAATCTCAGTCTTGTCTGTGGTCTTTTGTAGGGAGAGAAAAGCTAGCCAGATGCAGCTATAATGCATCCCAGGTACCTCCTACTTTGTGTGTTGGAATTCAAGTTAGACTGTGGTTAAAAGGCAAAATAAAGCATTCCTCCACTAGCAGACATTTAACCACTATATAATAATTTTGTCCCAGAGGGCAGCTTGGCAAAATGCTATTAATAAAGGAGAGTAGCAAAGTGGAGAGCTTCCTGGCACAGCTTCTGAATACTGACTGGTGTTACACAGTTGTAACTGGAGCTGTTCGGAAATGTTGTGGTATGACTCTGTTCCTTCAGAAAGCTAAATCTGAAATCTTCTGGTCACAACATTTGGTGAACATCTTCTACCAAATGCGTGTCTTGACTCCTGGCCATCTGCTCCATCCAGTGGCTGAGGGTTCCAGGCATAGAAGCCTCTGCCAGGGAAACAGTGCGGGAATTGTTGTCGCTGGAAGTGTTGCATCTCCAGGTCTGCGGCAATATGTCGTGAGAAACACCAGGGACAAGAGGGACTCTAGGGACTCCAATGACTGGGATACCCCAACTGGGAAATGTTTAGACACAGGCAACTATGAGCAGTTGGCAAAGGCAGCAGAATAAGGGGAGCTCCAAGGGAAACCCAAAAGCTCAGTGTGCGCTGTGTGTTGTTTTCCCTCTGGACTGCTGGGGAGTGGGAGTAGGTAAGATTGCAGCTAGACAGAAGTTTGTGAACTCTTTTCTGTTTGAAGAGGAGCTTGTACTTCGTGTGCATGTACACCTTTGTAGTTTTAGCAGGATTCTGTTCAGAATAAGGGGCTTATCTGTCATTCAGTCACCACTAAACGTCTTTCAAATGCCTCCAGTTCAAGGCTGTCAAATGTAGCACTAATTTGTGCTGCAGCTATCACTACAGCCTTCCTCCTCAAGTGACATATCCTGATCCCCTAACATGATCAGATTTGTTGGGGGTTAGCAAAAGGGGAAGAAGGCAGAAGATTCAGTCTTCACTCTGCCTCTAACTTGATTGAGCTTTTCTGTCACTGCTACAACAATGCATTTTCTTGCAGTTAGAATGAGGGCAAAATTGTGAAAGAAAGGATAGACAACAAAGTATGCAATGCCATAAATGCACAACTTGATAGAAAAGGCATACCAAGCGCCTCTTTACTTCAGAAGATTTGAATTCATATTTCATTGAAGCTCTCACTCTGACTGCCATTGTTGAGCACTGTATGATATGGGTTTAGAAAGGATCACTGTTTTTTTCTCTGTATTGTATAGGGCAGTGAACTTCCCCCAGTCACTCCTGCATTGTGATTTCTGTATTAGCTACAGCATACGTATCTCTTAAACTTTGTTCATATGTTAAAGATTTCACGTTAGAAATTTTGCCACATCTTTCAGTGAACTATTGGAACGGTTAATTACTTACACTGCTGAAAATGCATGCCTGTGTGAATTTCTAGTCTGAATTTGCCTAGGATTTGCTTCTGGCCATTAGATCTCACACACGCTATTTCTGATCTGTTAAATACATACTGTCAGAAATCTCCCCCTC
Organism: Aramus guarauna; assembly: GCA_013400195.1. Classification (NCBI taxonomy): domain Eukaryota; kingdom Metazoa; phylum Chordata; class Aves; order Gruiformes; family Aramidae; genus Aramus; species Aramus guarauna. Next base: position 396,060 of record VXBL01000140.1, on the reverse strand, counting down.
CACAGAACCTTGAAATACCGGTTCTCAAGACAGCAACATATCAAAGAAAAAGGTCTCTTTAACTGTTTGTGGTACAGGTACCTTATATTCTGAGTCTGAGTTTTTCTCCTACTTTCAATCAGCAGCCTCAAATATATACAGCCAAAGCCGTCCATGAACAACAGCTCTCGTGGGCCTTGTGCCTCACCTGATTTCTACTGCAAGACAGGGGCAAAAAAATAGATGTGAAAATTAGCTCTCTGGACACATTTCTCTCCCCACCTTATCTGCAGAGGGAGCCTGGTGAACTAGGGAGGCTAGGCAGCTTTTAGAAAGCTGAATATAAGTGAGATGGATCCCACTTTACAAGACACAGACTGTTCAAAAGGACAGCTAGTACTTAGATGCCACAGTGATTGGCACTCTCCACTGAAAATATAGGGAACAGGTCCAGTATGCCTAAAACCCTTGCTTTCTGGCTGTCAGATGTGACATTTTAAAGCTCCAGCATTGTACATGCACTACGGAGACCCTTGGGAACCCAGAAATTTCTGACTGCAGCATAACCGAGCGATCCATGAATAACTTGCTGTTACATAGGTTCACTTAACCTTCCAGCCCAGATCTCAGGCCCGTACAGCAGTCAGAGGCCCTTGATTCAGCCAAACAATAGCATCACGGGATGTACCCATGGCATTGTGAGGGATGACCACAACCACTGAGGGATGTGTGCCCACGCATGGCTGGCTAAATGAGAGGGAGACATTGGCACCGGCAGGCTGAGGATCCAGATGTACGCCTACAGCCCTAAGGAGTCTAAGATAGGAACGGAAGGAAGGGGACCCAACGGAACCACAAAACCAGGCAGTGACCTCACAGTGTTTATAGTGGAAAGTTAACGATTTAGGAGAAAAACAAGACGGCAGCCTTATTATGAGCACAGTTTTCAATGTCGTACGTGGTGAACACTAGATATGGTGAGGGGGTCTGTGCTTGCATTTTGTGGCAGAGTTTGGTAATATCTCGATGCGTCTTTCTAAATTGCTCAGAACAAAAAGAAAGAGTTGACCCTGACTCTCTTCTCAAGGATGTCTCCAAGATCAGCCTTCAGTGAAGCATTGTGTACTTGAGAATGACCAGGGATGTCTAGGGCAGGGTGGAGTTCAGAGAATAGCGGGCAGCTGAAAGGCTGAAAGGAAGTGCCTGATTCCAAAGCCCTGGAGAAGCAAGCCAAAAACTCAGTGGAGCCAGGCCATAGCTAGAGCGAATCTGCCTGTTGTCACCACCTGCAACTAATTTAGATTCTGAAGGCCTGCTGGGACCTCAAGGCAACCCATAGCTATGCTTGACCATTTCAGTCAGAGAAAAACTGTCCTTTTGTTGTAGGTGTTTTGCAATTTTTAAAATGAAAACTTCATTGTAAGGCAGTATCCAGAGAGGCAGCATTTTGATTCAGTAGGCTGCAGAATATCATGGACCAAAAATCTAGCAGAGGAGCAGAAGTCCCTACGGATGCAGCTGAATTCTTTGTAGAGATTTCCCTTCTCAGTGGACCAGAGCCTGAAGATACCTATAAACTGATGATTAAGTATCTACGGAAGAGCCAGACATCTGGGTTTTGTTCTCATCCAAGATAAAATATCCTCATTTTAGGTGAGCATCCTGTTTACTTAACTATTGTGTTCAAGTACAAGGGGATAAAAAGAAAGCTGGAGAGGGACTGTTTGCAAGGGCATGTAGTGATAGGACAAGGAGTAGTGGCTTGAAACTGAAAGAGGGGAGATTTAGATTAGATATTAGGAAGAAATTCTTCCCTGTGACGGTGGTGAGGCACTGGCAAAGGTTGCCCAGAGAAGCTGTGGATGCCCCATCCCTGGAAGTGTTCAAGGCCAGGTTGGATGGGGCTGTGGGCAACCTGGTCTAGTGGAGGGTGTCCCTGCCCATGGCAGGGGGTTGGGACTAGATGGGCTTTAAGGTCCCTTCCAACCCAAACCATTCTGTGATTCTATGGTTCTATGAAAATTTCTTCCCCTTCCTTGACTTTCTGAAATGACCTTTTGTGTCTAGTACTAAACAAAGTACTTTCTTTCAGCTTGTCCAAATTTATGACTATTTCTTGACTGAAGAAAGTCCAATTTACAAGCTGCATTAGTTCCCCAAACCCACATACTGAGTGAATAAATAATTTTTGGAGGGAGGGAGAGGAGAGCTGTCCTGCTTTCAAACAAATTGTGGTGACACAGTCAGGCGATTCCCCTCAGAGCAACCTAATTCAGTAGTACTGTGGGTATTCTGTCGGTCAGATAAACTTTTTCTACAGTAACTCAGAATTTAGGTTGTGAGAACACTGTGATTGTTGCTGTACTGTTTTCATGCTGCTGTTTTGTTGGTTCACTATCCTTTTTTCTTTCATTCACAAGTTGTCTGTTATTATATTTAGATAATCAGCGCTCTGGAAGTTTTACAGTCTCTTTATTACATGCAGAGAGTGCTTGTCATAATGGCCTCCTATTTCTAGAATACAGATATTTCTATATAAAGACACCTTTAGCATAGCTGACAAATGTTATTTTCATACTAGTAGCAATGAAAAAAATCAAATTATGATAAAAATAAAACAACCAAGACTTTCCCAAATGAAAAGACAATAAGTTTGCTTTTGTGCTTAGAGACTGCAGATGAGAAACTGGAATCATTAGCAAAGCCCAGTGGCAGTATTGCCCTGCAAATCCAGTTTACTGTGCAGTACTTTAAGGCTGTGGTGTTGGCTACTATAGGAAAAAGATTTATAGCTGAGAGATGGATAATATGATCAGTGTAAGCTGGTTTTATTACTCACCACATACTCCCATACTCTGAAACACAGCACTATAATATTAGGAGGCCTGCTTGGACCAATACTGGACTGCATTTTTTTGTTTATGGTCTGCTCTGTGAGATTTACTGCATGCTCCTGGCTGGAGCTTGGCAGGCTGTAAACACTGGAGTTTAGGCAGAGAATGAATTTTTTTCTCTGCCTGAATCACCGGGACAGGGTGGGTGACCACAAACCCCTGTGTCCGCCCAGCCACGCTGCTGAGTCAGGAGTCGCATCCAGCAGCAGCTCGTGGCCTGGCACATCTGACGGCACGGGCTTACACCTCCCCGTAGTGCTGAGCCTCAGCAAAAAGCTGAAAGAAGGGGACCCAGCTGAAACCACAGGAACAGACTTCTCCAGCCAGCACAAACCCTCTATGTGACACACATGAGGAGGGCAGAAATTACCAGTAGGAACACAGATGCATTAGTTTACTTCAGGCACATACTGTGGGGAAAATGCATGCCAAGGGAGTAGTAAGCACAAACACCCAAAGCATGCTCTAGTTTGCATTGTAAAATTAGTCTCCAAATGCAAGCATACCAGAGCTATTACAAATTGTAAACCCTGTAGCATGCAGGGCTTTTCCAGCCTGTTTACAGCCCTCCTCTTGTTGGCAAGTGCAGAGAGATATGAAAACCCAGAGTTTAAATCACAAAGTGAAGAGGGATACTGGCTGATGTATCTTTTGGCTTCAGAGAGAACAGCCTGTGAGCATGGCAGCGGTGGTTGCATGGGTGTTGAAGCAGTTCTTCCCTTTTTCTTTCTTCCGAGTCCATGATTTGCTCCAGACCTTTGCCATCCCTTTACCTGTCATCTCTGAAAAATAAATACTTTAATAATAAATAAATAAATAATTATCCTACTTTTAACCTGGATGCGTTCCTACATCTTGTTCACAATCCATCCACTCAGATGCCTGAGAAAACGAATGGGTGAAGCATAGCCAGAAGCAAACAGTTCCAGAAAAACAAGAGGAGGTGGCAGGTACTGAAGTCATGAGGCTAGCAGAGGAAAACTCCTACGGAACACCAGTCTAGGTGGCCCGGTCTCTTAATCACTCCAAAACACTGTGTATTGCATTGGTGGGAGGTACTGGGATTCCCGATAAGAGGCCAGTATGTCTTCGTGTTAGCTGTTGCACAAACTTACTGTGAAAAAGCTGGTTCATGCCCTGATCTGGTTAGAACTGCAGACTGTAATCAGTTCTGTTTTTCTGGATGTTGCAACAGTAGTTTAAGATACCACTGCCTCCTGCTGTTTTTTACGAACTCTCTCATCAAGTTGGCTGTCCTTCCCACATCAGTAAATGCCACACAAGCATCCCTTACCCAGCTTATTACAACTCTCAAAGCCACTCAGCCCATTTTGCTTCTACCTGATCTTTTACCACATCTCAGTGACACAGATGATGAACACTAGGTCATGGACAGTCACAGACAGCTCTAGGTTGTGTCTCCTTTAGTATGTTATTTGCTGGATCTACCATAGAACATCTGAGTATGCCTCAAAAACAGGACAAAGTGGCAGGACCTTACTTGACCCAGTAAGAAAAGTATAAAGTACTCTAAACACTGGAGTTGAGAGACATCCATATACACAATATAAACCCAAGATCTCATATAATACTTTAGTCACCTCTTTAAAAGTGATGCTGTACACTCGGAAATCATGAAGAGGACACATAATCAGTGTTATACTACATCATTAACTTCATTCCTGTAGGATGTGTTGTGTTTGTCTAATGCAGGTGTAGATTATGAGGAGAAAAATCCTCAGGAAACAGCCTCAGCTCACAGATCAAGATGCTCAGTTTAGATGCCTGAAGGTAGGTGTCAGACCTTCCCCTCTCACCACAAGTGATCTAGTACATATTGGCCAAGGATCTATGCAGCTCTCCATGAAGCATGCACCTTTGGTCAGCTGATGAGCTCTATCCGCAACGCTAAAGGATTAGGATGTTGGCTTGGTGCAGCTGGCTACTCACAGGAAGCTAGAGTCATCTGTGATGCTCCAGGATATCCTGCTGCCCCTGCAGGAGATTGCACATGTCCCTTAGGGGCCCATGTCTTTTCGGCTCCTGTCTTGGACACTATCTAGCACCTCATGCTGTAAAAGACACCCAGATTTAGGCAGCTGAATCCCATCCCAAGTATCTGTTTCATTGTAAAAACTGTCACAGCAAGAAACAAGCAAATCAGTAGAGTGAAATGGTCCTGTGCAAAACTTAACTGAAGTCTGTGGGGTGCACATACCTGCTCATTGCACAGAGTCTGTGTAGGGGTGGGGACCACACAACAATATACAGGCCATGCCTTTAAGAGTTCACAACCCAATGCGGTGATCCTGCCAGTACTGTCATGAATAAATCCAATGAATGGTCCTGCCTGTATGAGTGGTTGCAAGACCAGGCAGAACTATGAATAGTGAACTAAAGACCAGTTTGTGGTTAACAAAATTCTTACAGTAACTCTGGGAAGCTTACATTGGAGCATACATTGATGCCTAGCTGAAAGTTTCCAAATAAGAGCCAAGAGGAGCCGCCTCTTTGCTGCCAACACCAGGATCAAGGACACATTAATTTTTATGTATTTTGTGTGTACATTGGCTCAGGGACACAGTTACACCTCAGGTGTAGATAAAAATCACCAGCTATATCTGCTCTGGAGGTGCAAAGGTCTTCAGAGCTAGCTGAATATTCTGCTACCACAATGTGGAATTAAGAGATCCTGTTGGCGTACAGGACAGGCAGGCGGAGTGTATTATGAGGTGTGATGCATGTGCTGTGCAAACACGTGATAAAGGTGGCCCCTGTGTCAGTAAACATGCCTTTTCCAGAAAAAGTGGGGAGATAATACTACCTAAGCAGTACTGTGGGCAAGATGACCAGAGAAAAGAAAATGCAGTCAATCAGCCTTGTACGTACATCAGCTGTTTAGGAGGACACTGTTAAAAACGTGTATCACACCTTTCAGGAGTTGTGTGAGTTTGAAGTAACTAGTACTGTGTTAGTAAGTGTAATTTGTCATCAAATCTTTCTTTAAAAAAACTAAAGTATATTACCAGATGAAAAAGACAAAGTTGATTGCTGAAACTGAGACTCCAGATGCACCCTAATAGAGAAGAAAAGTGTTCAAATGCAGTTTGAGTTTATCAAATAACCTCCTAAAATAAGCAAGCATCTTGGGCCAACTTCATTTCTCCATGCTTCTATTGAGTTGCACCAATAAATGGCTCTGTTTTAGCAATAAAACTAACCTATAGACTAGATCAGCTATGACTTGGACATCTATCTCTCAGCCAAGTGAATGGTAAGCGCTAAAAGTAAAAGTTCTGATTCCAAAAAAAAAGTAAAAATTCTGATTCCAAAATTCTCCACTCAGAATCACAGCTGTCCTTTGACCTGAAAGTTTTGTAGATGTCTGCAGCTTTATTTTTACATGTGTGTTTAGGGGTGGCTGCTTTTCTTGTAAAATACGGGGTTGAGTTCATACCTCTAATGAGACATCTGTGTTCACTTTTCTGATCAGCCTCAGGGGATTTACAGCAATACCTGTTACTTTGTTAGCGTGCCTTAAACAGATGACTCTACATCTTACCTGGAGAGTCTGGGACACCGTTCAGAAAGAAGTGCAAATTTTATGTGATAAGAAAGGAACTTCTGTTGATAGCTTGATTAAGATACTTGGTTGAGAAAGGGGAGTCCTAGCTATGAATCTCTGTCAGTATGATAGATTTTTACACACTTGAGTAATTAGATACCAGGAAAAAAAAAAGAAAAAAAAAAAGAAAAAGATTCAACTTTCACCCTTCAAGCTTTTAGAAGGCCTTGGCTACCTCCAGCCCAAAGACTCTCAGCCTTTATGGACAGGCCACGTGACATATTCTGGTGATAGGGAAAGGCTATATGCTGTGATCCTTCCTCTGCATAGGACTTAGACTTATTATATCATGTGCAGTATAAGCAATTGATATGCAGGTGTAGATTAGGTCTTACGTCTCTCAAGCATGCTGAGTTTGTTGCACATGTTAGAAAGCTGCTGCACACAGTCACTCCCTATTTGTGTCCAGTCACCATCTTGCTTATTGGCCCTTTTGGAAACAGTTTATAAATCTTTTTCAAGAGTGTGCTGGCAACACCAAAGCATTGGTGAGGATCTCTCCCAGATGTTTTCTTTCTCCTCAGCAGTTCTGGGCACTCTCCAGCACTGTCCCCCAAAGGCTGGAGTATGATCATATGAGGGCCAGGTCCTTGTCCTCTCTGCTGCCCATTTCTTAAATCTCCCAAAACTTAAGGGACGAGGAACACGCTTGCCACCTAGCTACTCGATGAGGAGAAAAGCAGTAGCTAACATCTGTAAGGCAGTCAGAAACAGCTTCCTAAACAACTACGACAGCTGTATTGTCCATGCTGACATGGACCAGCACACCTTTGACATTTCCAAAACTTAACCAGAGATCAACATAGCCCAGGCAGAAGTCTTTAAAAGTGTGAGCTGGAGATAAGTTAAGGTATAAGATCCAGCCCATTTTTATGCCAAATACACAGTGTAGACAAGGACACACAGTTATGAAACTAGAATATTTTGAGCTGCCCTCATTTACACACACATGGTTCAATCTGGCCTTCATTTAAAGTACATTGTTTTCCATGTGCTCTATATTTTCCTTAAGAAAGAGTAGACATGGCATCTAGCAATTTCATGAGGCAAGTTACATACTTGCTAACAATTTATGAGCAAGCTGTGAGATGATATCAGAGTCTGTCTACAGCTCATATTAAACTGGATTAATAAACATCCTCAGGCAATATTTATTTATTTATTTGCTTTTGTATTCAGACCACTTGGGAACTTATTACTTGGAAACTAAATCCTTAACATTGCTAAACTGCAAGACTTCTATACAGAAGCCCACAGAAAAATATTTAATTTGTATTTCCTCTGAATATTCTAATGAAAACCAACCCAATGTATACCATAACAATAATAAAAACACTTTATTCCAGAAATTCACATGATTGCGTCCCTTTAATATCCCAGTACAGAATTGTAGCTGAAATGCAGGGCAGTATGAGTAAGTCAGTTCTGTTGTTCCAGCTCATTTCAGTATTTTAATACAACGGCCTCTAAAGCAGTGGGGAAAATGTGTGTTTCGTTGTGCACCTGCTGGGACGATGTGTGAGTCACTGTATGAGTGCTCTTTGGAAGCCAGCTATCATATAGCTGTAACATTAACAAAACATCTTATTACTGTCATCCCCCATCAAGAATATGAGTAACATGGAAAGAGACACCCAAAGAGAATAAATATACACTTTTCTCCATTTACAGTAAAAGTAAGCTGTTGTTTCAAACAGAAGAAGCCAAAATAACTCCAAAGTAATTACATCCCTTGTAAGGCACCCTGTGTAACATGCATCAATAACTGGAATTTATGTACTTTATAAAAATTACCTCAGTGCTATAGAAGCATCATTCATGCTGCTACGGTTAAGGTTATGACAGTGTTTCCAGTAAAAACTTCACTTTTCAAACATACAGAATTCAGCTGTGCAAATCTTCTAGGAGTTGAAATAAGAGTATGTATACGCAATCGCTGCTCTGGTGGGATCTCATATAGAAAACCATGCAAAGAAGTGGCATGGACCTGGCAGCCTTTGCTTTAAAGAAATGATCTACATGGGCAAAAGGCAGGGGGAGAGACACTGCTGCCACTCCGCGCTCTGCCCAACACGGAAAGTGCTTGGAGTTACAGAGGATGGGAGCCAACTCTCTCCTTCCCTCAGCTCCCAACAGCCTCCAGCGTGCATCCCACCTCTTATCTCCCAGCCCAGAAACATTTTGGTTCACCATGTGAATGGGAGCAAGTGGCTGGAGTATTTTTGCCTCTGGGTTCTGGTTCATAGATGGGGACCACAGAGCTGAGGATTGCCCAGGCCTGGCCGCTCCGTCCCAGAGCAGAGGGCACGCAGGCAGAGGGGCTGCTCACGAAACAGCTCTTCAGTGACCACAATTTACAGAGCAGCAGATTAAGGCAAACCAAAATTGCTGATGTTTTATTTTAAAATACTACACAACAAACAGTGCTGTACTTTTTACATCAGCAGCTGACTTGTGGGATTTTTTTGTCATAGGAGCTCTACTGCACAGCCCTGAGACCCCTCTGAGACCATTTTCATTAGTGATTTAATTCACATCAGGAGTGTGAATTTGAAACAAGTCGCCTAAATATTGTGTTTTTGGTTTGCTTAGAGGAGCAGTCCCAAGGCACACAAGTTGTTTCCTTTCACTAAGCCACAACTGTTTTCCTAAACCAGAAGATACGGTCTGGGAATGCACTAATGCCGAGGGGCTTCCTGGCAAATTACAACTAGTTTGAAGATTTATCCTGCCGATCCACCCATCTTGGGCTGGATTTCAGGTAAGGAACGCAGTGTTGATACTTACAGGTCACACCTCTGATTTCCTGGAGGAATTGGTGTTGCTGGATTTTTTAAATAGCGCTGGTGCAAAAGAAAAAGGAAAAAAGTGATCATCCCATGAAAATCTAAACTTTGCATCTGACACAAGACAGGAAGACATAAAAGGGATATGTTTTGATTGACGTGGCTGAAAAAATCACATGTTAAACAGAATTATACTAAATATTTGTCAAACACTAGCTTTTAAAATTCTATTCTCTTGCAAGGAGATGGTGTTTTAATTTTTTACTTTAGAAGGTAATCAATGTTTTAGCTGCCAGAGAAATAATAAATTTATATGTTATTTCTGTACTGTTTCCCTAAATTAGAGAACATCTCTTCTGCCTTTGATTAGGTTACAATACCACGAATGTTATCTCTTGATATACATTTGTTACTATACGTTCATGTTAAATTCAACCTACAGGCCTGTAGTTTCACTTAGATTGCAGGTGACCTGTGACGCAAGATGTGGTACCCTTACAGACCTGAGTAACAGTTTGAGAATTGCTGCGCCTGTTGGTGTAAATATGGAAACCATCAGAAAGTTAGGGATACATCAAAGGTCTGACAAAACTTTATTTGACAAAAGAGAAGTATAATCAAAGCCCGACAATCTGCACTTATGTGGTTATTGTTGGCCATTTAATGACACGTTAACTAAGCACAGCTGACTAAAGCGTCACTAATTGGTTGAACATATATAGCCTGCTTCTCAGTACAGTATAACATAACATTTAAGGGTACATATGTTTTATATCTATCTTCAGAAGCAGTGTGTGAAGGTTGCATGTAGGTTACAACACTCTATAGCTCTAAAGTTTGTAGAGGTGTGGCATATGTGAACAAAGTATGATACAGACCCTGCTACGTGAAATTTTCCATAGAAGCTTTTCAAATAGAAATTGCTCTTGATTCATTATGCATACTCAAATTTAAAAAGTCTCAGGTTTGACCCCTGTCAAACTGATGTACACCATCACAAGCTGGCCTTACATGTTAGCTATCTCTACAAATGATTAAAAACAGCAGATAAATTAGGAAATTTTTCCTTTTGAAATGAGGAAAATGAGACAACAGTAGTCTCCACCCAACACAAAGACACAAATGATGAAAGGATTTTGCTTTCTCCTTTGTTAGGAATTATTCTGCCTGTGAACGGAAGCATAAATAAATTAATAAATAAATAAGAAGGCAATAAAAAAGAATTGCAAGCTGAAGGAAAATGCAGTAAGGAAGGTACAAAACTACTGTGTATTACTTTTAGAAGCTGAAAGTTTGGGATTTACTGCTCATTGAAAGGCATAGTATGAGTTATAAGCAAAACCACTTTTGTGATATTACCTTTACCCTCTGTGATACAAGTCTCCATTCATTCTTTGTAGGCAGAATTTAATCAAGAAATTTCCAAATCCATACATTTCTCTGGGACAACAGATGTCTAACTTTTCAGTTAACTCCTCCAGAAAAGAAAAAGGGGACAATTTTTGTAACTATAAGTGAGTAGTTCCTAAGTTATCAAGCCCTTGAAGACATCTAACCCTCATTTAACACTACTATCTGGATTAATCAAGAACATATGGTAGAAGACACAGGAATGAAAGTGAATAAACCTGTGTTGTAGTCCTTGCTCTTGCATGACTAGATGCTTTATTCTATTTCTTTTTGCTCTTCTTCCTGCTCCTGCCCTCTGTGCCTAGAGCTCAGGACTAGATTTGAGGCAGGTATTTGTTTTTCTCGTGTATGTTATGTGCTCTGGTCCCTGCTCTGCACAGAGCCCTGAGCATGTGCTTTGTACCTCTAATAGCAGCAGCAAAACCAAGGGTAAGCCCTCCAGACTGTCACACCACAGATGAGTTTCAAGCAAGATAAGCTTGAGATTGCCCAAACCTTTTCAAGAACAGAGCGAGTTGCAGCCCTGTGGGTCAGGGAAGATCCCAGCCACGTGCAGACCCTTCCCTCAGAGCTTTCCAGGTATGGGAGACTCCAGCCTGCACCACATGTGGAGCAAGCCAAATAACCGCATTTTATAGGTGAGAAAATGAAGCCCAAAGTACCTCCCTGCCTTTCTGGCAGTGTATCTGCCAAACAGGCAAGAAGGCAGGGCAGTGCTCTTTGTCCCCAGCCATGTGGCTGTCTTTTGGTTTAAGTCCCCTAAGAAATTGGAAATTACTCTCTTAATGGAACTGCACCACTGAGGAGAAAATCAACGTGATTGCAGTAGTTGCTCTGAACTCCAGTTCATTTTAACTACTGCTGCCTTTGAAATAAATGAAAAAATGAATAATAATATGCCATATCTCTGACAGCAATGCCAAAGCTGACCAAGGTAGTCCAAATGTGATCAGGTCAAACCTAACAAATCCTGTAAGACTCTTAGATCCTTCTTACCAGCTTGCTAGAGGTCTGAATAATAAAGTCCCTCTGTGAAAGGCATAGCAACCCTTATGATGGGAAGGTTTTGTTTCCCTGAGGATGAAAAGCAGAGGGGAAGCTCCCCAAAAGGCTGAGTTGTTTGTCCTTTCCACCCATTTGCTAACACAAACCTCCCACTTGCGTGATATGTGCACACTGCTTATGTTCCTGTAGGGTTGGGCAGACCACGTGGGAGTGAAATTGTGTTTGATATTTTGTGTTGCTGTGATGGTCCGGGTGAGTTGCCTTTCAGTAACTAGCGGAGTAAACACGGTTTTCAGAGTTAACTCACTCACTGTTATGTAGGAGGGAAATGATGGGGTGCTGACTAACACTGTGGGGAGGCTTGGAAAATCCTCCGAAAACTGAAATAGGAGACTATCTTAGGCATTTCCTTCAGCTCCGTCTTTTAGGCGTTTTCTCTTCCCATCTGCTCAGTCTACAATTGCTCCTGTGTTCTGCCATCTACATTGCTTATTTTGGGCTTCTGCTAGAAACTGGCTTGAAACTAGAAATGTATTTGTTTTTAAGCTAGACAAAACATCGGAAATACATGACTCTAGAGTGACAGGAGAAGAAATAACTATTTGAAATTGGAGTTTTCCTATTTGTAGATTTCATACTTTTCCATAAGGTAAAAATGCAGCAAGAAACATTTAGACACATTTAAGAAAATGTACAATTTTATGCCTTTGTTCTCATAGAAGCTGAAGAAAAACAGCCATTGGCATTAATAGGAAAAAAAAAATAGAAACATTATTATCTTCAGCAAGGACATTTTACATTTTCACTTTCTGGCACAGAGAAAGAAATACAAAATGGAAATGGGCGCAAACATATTATTGTTATTATAATCATAGTTTTAGGTTATAAATTATAATTACTATGCAAGCAGCTTTGTTTCTGTACTTCTGGCTATCTCATAGATAACCTGCCAGTGTGTTACAAGAACAAGCCCTGAGGGAACAGATTTTCTGCAAAAGCAGTGAAATGGAGGGGTTACTCCTCACAGAAGAGAAGGAATGACGAAAGACAGAAGGCTTTCATAGGAAATCACAATAAAATGGATGTTAGCATTCCCCTTGGCCAGTTCTATGTTCCTTAACCTTATTTTTCTCCATCATGTTTTCTTCCCCTCCTCCCATGGCTTTTCTCTAATAGCAGGACAACAAGTCCTTTCTTCTCCAGGGTATAAGAGCCATTTATACTGTTGGGAGGAAACTGCTTCTCCTCACAGCTGAAACTTCAGTTTCTAATCTGTAAGGTATTGGCACGTAACATTTACAGCCATGGTGTGCCGTGATCAATTTAACAATTATTTATTTACTATCCCTCTGAGCTGAATGTGTGAAGCTTTTAGCTGTGTAATGAACAACGTACCAGGGCCCCCAAAACGCCGGTTTGTTTCAAAGAATTCTGTTTATCTTCATGACGTGCTAACGTACAAAAGGACAGCTTAGCAGCGCTCCACGTGCTGTTTGTCAGAAAGCGGCAGTCGGCTCAGACCATGCAAAACCTCTTTGGGTTCACACAGAACAATCTAGTTGTGTCTGCAAAGACCCCTGCACTTGTGTTCAAAAATGCAACATCTGTTTCCCCCTTCTGAGGCCATTTTGCTTAGTTTGGATGGACAGGAATGACGCCGAAGTCCCAGCCAAAGCGGATCTGTGTCAGCTGAGTGTTACTGACCTCCACCCTGCTGAGCAGCAGAGCTGGTAAAGTACCGGTGCTGTTCTCACACCCAGCTGGTGTAGACAATGCCGTACCGTGGGCTGCAGATGAACAGGTTTTCTTGGAAAGATGTCTAGCATGCAGCCCTTAACGCTTGGAAGGAGGTTTTCTGTGCAGATTTTACCAGCTTCGTCCAGCTACAAAACACAAGGAATCACTATTGGAAAACATGAAGAGATCTTATGACCTGCCTTTTGGTCTCCTGTTTTGAACATAATGTTGGGAGATATTATTATCTAGCTGGTCACATGGAAACTGATACTTGGATTATGCTCCTGGTTTTTCTAGCATGTGCAGGGAAATTATCTTTGTAACTGTTTGTGTGCTAAGACAGTAAGATCTCTGTTTTCTCATTTGTGTTTACTCAGCTTGTAGCACAACACTGTAACCATAACATTGATTATAAAAGTAAATCTAATAGAAGACAAAAGCTATGAATCCTTGGAAATACAGGGATATCTTAAATAATATACCATGTTGTAGGTGAAAATGTTCTACTTCAGAAAGGTGAATTCTCTCCCCTTTTACTCTCCACCTTTTGAAAAACTATTTTGTCCATGAGCACATTGCATCTTTCGCAAACATCTGGCAAATGTCTTTTAGGGACAGACTAAAATTGTAGAATGGAGAATTACAAATAGCATAATTATGGCTTTATTTTGGTCCGCTCATGAAATTGAAGGATTAGCTGTACGGGACAGCTGTTAGTTAGGGAGGTGGCCCGAGGTCAGAAGGTTATTCTCTTGACTACAAAGAAAATCTCCGGACTAGAGAGAAGAAAGCTTCAGCCAGTAACAAACTGGTATTTTAGCTTGCTCTCTTAGCAAAATTGAGTTTATGGGATCACTTATATATATCTACACATTTTTGTCTCATTCCCTTCCCTACAATACCTTTCGAATCCATTTGTCAAATTCAGTGCAATTTGACAGATATTTGGAGTTCTCAGAGATATTTTGTTCCTTCATGTACTGAGGCGATAGGCAGTTGGCTGAAGGGAAAAATGGTATTTGTTTTCCACTGGGTGAAAGACTTTACTGGGAGCTTGGATCCACCAGAAAGGGTGAGACACCCATTGAGATGTCCATTGAAGGGGAACTTCTATCAAGGTTCACCCTAGAGACTCCAGCTGCAAAGGATCCCTCAATAAGAAAACATTTATTTACTAATAAATCTCACCATAGTGCAGATGCGATACAGATACAGATAAGAAGTTTATGTGAAATAAGAAATAGATGGGTGTAATTTGTTGTGATCTGGCTCTACCTGTCCTTTGAGCTGACAGAGGCAGCCCCAGAACAAAAGTCAGATAACAATATTAATAGAGATATTCATTTGAGCTGATGCCTGCCTTCCAGCAAGGTTTTTATTATCTCAAACACAGAATAATATCATTATGTTTGAACTACACGGGCAGAGAAGGTGAAGGCCCAGAAAACAATGCCAACAGACACTGTGATCAAAGCTTTCTCCACTCCAGTTTACTAGGGCACTTTAACCATAGCTTGCTGCTACCTTACTGTTTCCATTGAGCAGAGCTTTTATGCTGCTGTATGAAAAGGCTGATGCTTAAATAAGGAATGATGCAAGCAACGGAAACAATGAAAACTGGCTGGGTTTTTTGCTGTTGAAATTTCTGGTCTCTAGTGAAAGTTTTGACTGAAATATTGTTTGCTCTCAGACAAAAATATCTCTGTCTCTTCCTCTTCTCCCTTCTGAAGTTCCCCGCTAATGATCTCTCTCTTTCTTGTGTGTTACTTTGCTCACTCACCTTTTCCTTCTCCTGCTTTCCTCAACGCCCTGATCTTCCTGGAACTAACTTTCCTCAGAGGCAGAAGCCGTCAGCAACTAACTCCATGCTTATCTCATATTTTCTGTTTCTCCTGGAGTTTCTCCCATTTACCATCATCTTCAGCTTCTTGTGTCTGGAGTGTCCTTGTGGGACATTCTCATCAGGCAGGCCCTATGTATGTATTCCATACTACTTTTGCAGTCATGACTTGGCTCCAAGACCTACAAAGACACAAGTACAGGGAGACAATCTGGGCAGCTAACCCCATAACTGCATGACATCATTGTATTCATGACCTCACATAACTGTGGTGATACATGTTCTGGGAGCAAGGAGTGAGATGAGGAGCAGCCAGGAAACACCTCT
>VXBL01000140.1:353536-380411 GCA_013400195.1 Aramus guarauna | reverse complement strand
GGGGGGGGGGGGGGGGGTGGGCTAGAGGAGCAGCAGAAGGAGATACCAGATCCATATTGAACTTAGACTCCCAAATCTCTTATTGCATCCCCAGCAACCAAAGTTTTATTCTGCTTAATTTTCTTTATAAGAACATGTTTTTACGTCTGCCACCAACATAGCTTTGATATGTAGTGCACACAAGTGGTGCAATGGCATAAAACCTCCAGTAAAAGGAACTGAGCTAGATCTGTCAAATTCAGTGACTTTGATCCTTGAACAAGGCATTCAAAGCTGGATGCCAGAAGTTAAACATCTAAAATAAATATGTGGCTGGCTCATTAAAAGTGCAGAGCACCTTTTAGTGCTGTTGAAATCTGAAAATCAAACACAAAAGCTGATCAGAACCAACACTTGTCGCTCTGCCAGAAAAAGAGAAAAAAAAAAAAATCCCCATAATTAATACAGGTCATCAGACTATAACTAAAAAAAAAAAAACAAAACTAAAAATAAGAAAAATCACATTTGTCACTGAAGTCTAGACTCTAATAAGCCATTAAAGTAGTAAACCAACAAACTGAAGAAATAATATACAGGTTCACAGAAAAACGGCATTCATTTACACCTGCTGAGGATCTCATCCATACTGTTGAAATAGATTATAGATTTTAAAATTTGCCTTACTTATCAAGCATGCAGAAAGTCCAGGTGTTAATGGAAGAAAATGTGAGGTTTCTGAATTCTGCTCTCCAGACCCTCGGGGCAGTTCTTACTAAAAAAAAGCTCAAATCCCCCTTTAGCACAGGAAGGGGGGTTGCTTGAGACTGTCCCTGAGGGGGTAGTGCCATGCATATTTGAATGGCAGATTCCTGGACAATGGGATACGTGCATATCCACACTCCTTTATCAAAGAGAATAGAAAGGTATGACAGCTGACAGAATACAGCAGGACCCTTTTCACGGGATTATCTCAAAGTTCACTATCAATTTAAAACAATCTTCTTTTCTTTTGGGGGTTTATTGGGGATTTTGTTATTGCTGCTTTTCATTATGCATAGGGTTGTAGGTTAAAATAAGATTTTCTGTCAGTGTCAAAAATTAATAGATTTGCAGAGACTCAAACCTACCAAACTTGACGGTGCCGCACATAACAAGAAGCAGAGTTTCCTGAGCTTGGGTTGATGTGCTTGGATCAAGATTGTCCAACTGAAGTGAGTTACATCCTTGCAAGACAAGTGTTTATCCCTGTATTTTCATTGGGCGCTCAGAAAAGAATAAAAATTCTTGACATGGCTTACAAAAGATTGAAAGAACAGAAGCAGAGGTAGAAAATAGTGTCCTATCTGTAGAGGTGAGATACAGCTCACCTCATTTCAGCTATCTAAGGGCTAGGCATTGAGTCTAAGCCAGTCATGTCAGTGCTCTGTAGTTTATGAAGAGGCAGGCACCTACAAAGGACAATTCATCTTCTCCAAGAACAGATGTATATGAGGGATGAAGGGGAAGTCTGTCTTTCATCACAGACTACCGGGGGAGCTCAGATGATGAGCTGAGGCCAGATGCCTAACCTTTAGACAGCTGACGTTAAAGGAGATGAATCTGTGACTTTATCAGAAGATGAGACACGATTGTACTGCTGTGTGACCTGACACAATAAACTGGTTTCTGAAGAATATGCACCATGGATCTTTTCAAAATCAAGCTGTTTTCTTCTGATAAGAAAAACACATCAATATTTGATACTTAACTCACATGAGTTAACTTTACTTAACTTAGCATACTTAACTTTGCATGAGTTTCTCCATTAGTTTTGGACAATGCCTTTTCTGAAAGCAGAACTGGAATGTATCTAGCAAAAATTCCTTAGAAAGCATGAGAGAAGAGAGGACTATGAAAAGAGACATGACACTAATACCTTCTACTTTGAGGATCAGAGTATTATGTTGTTGCTCTGAAGTGCCAGCCTTTTAAACTATCGGACGACATGGAAATACATACATATAACAGAGCTTTACCAGTGCTTCATGCAGTCACAGGAATGGATAATTGGGATCAAGCCTCTTGTTGACCCCAAAACAGTATTAATGCCACAAAATAAAATACCAAGCACTAGAGGGCTTTCTACCATAAGCCTCATACAGCTTCAAAGCTAGATCTAAGAAGGACTTAAGGTACTTGGAGAATGATAGAGGCACCCTGAACTATCTGAAAAGCTCTTTGCTTGTTCATAGATATAAAGATTCTCATATGTTGGCCACTCACACTCTAAACCACTCAAACCTACACCTTAGTGCTTTTTCCCAAGACAAAGCATCATCTTGCAGCTATGCATACCCTTCCACCAGTCTCCTCTGAAAGGCTTACTTCTCAAAGTGCATTTAACACACACAAACAAAACTCACTCCATCACGCAGGACAGCTGTGTTATCCCTGGTAACAATAACATCTCCTGTTGACTTCTTGTGTAAATAGTGGGATGGTCAACCTCCGAATCTTGATCTGTTCACATGAGATCTCAGTGATGTGTTTGCAACACCTTACTGGCAGCAGGAGCTTCTTGATAACATAAAAATACAGCAGCAAATGAACCAGATGCTGCTGTTCACATTACTCTCATTAAATCATCCTCGACACTCTTCAGCTTAGCACATATCGGGGTTGTGGGACCTTTAGGACTTTTCTTTTCAAAATCATTCCTTTCCTATCAGCTTTTTGAAATTTGTCTTTAACTTTCTTATTCAGAAGTAACCAGCTGGCTGGATAGTGAAGGTTGCAGCCATGTTCAGTCTCCTGAGCTAACATGGTAGACACCTATTCTCAGGAGAAGGTCCTGAGCTTTGGACTGCCAAGAAGTAGAAAGTGACTGCTTGTGGTTTTCAATCAAGTATCAGTCTTCTCTGGATAGAACCCTGTGCTCCAGTTTCTATAAGGTAGTTGTAAACCCGGCACACCATGTTTTGTAAGGTACTTCATTCTCCACAAGCTTTCGGAAAACTTAATTTCTGCTGTACTTAGACATAGTTCTGATTTCCACTCCAGGGGCTCAATATGTCTAAAAGCTAAGCCCTTTTGCACTTAACTTGTAGACAATGAAGCCTTTTACTGGGCCTAGCCCTTTCCCTATAAATCTTGTTAGTAAAGGAGAAGAACTCACTTGTCACTATCTAAACCATCTACAGCTACTTACGGGTAAAACCGCGGCAGATGTGGTGCAGTTTTGGGTTTCTTCCTATAGGCCTGCAGCCATATGATTCTTTGCAGAAGACAGACAGGAAATTTATAGCCATGCAATTATTGAATAAGCTGCGATGAATCCTGAGGAAATGTCTGTGTAAAGGAATCTTTGCAGAAAAAGACAATCCCATCTAGTTTTCATGCTAGTCTGCATTGATAATCAAAACAGATATATCTACAGTAACTTCCTGCCTATTAACTTACTTGTGAGCACTTTCCTTTTCCCACCTTCAGTGGAGAAAATCCTCAAAGCTGCATTAAATCCATTGATTCTCATTCGTTTGCCTGACAAACTAAATTAAATTTCTACAGAATATTTCTCATCAAACATGCTTAGTCTAGTCGTAGATAACTGAAATAGCTACAATCAGATGGCATAATAAACATATTTCATTGTGTTTTTTCTCCAGCTGGGGCAGCCAAAGCTGTTTGGTTCAAAGGACATGGACTATGACTTCATGAGAAAATAAATCTATTTATAACACTTTTAATACATGACCAAAACTGCTCCAAATGTATGAAGCAAAACACTGATATAGTCTGTGTTTCTGATTTACTGACTGTGCCGGTCACTTTTCTAGTTTAAGTTGTTCCAAAAAATGCGACTGGCTAACTCTGTGCCAGGAGGTCGGCTATCACCTCTGCTCCTGCTCCTGACATCAAAAGCAGAATTAGCTGCTGTATGATTGTATGTCCCTACCTGACCTCGTGTGTCCTGGAGATCATTGAGTCATGTATGCAAGCTGGAGGAGTCAGGCAGAGCCAGGACATTACTGTGGCAGCTCTCTGTGCAGAGGGGTGGTGAATCTAGTCAAAGACTTTTAATGGAGAGTTTTGGCCTTTTCTGTTTGGTGGAACAAATAAAAGGAATTTTAATTATTTTTTTTCCCCATAAATGTGCCCAAATACACATTTGGGAAAACAGCTCTCAGAAAATTTCCTTACAACATTGTATACATGGAAAAAAAAAAAAAAAAACAAACAACCAACCAAACAAAAAAAAAAAAAAACCAAACAAACAAAAAAGCCTTTTAGAATAAATAACTTCTGGGGTAGAAATTTAACTTTTAAGTAAAACAGAAGCTGAAAACCAACATTATAATCAAAATACATACTTCTGACAGTTTGAGCATACTTCTGATAGTTTCAGAACATTTTCACTGTCCCAATTTGTATTCATTTACTGGTGCTAAACAAGTTGGATATTTTCATTTTTCATCCTGATCTGTGAAAGGGGCTCTTTGATTTCTTTGTTTGCCTTTTTTGGAAAGTCCAAATCTTACAGTTTGGGGAAAACATCTTCTCCCTCAGCATAGTGCTCCCCAATTTAAAAGCCTGTCAAACGTCTTTCTGTAGTTCTGATTTATTGAAGACATGCCAAAGGTGGACAGCACAGCTCTGTGCTTACTTGACCAATTCAAAGGGGGTGTTTATGGGCAGATACTGTGGCCTAGAGGATGTTATCGCTTTCCCACCCCCTGCCAGGATGGAATCTGACACTTCTCACTTTGCTAATGTTTTCTTCTCCCTTGCCCCTGGCTGTGGCTAAGTGATTGTTTATGGCAGATACTTTAAATCATTATCACCTCCTGGGCCTTTGAGTACTACATAATCTGCTTTTGCATCAAGGAAACTCTTCTATCAGTACAAAACAAGGCCAAATGTTTATCTGGTGAGATGATAGTCAAAGTGTCTCCTCCAATATTTAAAAACAAACAGCCGTACTTTTGCTCTGTTGCAATGAACACCGGCTAGCTAAAGCTAAGCAGTATTTCTGACTTTCCTCAATGAACCACGCAGGACTACTTGGACGGTTATTTGCTATTTGTTTTTAAAACATCAGAAATACCCAAGGAACTTGGAGGATGATAGACTATATGAATAAGCTTCACAAAATACGGCTGTGTTTATGGCATTGCCTTAGCGCTTAGACCCTGGTTTGCAGAGTGGTGGTGCCATCATAACAATAAGGAGAACTTTGCTCCATTGACCGTCCAGCAGTGACTCCAGGCGCAGCCAGCAGGCAGCTGTGCAGAGCAGAAGGTGCTGGGGACACCAGGAAGGCCACGACCTCTGCCCAACTTGGGAAAGCAAGGCTTGTTGTTGCTCCCAGGGGAAAGATAGGAGTTCGAGGGCTATGATTACTGATTAGCAGGAAAAACAGCCTCTCCCTGAATCACCAGTGACTACAGCTACGGCCCTCCCAAACCCCTGGGAAGAAGCACTCTTCAGGACTTTCTTCCACAAACATCTCCTATTTCTTGCTTCCTTGGATATGCCTCTCATCCTTCTAGTTCTCATCCTCAAGGTAGCAATATTCAGCTTTTTTAAAGGGGTTGAAAGACCTTCAGCAGACTCAGTCAACTGCCATAGCAATCCTCACAGCTCACCAAGGGTTTCTGGTAGTTGTCAAGTAGTTTGTTGGCAGAGGGGAGTTCAAAGGAAGCAATTGAAGGATACCTGTCAGTCGAATGGCAATAATTACAGCGCTCCTTTTACACGCTGAGGCCAGGGGTATATTCTGGAAAGCTTCTATTTGAAGAGGAGTTTGAAAACAAAAGTCTCACCTATTGAAAGTGCTCAAGTGGGTGTTGACTAGGTGCGGAATGGAAATTGACCCAAAATTCCAAGTCTTAGGAGTTTTAGATCACTTGTTACTAAGTAAATGAGAAAAACACTGTCAAATATCTCTGGGTAAAACCCTAAAATGAGAGTTTGCTTTAGACTCCACATGGAATTTCATATTTGAAATGGAAGTTTAACAATTTGCTTGATAAGGAGCTAGCGTTAGTATAGGAATTTATGTATAAGCTTAAATTCTGGTCCCAGTTAAGTTCCTCAGGCCTTTGACACCTACCAGAGCTATTTGGAGCCTTTTTCTAAAGGAGTGGATGCAGAGAGAAGGGGGGAATAAGGTACAACGTTTAGGAAAGAAATAAGCAGGTTTCATGGGTATTCACATTCTTCAAAGGGAAGCTTGTTGTCCAAAAACATTAACATCAACAGAAATGTAATGGGTTTACATTTCTGGTTAACCATACAACACAGCTGTTACCTCACTTCTCTATTCAATCTATTGCAGGTTTAGTGTATGAAATTATTCTGACAGCTAAACTAATCCAAAGCATGGTAGTAGGAGTAAACGTAACTAAAGAAATCCTGGTTGTGGCTTTGAAAAAGTCCTACTGTTGTAGTGCATTGAAAATGTCCAGAGTTGTCAGCACAGCCAGCTCAAGGCTGACTCACAGCATGGGTGTCTAGGAAATGTTTTAAGCAGCTAAAGGAGCTGAAGTTACAGTTCTCTTCAAGCCAGAGACACAGTAGTTGTTTTGTCCTTTCTATTATATTACCCCTTTCACAGTAATTGCCTGACAAAGAAAGTAGTGGGGAACAGCACAGGAGCATTTTTGTTGACTTTGCCCCTGCGAGCATGGAATAAGGGAAAATGTGCATAGGAGCAATCAAAAGGTAGCATTGTTTTCTGGCTTGGGCTATCAAGGACCAAACATGGAATATAATGAAATAATAAAGTTTACATTTTAAACATTCAAAGAGAGAGCAACTCTGGCCCTTTCCTTATTCTTTTGGCTTTGCACTTAATAACCTGTCCATATTGAATATGTTACTTTTGCACTCATGTCTTTCATTCAAAGTATTCCTGCTGTTGTAGCTGCATCTCCAACACCTAACCTAGCAAGTTAAACCTGAAAGGACATTTAACCACCAAGCTCCAAAACTTTGTGAATCTGCCCTCAGCAATCATATTTTCTCTCTTTCAGCTGACTGATTTATTTCCAGCTAGATTTCATACTCCCTGCTTTGCTCAAACTGCCTAAGTGAAATTTTGCATATTTATTTCTCATGGTTTATAAATAAACTATTTTCTGCCTCACTGCAGTCTCCAACACAGACACACTTCAGCCTTCCTCTTGTCCTATTTTTGTTTATATTTTTTCTTTCTACTTAATTTGATCATTGTTTACCCAACCTTGCCTTCTCTTTCTACTTCCAGATGCCTCAAAATCCAGTATAGTCCATTCCCTTTTCTCTTCCTTTACTAGCTTTTCTCCACAACTGTTTGTAACCACATTCTTGAAGTAATTTGAGTTGGATCTCTCCTTGTCCCCATGCTTCCAGTCTTCCAATAATTCCTATCATCTCCTTTTTCAATATTGTCAAGTATCTCTCTCTCTTCAAACTTCTGTTGTTCTGCTGTTAATCAACCCCACACCTGCGTTATCTCTTGCCTTAATTAATCTAGTCTTTAGCTTTTCAGCTTTTTCTGAAGTTGTAGCTATTACACGTCTGTACCTTGCTTTCAGTGTCTCCTGGGGCATAAAATTATCTTTCATAACTGGAGTGTCAGTTACTGTCAATTTTTTTCCAATTTGATTTTTAATTTCCGCGTCTGAACAAAATAGGTTAAAGAATGACCTGATACTATTTTTTTTTAAGCTTTCCCTCTCCCTGTGTTTTTCCACGTGGGTATTAAAAGTATTTGCGAAAGGCTGATTCCAGACTGAGAACAGAAGAGATGATGCTACAACATCTTTTTACAAGGACTTTTTGCAAGGGCATGTAGTGATAAAACAAGGGGTAAGCTGAAGGAGGGGGGATTTAGATTGGATATTAGGAAGAAATTTTTTATGATGAGGGTGATGAGACACTGCCACAGGTTGCCCAGAGAAGCTGTGGCTGCCTCATCCCTGGAAGTGTTCAAGGCCAGGTTGGATGAGGCTTTGGGCAACCTGGTCTAGTGGAGGGTGTCCCTGCCCATGGCAGGGGGTTGGAACTAGATGGGCTTTACAGTCCCTTCCAACCCAAACCATTCTATGGTTCTATTCTATAAATATGTTCTTTGGCTGAATAGTCCAGAGTTATCTGGGTTTTGAAACATCCTGAGTCAAATGTTGAACTTTAGTCAACGGTGTGCCCAGGCTGCTAGGAAGGCCAACCATATCCTGGGGCACATCAAGCATGGCATTGCTAGCTGGTCTAGGGAAGTGATTGTTCCACTGTTCACTGTGCTGATGCAGCCTCACCTCGAGTACTGCATGCAGTTTTGGGTGCCACAGTACAAAAAGAACATAAAACTATTGGAGAGTGTCTAAAGGAGGGCAACAAAGATGGTGAAGGGTCTAGAGGGGAAGACGTGTGAGGAGAGGCTGAAGTCCCTTGGTTTGTTCAGCCTAGAGAAGAGGAGACTGAGGGAAGACCTCATCGCGGCCTACAGCTTCCTCATGAGGGGGAAAGAAGGGGCAGGCGCTGATCTCCTCCCTCTGGTAACCAGTGCTAGAACTCCTGGGAATGGAATGAAGCTGCAACGGGGGAGGTTTAGGTTGGATATCAGGAAAAGGTTCTTCCCTGAGAAGATGGTCGGGCACTGGAACAGGATCCCCAGGGAAGTGGTCACAGCACTGAACCTGACTGAGTTCAAGAAGCATCTGGATAACAGTCTCAGGCATATGCTCTGATTCTCTGATTCAGCTGGTTCTATGTGGAGCCAGGAGCTGGACTCGATGATCCTTATGGGTCCCTTCCAACTCAGGATATCCTATGATCCTGTGATAAATACTGAATGCCTGAAACAGAACAAGGGATTTAGAACATTATTTCTTTACTACTGACTCTAGTTTGAGAATATTCTTCCATAAATTCTTCAGGCTATGATCCTTAATGTTATCTCTGTGAAACCTGGTCTACTCTTCAGAGTACCCGAGTGGTCAAGGTGTCACCGAAATCCGGGAATAAACCTCGTAACACCAATGTAGTGTTACAAGGCAGGCATTCTTTACTGTAGTGCTGGATGCACGGGGGATAGCTCCACCCAACGTGCATGCCAGGTGATCACTAACACACAGGTTATATAGGATCAAAATATGCATATTCATTGTTTTTCTCAGAAAAGGCAGTCCTATGATAATAATTTCTTGGAATTCATTTACATATTCCCCTCCCCGTCACGCATGTTCAGTGATTGAGTCGGTGGTCCTCAAGGGGTCATCAGTGATGACCTCAAGGTGGTCATCAGTGGTCGCTCACCCATGTCCGCTGGATGACCCTGTTCTTGCAGGCATGCGCAGTATCCTTTCTGTGGATGTACCTGTCCATAATGGCTTACCTCATAAAATTAATATCTCCGAACCTATTGTTCAGTTTGGTAGGGACTGTACATGGAACATAGCAACATTGTACCTTGCCATGGGCAGTTAGCTCCATTACCTATTACCTTGGTTACAAACTAATTATCTCAAACTGGTTCTATAGCTTTTGTTTCACGGCCTCTATCCTATGGTTACAAAGGTAGCAAGAAAATAGAATTTGGCTATCCACACTATTAGATTACCGAGTTCTTTCTCTTCTTCAGTTCAATCTCGCTCTATATATCAGATAGATACGATTTTTAGTCTAAATCACATTTCAGGTTACCCTTACCATAGAGTTATAGAGAACCACTTGCTCTAGAGATGTCAAAATTAATGGTTAATACATAGGGAATATGATCTTACTAAATTTTGCTAAGTTTAGCCGCATTTTTGGACTGACCAGAACTCATTGTTCATAGTGAATTGGGTTTTGAATCTCATGCAGCTAATTCTATCTAATGTGGCTGAGCAAAAGAACAAAAAAGCAAAAAGAAAAAAAAAAAAAAAAAAGAGATGCAGAGAAAAAAGGCCTACGTTTATGCATTATGAACACAAAGAAACTGGCCAAAAGCAGCAAACATGAATTTAAAGTCTGCTTTCAGCATGACAAAAAATACGCACAAAGCCTGAAGCTCTTTCATTAACAGGAATGATTTTAAAATAATGTGTGCTCATTGGAACTTGGTCTCTAATATAACCAGTATTCAAGAGCTTCAATTGTCCTAAGGAGGGAGTTCTGCTGTACGTAAACCTTTATTTGAAATATTAATTGTGATGAGTAGGAAGAAAGGTTTATCCTTTTAATTCTACCTTCTAGCTTGATGAGCATTTATTTTCCACTGACTGTAGCCACAGCTACTCATTAAAAGACTTATTAAAAGACAATATGCAGTGCGATGGAAAGAAACACCATCTATGCATCTCTGGAGAACACCATTCATACTGTCTTACATCATAACCCAAAATGAGCTGTTGATCTCACCACCTCTTATTTGTTCGCAGCATAAAACCATCATACGGTTTGGCACAGAAAGAATTCCCTGCCCAGGGAAAGCTATGGCTTTTGAAGTTTGTAGCAGGTTTAAGTATATAAGTAAACACATGGAATACACCAAGACCAGTGTTGTTTAAGCACTAAACTAATTTGCACATGGAAAGAATATGCTATTTGTGTTTTCCACCATCAGTTACCTTCATGGCTTGATTATTTTTTCCTTCTCTTTTCATTCTGTGATCCTTTCTAATGAAGGGTTTCTTATTTCCAACCAGTATTGTGGAAACTGTCTAGTCAGAGTATCTATGAGTTCATTGTCTAGATGTTTGCATCATTTACTAATAAACACAGCTGACACTGTTTTAGCTCATCAACTTAAATTAAACCTTTCTTTCTCAGCAAACAAACCTGACCTGAAAGACAATAACACCTTGGTCTATTGCATGGCCTCTCGTTATTTTCTGAAATTAATGTAAAATGAATAGGATGTTGAAAAAGGTTGTTTCAGCTTTTGTGCACATGAAACTTGATCCTGTTCTGAACTATTGCATGATAATTAACTCTTCACTATTGGAAGTCACAATTACATCTGCTATGTCAGTGTTCAAATTTTGAGGGGGAAGTGTTCAATTAGCATTGTCAAATGAAAATGTAGACATTCACTATATAGAAGTAACCTTTTGTTGACTTAGAGTCAAGCGGTGTCAAAGGCACAGCAGGAAATTGCCATTAGCCAATCTGGACTTTGTCAACATTCTGCTCTACATCCCATAATCATCAGCTTCTGAAGGAGAGCAATTCAGGGAGCAAGTCAATCACATCTGTAACTTTGGTCAACCCATCTATGGCATGCATCCACAGATGGGATGAAGATTGCTTACATATTCCAGCTCCTGGACCTAGTGCTTGACTCTTTTCTTTATCAGATGTGCTAAACACTACTGGGAGACAGTATTTTGCAGGCAAGAGATTAATGACTTATTTTTCAAGTTACTACAGCTGTTTCATTTTATGAAGCCTATTTTTGCAAATATTCATGGCTACGTTTGGTAATTGATATTTATTGTCATGCTCAGGAGATGAAACAGTTGGAAATTGGGATTAATATTCTAATAGAAGATTGAGTCATATGGAACATTTTTAAGCAAGCTCAGAAAGATGTGCTGAATATGAGCCCACATGTCACTTCCAAAAAAGGCAGCATTGGAGCCATGTGTCATGTTCATCCCATTTTTTCCACTCTACAAGTGATGCTCTGTGCCATGGCTGCATGCAACAACTGTGAAGTTGTAAGCTCTGGCTGACACTGTGCAGCAGCTGTACTATGGTGGGGGAATGGACTTCCAAATGCAACCCTCACTCAGCGGTAAGGAAATTTAGCTCACATATGTATCCTTTGTAGAAAAACCTTACAGAACTGAATGGAACACAAATTTTAGAGGATGCTGCTGGGGGAAGAATGTGCCCCTGTTAAATAGAATCTACAGTTATTTTGGTTTTAACTAACAAATGGTTAGGTTCAGCATTGAAAGATGCAATAAAGATTCATTTGGTTTATCTTGAAGATTCAGGTTTGTTGCAAGCTCAAAGACTAGAATTAAAAAAAAAATAGTTAGTTAAACCCAAGTATGTTGATATAAAGTATCTTCAGATTCTTGCTCTTTCTCTCATTTTCCTTTGTACATTTGTGAAATGTTTCAGCTCAGATATAATTTTTCTAACTTTTAAATTTAATTGAGGAATTACAAATAGTAAATACTTTGTTTAAAAGTCTGGAGGGGGAACTTTGCTGAAGATGTGTAGATAACTATGGCAAACAATAAATATCATGAGGTAAATGTTAACATACCCTTTGTGTATTTATTACCTAAAGAAGGCACATCAAAAGATAAAGCTAAATATTCCTTTAGGCTATAGATACAAGGTATCATAAAAGACTGAGTATGCTCATTGAAATCAAATGCCTTAGCAACATTTAGCAAGGTTGTCAAAGAGATTCCCTTTATCTTAACCGGACTTGCTATTTTCTCACATTAATTTGTCTTTACATTGGTTTGAATAACTGCTGAATGCAAAAAACTGGCTAATTTTAACAAGAAGTTCCAGAAATGCTGAAAGGACTAACTTATAGGGTGATAGCATTGTAACTCAGCTGACAGAACAAATTCTGGTATGCTGGTCTATACTAATCTACCACAAAATCATCCCTGTCTCAGAAAAGCAGTTCAAATTTTCATGGAGTACTTTTCAATTAGCATATAACACAAGACTATGTGTTCTTACCTTGAATAGTTATAAAAAATTTAGTTTAAATGTTAGGAAATTGCTGTTAAGTTCTAAGTTAGGTTCAATCTACTTCTGGTGACATAGTTGCAAATCCATGATGACAGAATAATTGATGGTGTGTCACACTACTGATGAGATAAAGTCATTACTGATCTACATTTTAATAACATGGCAAACACCATGATTACTTCACTACTGGTGAATTAATTTCCCAGCTCCGAATCAGTAATAACAAATATTTCTTCCTAGAGGATAAAACACACACAGAAGTATTCCATTTTAAAGGAAGCTGGAGCCATGCTTTCCAAGTTTTATGTCATGTAACTTTTGCTTACAATATGAACAGTCAGCAGTTTTTCCTAATTGTTAGACATATACCTATAGTTGCAGTAAAGTAGAAAAAATGGTTATTTAATTTTTATAACATTAAAAGAATATTTTACTAGATATTAAGTGGGTATAACCACCTATACAGATGAGATCAGTATACTAAAACTATTTACTTTTTTAAGTATTAGTATACTTCAAAAGTCCCAACAGTGAAAAGTCTACTCTGTGGGAAAATTCAGTACTTCAGGAGAAGTTTTGTTCTAAATCTGAACATAAAGCAGAACGTCTGAAGTTTCTCCTGGAAAACAAAAATCCTAAAAATTCTACCAGAGATTCTGACACTGGGGGTTTAGCTGCTACCCTGACTCAGGAAAATCCTGGTAGTGCTGAAGGAAGTAAGCTTTGCTAGCGTGAGGAAGAAAGATTTCTCTGCATCTAGATAAGAAGCCCATAAGACAGACAGACAGAGAGCTCTCCCACAATTATAAATCGATGTCACAGACCTGGAAAGTTTTCAATCTGTCTGCACAGCAAGGTTGTTCCAGAGCATAAGGTCTTGTGAACCCAAGAAATAACTGAGCAAGCAGTCTTAGGACCGGGAAAATATTTTACTGGGAATCAGGCAAGTGGGATAAACCTAGGATCAGTTTTTACGTCATCCACCTTTCTGATCCATGTCCCCTGTGACCAAGCTATTTCAAAGGTAGATAGATAGGTAGACAGATAGCTGATAGACAGACAGATAGATTCTTATTATATACATAGATATAGATTCATAGAAATCGGTATGATCTCCTGGGAAGAAAAAGGCTCTGCTGGAATTCAAATGAAAAAGTTCTAATGATTGTTTTCTTTTTCAGACCTTTTATCTTCTTTTGTTGATTCTTCCTGTCTGAGAATAAACCTTTAGTACTGAAGTTATGAATTTTTAAGTTTTCTCTCTGCTGATGAAAAAAAATAAAAGTTATTGACTTTAGTATCACACGGAACATACACGAAGGCAGCCAGGATGCAGAAATAATTCAAAGGCGTGTCTTTACTAAATGTTATTAACCAGGGCTTGAGAATTAGAATGTGGTCATGTTTTTTCATGCTGATTTTTACAATGTGTTTGTGTAAAGCATGGTAGGTATTTTTCTGGCTGTTTGTAGTAATGAGCTGGAGATATCTACATCTGATAAAACTAATCTCTCCCTCCTGCAAATGAGTAGAGGCATAATTTTTTTTTTTCCCCAGTTTATAACAAATAGATTTGCGTGTTAATGTGCATTCCTGGTCTTTTTCTGTTATGGACAAGTAAGTGTCCAGAGAGTACAACTATCACTACAACTGACTGAATGCTTTATCTATACTATTTGTGGAGTAGGTATGTGAATTAACCATTGACTCTTTCTGATCCAGTCTGGATTTTCTACTGGAGAAGGGGAAGTAATTTTTCTGAAAACTCCTGTACAACCCAAAATATTTTTTTAGGTCACTTAAAAGCTTTGGCCAGTTATTAAAAAGGATATGAAGAAAAGCTACATCACAGAGGCTAAGGAGTCAAAGTTAGAATACCAGATGAACAGCATTGGTAGAGATGGTAACAGATCTGTTATTCTTGGCTCTGCTGGATGATTTCATTATTGAGAAATTAACACCCTCATGAAGTTTAGCCTAAAAATACATGTAAAAAGGAAAAACTGTGTATACTGTAACTTGAAAATCTAATTTTCAGGCCTCACTGTGACTTTTACCATTACAAATTCTGGTATTGAATTCCTTTTCTTTTTTCTTTTTTTCTTTTTTAAATTTTTTTATTGGGGTTTCAGCATTTCAGCACATGTGACATTCCACTCGAACCAACAAAAGCATATCATCAGCTGGCTCTTTGTCTTTGTTATGTCCCAGCTAAAAATGCCTTTCACTTCACTTACATAATGCCACATGCCATGAAATAAATTTCCTTTCACAGATTCTTGGTGTCATTTGTAAGAATGCAATTAGATCCGCACCTTGGTCATGGAAGTAGCTCGAAGAAGCAAAATACTGAGTTCAGAGACTCACTGCTATTAACAGCGGTACAAGTCGTGAGCTGTGCCCTTCAGCCCTTCTGAATTATCTGGAAAACAGTTAAAAACACTACTTAAAGCTTCTAGCTCTTCAAATGTGCAAGTACATGTAATCTACAGGTAGTTACCTCTCTATTTGTCCCATTATTAGCCTGCTTGTACAATTCCTACAATATGCTTGGTAAAATTGACTCAGATGTAGACTAGTCTCAAAAGCCTCCTGACTGATTACTCCAAAGTTGCTGAAGAAGAATTATCAATTGGGAATAATGCATGCAATATTTTTCTGGCATTTATGCAAGATAAGTGCAAGATATGTTTGCAGTTAGGTGAGGAAGGGTGGAGTGAGAGGCTGGGAAGAAAGAATGAACATTTTATGGAGCTTCCCTGTAAGGTAAAAATGCAAAATATTTGTTATACATGGCCATTAGCAAAGGTCATGATATGTTTCAACTGATCCCTAGGGGAGAATCTGTTACCATTGGCCTTTCATAGAGATCCCAGTGATGGATGCAAAATCTAGTGATCAATACAAAGATAAAATTCCTCTGCTATTTTGTGAATTTAGTGTTTTGTCACATTGGCTATTAGAAATGATGGTTTGGATGCTACAAGTTATAGTTCTGATTCAGATTTCCATAAGCAATTAGCTCTGAGATTCAATGCCTCAAAGCCTCTTCAGCTTAGATTTCCAAAGTGCTGGATATGCTCTTAGCATTCAGCAAGATTTTCAATAGAATTCAGTTTCATAACACTGTGCTACCGTCTTTTCCCTCCTAGGCTGAGTCTTCCTACCTTCGCTTCAAGTTAGTGCATTTGCAGGTGTGGAATAACTCTCAAGAGTGAGACCCTATGAAATTTTGTTTCAAAAATAAGGACTGGTAATTATGGACCTGAAAAATAATATTTCTAAACTGATGAGAGTCCATGACATTTCATAGTCCCATAATAAAATGAAAAAAAAAAATCAGAGAATGTATTTCTCACAAATAAAAATGTGATAAATCCATTACAGGATCTGATTCAGTTTAACAGCAGGGTTGCATGCACCTGAAAAACAGGTTTGTAAAGGAAAGGCTTCCAGACACTACCTTATAAGAATGGTAACAGGCGCCACTATGTTGGAGATAAAGGTAACAGCCCAGTTAAGAATGCTTTTCTTTTATTGGAGTGACATGCAATTTTTAAACCAGTTCCTGAGTGTCTTTCTCATTTCAGATTCATAGTGGGTAAAATTTAATTTTGTGAATTTTTCCTTTTATGAAGATATAAATTCACTATTCTATATTTTTCTCATGAATCTGCACTTATCTTGTAGCCATTGTTACTCCCAAATTAGATCTTTAACCATCTACAAGATGAAGGACAGTATGATCTCAGCTGAAGATAGTGATGTCCAAAAGCATGGCTTGCTCTTTCTATTCACATCTATTGCTATTTTGGCTAATGTGGTTTGTTATTATTTGACTAGTATCTATAGATATCTTATTAGTCAGCATATTAATACTTCTTTTCTTTGGTTCTGCCGAGAAAACCACTCGTACTTACTCTTAATGAGAACACCTTTCATCTTCATTTAGATCTCACAAAGTTATGAGGAATGAACAAAATTTCAGTGAAAAAATCTTGATTTACTCAATCTGCCATTCTTTTTTTTGCTCTTTCTCTCTTCCTCATCACAAGTGAAACAGTTTATGTAATACAGTAGTTCTGGAAACAAAGATAAAAATCATCTTAACAAGTCTGATAGTCATCAGTTGTTCAGCAGACATTACAAGACTCTCTTATCTCCTAATTATTCAGGAAGGCACAAGCTGCACTCTCAGGGCTTTCCTGAAATGCAGCAAATTTGTATTTCAGTTGTACATCCATCTTTTGCTTCTAGGGAAGCAAGAAGATGATAGAAAAGTATTCCATGGAAACCACTATGCAGCTTCCTGCCCCAACTGTTTTTGAAGTCTCTGATCCTAAAATCTGACTTCATCAATTGCAGCTACAGAGTTTCAATGAAGCCAGTGAAGGTCTCCTTGAGTCTATGCATTGGAATATGTAATGGTAACAGGATAGCTAAGAAAAAAGGCTTGTAAATCCAGCATATAAAATCAGTATATGAAAGGAAAATGCTTGGAAGATTTAAGAGTCTGTAGGAACAAAACCCAATGGCAAGTTTGTTTCATCACTCTCAAAGCCTATAGGAAAATTTAAAAAATTGTTCTCACTAAGTGATAAGAAGGTGAAGGTTTAAGTGTGGGAAGAAAAAGGAGGAGATGTTAGGGATGGTATGAGTTTGCTGGATTGAGTGATTTGGCTCCTAAGAAACTGTGCTGAGATGAGGAAGAGAGAAGGAAAAATGAGGAATTCCATTCTAGTCAATAAAATGTTAAGGAGAAGCATTGCATGAGCAGCTCATTCTTTGGCAGCTTGATTCCTCCCTGCTGAATGTAAGGGCAATAAATACTTCGGGGTTTTTAGGAGAGAATGCACTGAAAATTTTTGTTCCAGGAATCGTTCCATTTTTATATCAATAATGTAGTAAGCTGCATGTAAACAGTTACCAGGAGGTGTAAAGTGATAAGAAAAGGTTTAATTTACTGATGGAAGAACTGCACAGACAAGGCTTAAAGAAATTCAGGCCTGAGATTTTATTTTGAACTGCAGCATGTTTCCTTCTTCATAGTCTGAGAAGAGCCACCTTGTTACTCTCTTCACATAATTCCAGTTTTTGAGATATTATCCTGCTCTACCAGGATCTAAAATACTCTCTTCTAAACTTGAACAGAGTGGGGTTTTGTTTTTCTGTTTCTGAACACCCTGTTCTCATGAGCGAAGGTCCTTCCCTGAGAGGAGATCCAGTGAAGTTCCAGGCCATCCTGGAGACTGGAATGAAACAACACCAAGGTAAAATATGGAAACAGAAGAAATCTGTGGTATTCTTTTTACTCAGTTCTTTCAACTCTTGAGCAAATATCTGTGCATGCAGAAGTAGCCAAATCATAGAATCATAGAATCACAGAATGGTTTTGGTTGGAAGGAACCCCAAAGCTCATCTAGTTCCATCTCCCCACCATGGGCAGGGACACCCACCACTAGACCAGGTTGCCCAAAGCCCCATCCAACCTGGCCTTGAACACTTCCAGGGAGGGGGCATCCACAGCTTCTCTGGGCAACCTGTGCCAGAGTCTCACCACCCTCACAGGGAAGAATTTCTTCCTAGAATCTAAATTAAATCTATCATCTTTCAGTTTAAACCCATTACCCCTTGTCCTGTCACTACACTCCCTGATAAACAGTTCCTCTCCATCTTTCCTGTAGACCCCTTTAGGACTTGACTTTTTCCATCTTCCTTAGTTGAACACAATGTACAACGATGAATATGAGCGCATGTCAGGAAGGACAAATGTCAAATGTAATAGGGAGCTGTTTTCATGCTTTCTATCCCTCACAAAAGTGTCACTTAATAGTATCTGAAGGCCTCTGATCATTGAGTTGAGATCTTCAGCATGGCTATCCTGCCTTTATGACACTAACATTTATGAAGGATGGGTATTTACTTTGTCACAATGTCCATTTTTTAGTGATTCTGTAGAGGAGTGTGACTGAGCTTTCCAAGACAGCCTGAACTTTTTAAGTACAATGGGGAAGATGCAGCCTTTATCCATCGGTTCTGTAGGAAATTGACCTGTGATTCATAGGAGGTGTCCTCACTTTCCAGTATGCCCCTCTTCCTGAAGGCTTTCTGCTCAGATTTTATTGATAAGTGAATGCATTTTCCAGATATGCTTTCTTTTTTGCTTTTGTTTTTTCCTCCTCTCCCCTCTCCTTCCTCATTTCTGAAAAGAAGTAATGAGCGGCAAGAAATGAACTGTAAAAGAAGCACAAAAGCAGAGATTTGCTGAATGATGAGAGCAGACTCAACGGGCTTCCAGGTAAAAATGGGGTAATTGGACAGCGTAATATCATGTGACTTCAAGACATGATGCGACTAGCATCCATACAGCATTCAATTATACATGTCCAAATACTAGTCTGACTTCAATCCCCCTTCTTCTGGGGCCTCTCTGTATCATTTAGCTCACAGTGAAGGATGCTTTGTTCCTTTAGGCATAGAGGGGGATTTGTCAGATATCCTTCAGCTAGTGTTTAGGAGGAGGGGAGGACTCGCATTTGCAGCCTGTCTTGGCAGCGCTGCCTGTCTTGGCAGGTATGGCAGGTCTGCGACAAGGACTGCCCGCACATCTGCTCAGTTTCCTCTTCTTCCAATGTGGTTTTGATGCATCTGCATCCAGCTCTACTTTTTTTCAGCCCATCAATCTTCCCGGACACACATCCCTCGGCTCCTTCACTTTCAGTGCATTCCAGTGAATGGCTTTTGGGTTTATAGTTGCTTCTTGCTGAAGTTTTAGGCTACCGTAGTATTTCTCTGAAAATATTCACAAGTGAGGGAGTTGGGAATAGGGCCTAAAGAACACAAGACCAGGGCGGTGTCTGAGATTTTTCCTATATGATGGGTATGTCTTAACAAGGAAACATAAGCCTCTTCCTTTTTTATTTCCGAATTTTCTGTTTAGGTTGAAGGAAATCTTATAGACAGGCTTACATACAATGTGTGAGTCTCAAATTGCAGGGGATGGGAATTCCCTTCTAATCACAACTTGAGATCCACAGCAGCTTTTAAAAAAGCATCCTTTGAGCTAGGCTGATTAGTGCTGCTCTATTGTTCAGAAATTGCTGAAAAATAATCTATATGTAGTATATTTTTAAATGTGCTTCTATTTCAAACTGTATGGAATATGTAAAATGTGTTTTGTATATGTGTAACTACATATAACAATAAATGGTATATATGAGATACATTGTGTGGGTGACTTTACACTGGGTCGGTCACATAGGACATTGATTTTCTTAATGTTGTTATGATAATTTCTTTTTTCCTAAAGAAGATTTTATGTTCCCTACCTCTACACAGCCTTTAAGTATTATGAATAATGTTTTTTTTTTTTTTAAATTAAATTTACAGAAATCTCCTCACACATACATCATGTCACATAAATCAGTTTTGAATATACCTCTTCAGACAGGTTTTGTCCAGACTTTGCTAATGTAGAGTAATTATGACAATTGTTCTGTGTCTTCAGGAAGGAAAAAACAGCCACTTATACAAAACCATGAAATTTTATTCCTATTTCTCAACACCATAAGTCATTAGTATACTTTAAATGTCCATTGGAAGTGCCTGCCTCAGGGCTATGTTGCTGTGTCCCTGGCCTGTCCCTGAACATTAAAAGTTAGCTGTAGACCTTTTAAAGCTTAGACGCAGATAGAGTATAACATTATAGACTTTTGAGTCAATGAAATTTACAGCCACTTGAGCAAGCTGCATCCCTTCCAGTCTCTTCTTTCAGTGGAAAAGGAGAGAAAGCTGAATGTTACCTTGATCAGAGGAAAATGAGCGGGGAAGATCTGTGGAAAGTCAATAGTGACTGTTCTGCTATCTCCTTTCCTGTGACTGAAGTGCTTTTAAAAGAGGTTTGTTTGTATCAGGTAAAACACAGAACACTCTGGTCCTGCAACGAAACAGGGAAAACATTCTGGCAACAGCACTCACCTTTTTGTTTGAACCTTTGGCACAGGCAGGCTTCTCTCCCATCCAGAGGGGGTGGGAAAGGCACAAAATAGAGGTTTTTGTGCACACAGAAAGGAAGAAGGCCTCTTCCTCCTTTGGGTTTCTCTCCAGAAGTAGTCTGTTGCATCACCTTTTCCTATTGCAAAAGCCTCCTAGTGGGGTTGTGTGCAGTAGGGAATTCAGTCTGCCTCACTTGCCAGCCATTGTACTTGTCTTTTTTATGGTTTGTTTATTTGTTTAATACTCATCTTTCTGTGGCTTTGACTCAGACAAAAATGTTTATAGACTTCTGGATTTCTTTTTGCTGTTAAGCATTGTCTTTAATCAGTATAAACTCCTGGGAAGTCATCGGTCCAGAGATCAAAATTTACATTTCCCTATATGTAAGATGGCAAAAGAGGAACATAGGAATCTGTTTCCACTTCTCAACTAGGAGTCATTTCCTTTGCACTCTCTGCTAATGCTTCTCAGACTTAGGCCAAAACAGGAAAACTTTATAGCTATTATCTCTGTGATATCGACCCCTATAACATTAGTGAATATGGACAGAGATGTTCTGTGTTAATTCTAGTGAACAAGGAATAGAGATGAAACTAGCCACTCTTTTTAGAGCAGCTACACTTCCATGAAGCTGGATCGTTTCTGAGCAGGAGCAGTAGCCTATATGTCCCACGCATTATCCTTTAAACCAAACGTTCCCAACTACAGTCCTTGGTGCCAGCTCCATGCTTTATCTGCATACCAGCACTGTGGTTTAGGCAATGCTGTCCATGGGCAGTTATCCCACCAGCTGGTAACCAGCTAACACTGATCTGCTGGTGGCTTGTTGCTCTGTTCACAGTACTTGCCACAGGAATTTACAGACATAGGAGCATAAATATTGGATCCCCATTTTCACCCCAGTGAAACAAAGGTAGGGGGAGGGTATATTGTGGACAGTCGTTGCTTGGGGGAAAGAGGTGATGGTATGTGAATGGAAAGCCAGAATGGAAAGCCAGGGGTTGCACATCTGCTGCTGAGAGCTTGACACAGGGCCAATACCCTGGTCTCTGCTGAAAGGGTCTAATGGACAGCAAATTAAACCTTAAAACTTTTCATCCCTCAGATTCATAGTCTTCCAACACATTAATTGTAATCTCTGTAATAATCCAAAAGAGGCAGGATTCATATTGATCACAGCTGTCGGTTTCTTCAAGCTTCAAGAAGTCACATGTTGATCTCCAAACCAGCACATCTGCCATGACATTATCAGGGGGATTTTCAGGGCATTCGTACTGATCTGACTGAGGATGAAAAGCTCTTTGCAGTACCATCTTCCTGCATGAAGGGCCTAAGTTTCCAGTTCTGTTCTTGCATCTTGGGTATGCAATAGCCACTGTGATGTCTGACACTGAAAGTCTGAGATCTGAATTTTGTCACATGCATGAATATCTCCACTGCACTGATTGAACTATTTAGGCATCTGGAGCAATATCCCCATGGCAGGACTGCACACCCCATGTTGTCTATGGTGTTTCAGTGCACATGGATAAGTGTTTGAACTCAGTCCTTACTCACATCTCTTGCTGCAGATGAATGTGTCATATTACCTCCATGGGTCATTTAATCTGTTAATTTACAAAGGGATAAGATTTTAATGTTTCAAAGCTGTTACTTTTAATGCTGGTGTCCTGGTTTTTTTTTCCTCATTTGTGCAGGTCATCTCTGAGAAGGGCAATCTTTTTGCTACAGATAATGTGAATGGTACAGTATGGTAAGCGTTAATCTGTAAAACCATGTAGCTCCACCTGGTCTAGATCACTAGATTCCTTCCCCATGCATGTATAACTGCTCCTCATGTTAATGAGGAAAGCATGCTCTTTGAAGAGGAAATACACACATCACGCTTCACATCCTAAAGCACTCAAGATGTTTTTTTGACATGCCAGAGATAAGTAGCATGACGCACAAATACACATAATACTTGATGAGGTACCATACTACTTGATGAGATACCATGATATATACAAAACTATTATCACTCAGCTCTCTTCCACTACACATGCTGAGACTATCAATAATCACACTTGGTTTGGATTTCTGGGTAATATCTTCAGCTGAATTCAAATACAAGTGTAACCTGGCACTAAGCCTTTTTTCCTGCATTACAGGAAAAGCGGAGCTAATTCAAAAATGTTGTATTCACTGAGAATTTTGAAGCATGTATCTGCAACTATTTTGTGTAACTGGATAATTTAAAAAAAAAAAAGTTTTACACCCTCTTTATTCTCCATTTTTCCATCTTTGACATAGAAAAGTGTAGAAGAAGGAAGAAAGTAATGCTTTAGTTTTCTTATATTTGTGAGAAAATTGTAAACAAAGCATAAAGTGAGTCTGACTTT
Source organism: Aramus guarauna (assembly GCA_013400195.1). Classification (NCBI taxonomy): domain Eukaryota; kingdom Metazoa; phylum Chordata; class Aves; order Gruiformes; family Aramidae; genus Aramus; species Aramus guarauna. The sequence goes on along the minus strand of VXBL01000140.1, from coordinate 357,387 downwards.
TTTTTTCTTTTTAAAGAAGTCTGGCATTGGTCAAAATGCCTTTGAACAACAAAAAAAAATAATTGCAGAAGCTTAATCAGACTCAAAGGTCATGCTAGAGCAAGAACCATAGTTAAAGAATGAAAATAAATGTAACAAACCAAAAATATTATAAGTATTTTAATGAAGAAATAGAATTAAAAAAAAAAATCAATATTGACTGGCAGACTGAGCACATGGAAACTTGCAGCTGGCAGGGAAAAGAAGTAAATGTGTTCTGTAGAGTATTTCAGACTCATTGACCATCCCAGCAATTTAGAAACAGGGCTTGTAACAGGACCTGTAATCCTTAGCCAGTACCTAGCTTGTTTTCCACATTGCCAGTGAATCAGGAAACAAATGCCTGAGCTGCGTTGTAAATGGCTGTATGTTTGTACTCATGCTCTTATTTTTCCAAGGTCAGGCTCCTGATCTACTTGTGTATCTAAAACTGTCATTCATACCAATAAATAAATATGTAAGAAGAATGCTGTATTTGACCTCAGAGTAATACAGAGTAAAATTTGGTTATAAGTGGTATGAAAAAATCAATCTAAGAAAACATCTGGAGGCATATACTACACTCAAAGAACTACAGATAATTATCTGGAAATGGACATTGTTTGGAAGACAAATGGATAAAATTACAAAACCCTTAGATGGGCTGAGAGCAAAAATAGTAATCCAATCTAAGTACTAAACTGATCTGAGTTTAGGCATGATGAGAAAGGGTAAAAGGATGAAATAGCACAGTTCATCTCAAGTCCCTGCTTTGACATGTGAACACAACTCTGAATCAATTGCATTTTGATATTTCTTAATGTGTATATTGTTATAATTCTGCTTACATTTTTTTGTGTACCTTAAAAGGGAATTACTTCAACGAATAAACCAACTTCACCCAAATTTTCAGAAAAACACAGTTGAGTTTTGAGTTTCAGTTCTCTCCTCCCTCATGGTATGTTTTCATTGTTAGGGCCCTATTTCTATTTCCAGAGACTACACGAAAATGGTCTTACCTCTTGCATTGACTGAGTTACACTCCTCCAGATTAGAAGACACAGCATGTGAAAGCCTATACTGGGCTACCTGTGTCCATGTGATTACATCCCAGCATGAATATATGACCCTGACTGTGAACAATTAGGATGATATCATAGTTAAGGTTTTCTTTCTTCAAAATATTTATGACTACTCTTCATACAGAAGAATGTCATATAGGTCTGGGCATTGCAATGGCTTTTGATATAGGCTATCCTTTTCCAAACAGACCTAGAATCAATATGCAAATTTACACCTTTTCCTCTCTATCCAGAGTTCATTCTCTACCACATTTCCTTGCATATTAGACAATAAATTTTCATTAATTTGGGGGTTTTGCTGCTGGCTGAAAAACTCAGCACCTCCCGTCAAATATCTTCCACAACTTGGAGAGAACCAAGAACATGAATGTTGCTGAGGAGAATAAAATAAACATGAAGCACTTACTTTAAAAGCCAGATCATTACATGCCCCCTTGCACAAGTGTATTTCAATCTTATTTTATTGTGTGAGCCTCTGTTTCCTGCAGTACAAATTCATCCATCAGAACACAAGATGAGCATTATTTCATGAGTGAGGCTATTGTGATTTTTTTTTTTTTTTTCATTTGTTACCCTTCAGTATAACATTATGCCTCATTTATTCCACCTAGCTGAAGTCTACCCAGAGGAACCTTCTTTGTTGGTGCCCCTCTGATTCTTGCTGCAACAGTATTTGAGCGCATCTTCACCAAGAACAAACTCCTCCTTAGCTCCCAGTTTGGGGCAGAAAAGTATTATCCGCATTTGACAGAGACACAAGAAAAAATTAAGTCCCTTTCTCCGTACAATATAGGGAGCAAGTGCCAAGTGCTCGAAAAGTATCCATCTCTCTCAGATTGCACTCCAGGGCCCTAATTCATAGAGCAATTAGCCTCTTGTGTGCATAGTGGCTTAAATCACTATACATCGTGCTGTCTCTGCAATGAATGTAAGAGTAGTAAGACTAGCAAACTTTATCAAGGGGCAATGCACTGCAGAACAGCGCTAAGTTCAACTTTCCCTGCTCAGCAAGAAAGCGGCACGTGAGCATTGTGGAACAGTCAGGGCTCATCTAGCAAAGCCCCAGCAGCAGGGCTAAGGTCACTTTGTTTTTACCTGCTGTTTCCTAGCCAAGTACGCCACTGAGTCAGGCTCACACTGGTTTTATTGGATTGTGCAGTGGTGGAAAGGATCAATTCCACTTTGTAGGTACATTACCTGGGCAAAAGTTGGACAGTAGTCTGGAGAAAGGACATCACGGAAATGATAGAAGTGACTTTGTGATTACATACTGAGATGGTGACAAAATAGGTGGAAGTGCCTTCTTGTGGTGCCAGATGCTGCCTTCCACAGCCAAAGAACCCAGTCCATCTATTAGCTGATCCAACATGGAGGGAGACACATCTTTGGGAAAATTAAGCTTTAGCACTTCTGATGTTTGCTGACTCCTAGAATGGGAATAGCAACTAACTTTCACTCCTAATGTTGTTCCATCCTTACGGTGCTTCTTGCTCCGTTCCCACTACAACTGTGATTCACAGGGGAGAGTAGGGAGGCTTTTTCTTCTTGCAGGTAATGCAAGTTTTCTACAAGGAAAAAAAAATGTTTACTTTCCTATAGCTTGATTATGAAGAAACTGCTCTGCAATGTCTGAAATCCCCCAGTATGACTGATTGCTGTCATTTGACCTTGACAGGCTTGAGGAGTGGGCCAATGTGAATTATGTGAAGTTCAACAAGGCAAAGTGCAAGGTACTGCACATGGGTTGGGGCAATCCCCAGTATGAATACAGACTAGGGGATGAATGCATTGAGAGCAGCCCTCAGGAGAAGGACTTGGGGCTATTGGTGGATGAGAAGCTCAATGTGACCCAGCAATATGCACTTGCAGCCCAGAAAGCCAACTGTATCCTGGGCTGCATCAAAAGAAGTGTGATCAGCAGGTCGCAGGAGGTGATTCTGCCCCTCTACTCTGCTCTTGTGAGACCTTACCTGGAGTACTGCATCCAGCTCTGGAGCCCCCAACATAAGAAGGACATGGACCTATTAGAACAAGTCCAGAGGAGGCCATGAAGATGATCAGAGGTCTGGAGCACCTCTCCTATGAAGACAGGTTAAGAGAGTTGGGGTTGTTCGGCCTGGGGAAGAGAAGGCTCCAGGGAGACCTTGTTGCAGTCTTCCAGTACCTGAAAGGGCCTACAAGAAACCTGGAGAGCGACTGTTTACAAGGGCATGGAGTGACAGGACAAGGAGTAATGGCTTTAAGCTGAAGCAGGGTAGATTTAGATTAGATATAAGGAAGAAATTCTTTATGATGAGGGTGGTGAGGCACTGGAACAGGTTGCCCAGAGAAGTTGGGGATGCCCCATCCCTGGAAGTGTTCCAGACCAGGTTAGATGGGGCTTTGGGCAACCTGGTCTAGTGGAGGGTGTTCCTGCCCATGGCAGAGTTGTTGTACTAGGTGATTTTCAAAATTCCCTTCCAACCCAAAGCATTCTATGATTCTGTGATTCTATGATTCTATCATCTACAAACTACTCTACAAAATCTACTACACTCATACAAAATGTATTAGATATATCCTTAAAGCTTTGACATATAATTCAGTTTGCACCTGTTTTCCATCAGGTCTCTGACCTTCCTTTTACATTTCAACTGTCTACCATCCAACTCCTGCAGTCATGATGTATTTGAAATTCAGTGGTAAGCTTTTCTAGTAGTGTAAAATAGACTATTTTTCATCCACACACACACACACCCCTTTTTTTTTTTT